>OX411307.1:77050929-77251793 GCA_948150685.1 Rhaphigaster nebulosa | reverse complement strand
TAATTAGCGTTCCTTACCCCCACAACCCTTTGATGATGATGCAACCCCCTTCAAGATGCAGCCATATTCAACGATATAATGCCCATCTTCTTTTCATTCTTGAAAAAGTCGGATCATAATGGATTCCTTTTAATAAAGCTGGATCGTCTGCAGTTTTCAGAAAGAGATAAAACGAAGGCTCAAGTATGAAGAACCGCCGCTCAACTTTAAGCCAATTATGGAATTGAAACGCCACTAGAGATGTGGAACAAAACGCCACTTAAAAACTTTGACTTTGAAAAGCGATTCGCTAATTTATTTTTCTGTCTTTCGAATTTATTTTGCGATAGTTACGTAGGTAGCTAGGATTTAGTTAGATAAGGCTAAGTGGAATTCCATTTCCTCTAACACCTACCAACATAGCATGCTGACATAAGGAGTTTCAAATTTATCAAAATATTTTATGAGCACTAACGTTTTTAAAGAGAACTTCTGAATATTTGAATAAATTTTCAAATTTTGTCAACAAAGTTACTTTACATTTACTTTTCATAGTTTTATTTTTATTTACTAATAATAATAAAATGCTTAGAGAATCCGAAGGTTCGATGAACTATCTCCCTATACCGACCGACATCAAAACCCGATTTCGCAAGCTTCTCATAGATCCTATTTCCAGCAGCTTCGTCGTTTTGTATGATGGTAAAGGGAATAACTGTAGAAATTAGGATCTTTTTAGTACTTTGTATGTAGGATTCACGGTGATTGGAGACCGAGTAAGGTTTTTGGCAACATTAATTTTGTTATGATAAGTATGTTGGGGAAAGTAGTTTAAAAGTCTTCCAGAGTTTTATTATATCCATAATAAAATTAATTATCATTAGCGTTTAGGAATAGTTTAGAAGAGGCACATGTGATGCATACCAACATTTTCTATAGTTAGATTTATATTATTAAAGTAAATTTGTCGACAGTTTAACTTACCCTCGTGCCCGGTTTAAAAAAGGTCACCGGGGGTACACCCTAACGGACTGTACATGATCCATTTATAACCTTTCAATATTTTATTTCATGTATATATCCAGTATAGGTTGATATTATTATATTCCTGGTGCATATTTAGTATAGGCTTATATTTATGAAAAAATCTTTTTATGTATATCATGCTAATAAATAGGTTAATATACTGACCGGCAATTTATTTATATAACTTTAAATGTTTATAAGAAATAGAGACGACAATGATTCCAAATTAACGATCGGCCAAGTTTTGTGAAAAAATAAGTTAGATATAAATATATTAAGACATAAGATCGATAATTTAAACGAATTAATGGACACTGAATTACTCCTAATTCTAATGGACTTTATAGATTATGGCATATGGGATATATTGCTTAGCGCCCCGCATAATTCGTAATTTATATATTAAAATGGTATATTCATGTTTCTTATAAGTTATCAATTGATAGAAATATGGAATTGAGATTTGAAACTTGCTGTTTATTATTGTTGTAAATTATTAATTAACTAATATTTTTGAGTTATTAGAATTGCCGAAGTTTCCAAAATATGTTATCCACAAAATATTTTATTCAAATACACACAAATATTTACTTTTTTTTATTCAATATAATCTCTATAAAATATCGAAAAACCTTGTGAAAATAAACTGGGATACAACATGATAGCGAAGGCATATATAGTGCTTGAGTGTAGGGCTTTGTTAAACCAATACCAAACTTGTATGAAGGTGTGAGTGAAGATTATTTATTTCAGTGTCTGTAGAGTGTGCTAGGGTTGGGCAGTGGGATCAATTGAACGGAGGGTAAACATTTGTCCAAGGAGATTGGGGATCTTTTATATATAGCAGCTCCTAGCTTTGTCCCTGTTTCCCCTGTCATGGAGTAAATTTCAAAATTTCCTAAGGCCTATACCTATTCGTACCTATTCTTTAAATGTTTAGTTAAAATATTTCATTAGATCATTCTATCACCAATAAATATGCAGGGATTAAAGTAGAAATAAATTTGTACAGATCTTTAGAAAGTATTCATTTATTTAAAATGTCACCATAAAGTACTGTAAATTATATTTTATTTATTCCTCTATTTCCAATTTTCAGCATATACCTCAATGATATTTTTATTGATCATGACAGCACTTATTTTATTTTTCATTTATTTTATTTAAATTCACAACTGAATTAAAATAATAAATGGTGGACAGCACATATAAAATCACATCAAGAAGTGAGATGCCAAATTTAAGTTCATGTATTATATTTTATATTTTAGGGATCTCGCTGAACAATGTGGGCAAGGAATCTTGTCGAAGTTAGATACTCATACATTAAAAAATAACAATACTCATAAATGTGTTATACCAGTTTCAGAGTGCAAAATCAGGCTTTGTTTGCGAGTTATATGATTTTCAAGGTTACTTTAAAAATACGTAGAACAATGAAAAGTTGTTTTGTTTATGTGTCAGCGAGATAAGAAAGATCGGGGATTAAGAGCTCAAAGTCCAAAAGCTATTATAGGAATAAGGGGCCCTATTATTTATTTATGTTTTAAGGATTGACAGTTCAAAGTCCATAAGCTATTCAAAGATTAATAAGCCCTACTATTTATTTATGTTTTAGAGATAAACAGTTCAAAGTCCAGCAGTTGTTATAGGATTAAGAAGCCATACTATTTATTTATGTTTTAGAGATAAACAGTCAAAGTCCATGCATCATCCAACTTGTCTATACAAGATCCAACCTGTTTACATGTTTACATTTACTTTACAGGTAAAGTTAAATATTGTAAAGGTTATGTAAACATTGAAAAGGTTGCATATACACGCAAACAATGTAAAGGTTATGTAACCTTTAGGAAGGTTACAGAGTATAAAGTGGGTACCAACCCTTCATCGTATAGGTTAAGATTATATAATCATTGGGAAGGTTACATACTATAAAGTGGGTACCTGACCCTTCAACAAAACCTCAAGTCTTAAACGGTAGAACAACAAAATGGTGGGCGGGTACACTCATGATCTATATGGTGGATACTTGAACCTTCAATAGGTGGAGGGGGTAGTCCTTGTGGGCGGATCATAGATCAGGAGGTGACGCGGGTCACGTAACTGCATCACGTGACTGAACCGTGTAGGCGGAGCATAGACCGGAGGGTGTAAGTGATCACGTGACTAAAAAAGTGGTGTGATCCTTGTTGGCGGAGCATAGAACAGCAGGTGCAATGGGTCACGTGACTGGATTACGTGACAAAAAGGGACGTGGCCCGATGGTTAAGTTAGGTCGAAATGAGACCACGTGGTGGTTAAGGTAGGGTCGAGGTGAGACCATGTGGCAGTTAAGGTTAGATCGAGGTCAAAATTCAAATTCAAATTTCCCCCCATAGTTCACGTGACCAAATGATGGCTTCTGATTGGCTGCTCAAAAAAATGTACCAGCTCGCCTGTTTCTCCTCTTCTTAGGTAGTAAGGGTAAGTATTGCGATCTTAAATAATTAAGAAATTGCTGTTACAAAGAAGACAGATAATGATTATATGTAGTAAGCATTTAAAATTAATTTCAGCTCAAAGTAAGGTGGAAAGTGAAAATTGCGTGATTCAATTTCCAACATTGGCCTTGCCCTCCCACCAAAAAAATAAAATAACTCGAGTTCTAATTTATTATATCCATGCGAGTTTCATAATACATTAGAGTTTTATAAATTGAAAATTATTAATTTAAAAAAAAATAACACTATCCAATGATCGTTGCGCAGCAATCTTAGCGAGGCATATTATCCGTGAATCCAGAGAAACAAGGAATGTTACAACCAATGCCCTCATTAGCTGCAAGGCCGTGTTGCTGATTGGCCAAGGAGTTGCTATCAACCAGCTTGATTAACCAGCGAGAGCAGGTTCCATAATCAGGTTGGCAACCATTTGTTCCAGTTAAGACCATTACTTCATGGAACTTCCCCTCGCTCCAGGTATCTTGGATAGTATGTAAAGCATGTCTTGGATAAGTATGCAAAGTTAACCGGACATATATGTGTCCTCCCTTTCCACACATACTTCTCTGTGATAATTTCACTCTCAAGCTATCAACTTATCACCAGTATATGCTACTAATTTACCCATTACTCTTTTCTCTTTTATGATGAATTCTAATTAAAAGGTTCATCTTGAATTTTATTTTTACTAAATTAAAAGAAAATTTGAAGGTCAAAAGTTTAGGAATAAACAGTGATGAAAAAGAGAATGAATTGAGAAAAATTAATTTGGCTTGATTGGAATTATATATTTATTCATTCTACAAACAAATATAGGTCAATAAATCGTTGTATCATGCAATATTATAAAGACATAAATTAGGAATAAAAACTGGGAAAAAATTTAAATTAACGTCTAATGTTTAGGATATTATTGGAAGAGATCAAACTAAAAATTTTATTTTAGATAAAAAAAAAATGAAATATTTTCTTCAAATTGAAGGCTGTGGTGAACTAAACTTTCTTTATTATTTATAAATATCGTTATTATTTTACATTTTTTATTTATAAATAATCACATACTTCATTAACGTTTCGGGTCTTTTTTCTTCCATCTTCAGAATGAAATAATTCTTAATTTATATATATATATATATATATATATATATATATATATATATATATATATATATATATATATATTATAAACTCCTCGTCATATGATCCATATTAATTTCGTCGAAAATTAAATAAATTTGTAGAGACACTTAAAATATAAATACAATATAAATATAAAATACTATAAATGAAGTATTAGTTTACCACAGTCTTCAACGTGAAAACATATAAAAGACTTCCCACTAAATCAATTAATAAAGAAAAAAAACTAATTTCATAACTGTTATAAGAAAATCGGATGGTAATACCAATTTAAACTTTTAAGATTTGGTAAGTTTATGAGAGAGAAAAATACTTTATTTATTATTTTTATTTATATTTATTATTATGTATTATCTGAATACATTGCACAGTGGGGCAAATCGTAAATTCAAAAGTGAAAAACTCTGTTATGTCACTATCACGAAAAAAATACTATTATAAACTGTATAATGATACAAAAACTTACTTGTATTATGAATCAAAAGCTAAGACCCAAAGAATGGTTAAATAAAAATAAATAAATACAACTGTAACTTGTTAAAAAATGTAATATTTACTGAAATGAAATCTCATTATAATCATGAATAATAAGAAAAAAAACAAATATAAAACATATTATTTTACACAACATAAGTACCTACTTCTGTTAATTTATACTAATTTTGGTTGCTATTATAACATCTAATCCTTAAGTTCCATTTCCAGTCTGGATTCTGATTTCGATTCCGGAGATGTTTTACTCGTTTTTTAATTTGTTCGGCTTTACCACCGTATGTAATTTCGTGAATAACCTTAGCAATGATCAATCTTGAAAGCGCTATGTCGTGCGAACAGTACATGTCCTTATCTTGATATACGATTTTATTTTAGAATTATTTTAATTTCGCGTCTAACCAAGAGTATTCCGATTTTAGCAATATTTTCAAGGTTCAAGAATGCTTCATATATTTTAGGTTTAACTTGCTTAAAAAAATTTTGGTTAAGATTTTATTTTCTGGCGACTTTTCAATCATATCTTCGTTGCCGGAATGTTCTCGGCAATATTAAAAAGAACATAATCGAGTTTTTTCCTCAACCTTCTTTCTCCAAGTATTGAACAGGGTCTTTCTCGGAATGCCTTTAATTTCTTAATTAAAGAAGGGACTATAACTGGCTGCAAAAAATTACATAAAAAATGGAAACTTGACATCACCAACTAGCTCTGCAAAAGTTAAAGCAAATGCAGACGGATGTTACAACCAATTAATAAAAGAAAACTTTTGATTTGCTTTAGTAGAAATTAGTTCAATACATTTTTCTAAAAGTTTCCGGTTTTTTCATGACTGAGAATATTGATTTCTCTTACCTCCACTACATTCGTCAATACATTTAATTTTTATACACATGCTCCTGAGCAACTAATAGCTAATTGACTGCAAACATTTTATTTCATCATTAAATCTTCTAAACCCTGGATTTGTTTATAAATATTGATGCCTGGAATTTACCATGTTAGATGTGAATGAAAAAAACAAAAAAAAACATTTGTGAATGCACAGTTATCGGTGCCGAGAGCTAAATTTAATCTTTGTTTTTTGACTTTTGTACTCTTAAATTTACGATTTGTCTCATTGTGCATTGGGTTGATACGTCACTAAGCATACTAATCAATCCCAAAGAATAAGAAAAAATATATGATATAGACAACATTAATAAATATACATGTTTTTATACACAGACAATGAACCATATTTTACATTGAACAATGAAGTAATAAAAATTAATAATTTATATGAAAATTGCTTTGTTGAAGTTAATAAATCTGAAGGTTTCATTAACAATAACAATAATGCTTTAATCATCGAGTTAAACGATAACAAAACTTAACAATGATTTTGGACGGTTAACTTTGGAAAAATCTGTAACACATAGATTTTAAACAAAATTGATTATTTATCTAATAAGTAAATTATTTTTGTTTTAAAGAAATGCTGCAGCTAATTCTAAACTAAATTGACACATGTTGTTTTAAGCTTGTTTTAGACTTATTTTTTTTTAAGCTGGATTATTCTTAATGCCTAGGACTTAATGGGACTTTCTTCTCAAGGGGCTTAATATTTATTTCCGGTCTTAGGCCGGTACTCGCCCGGGGGAGAAGCCCGACAAATGGGACAGTTTGCCCCAGCCATTATTTTTAAATGTTAACGAGGATAAGGGGTCGATAGTGAAAGCTAAGCCTTTAGACAAGAGTACGACGTAAAGCTCGCTATTGGGAAAAAACAAATTTGAATTTTTATTATGGTTTTACATTTTCTCTAATTGGTTTCTTCTGTATATTACAAACAGTAATTTGAGTAATTGACGGATATTTCGTTGTGATTTGGTTTTCTAGATCTTACAAATCTGTTCTTGGGAAATATAATAGATACAATAACGTAACGGGCATTCAAATGATCAAGTAAAGCATAAAAAAATATCATAAGAAAAAGAAAAGTTTACGGATTTTTTAATTTCAATAATTCATAATTATATTTCAACGGTATAGTCAGCTTATAGCAAGTTCGGTGTATAAATGATGATTTTTTTTCTCTATGCGGCATGGTATACATGAAATGCCGGCCAAGATTAAGAGTCATTTCCAGTTTTCATGATATAGCGTAAACAATGAAAATCAACGCGTTTATGCGTGAATTATTTTATTTTTTTGTAATTCTTTTCCGTCTTTATTTGTACCAAATAAGGATGAGAGAATGGCGGAGGGATGAGAGAAAAATAATAACATATATCCAGTGGTTGGCTAGATAAAGTTTGAGGCGACCTTACCTGGGAGGATCACAACATTAGAAAAAAAAAATGAGCATGCGTCGAGAGAGGTATGCTAGGATAAATGACGAGTTGACAGAAGTTGGATTGGTCTCGTCAGAGAAATAAAAAAACATTCAACAAAGAAGTCTCATAGTGAAATTGTTACAGGTCTGTATACTTGGGATGATAATGTCATAACAGATCCAAAAGGCTTCAAGAGAAACCATTAGGTAGACTTGGGAATAGAAAGAGGAAATATCTTGCTTTTCAAGAAAGAGCTTGGAAAAGATAATTCGTTTTCAGAGCCATTAGGGAGTTAGCCAGTTTTTTTTCTAGAAAATCATCCATCTGGGCGGTCGGAGAAAGAACTCGCTTTTTATAACATGAAATAATTAATTTTCAGAAGCAGACCACCGTGAAGTACAAACACCTCCGTTCATAAAAATATATTAGAGGATCCGAGAATGTTTAAATCGTTTGAAATGATTTTTGGAAAAACTCCCAAAGATCCTACAACAGGGCGAGAAGCTTTCGCCTGAACTTACCTTTAAGTTATGTAATAAGTAATGACATAAGTAATGTCGCCCCACTCTGGAAATATATTAACTTGGAGACACTGCTGAGCAGAGCCCCATTAAAGCACTCTCGTTCTGGTGGCAGGCTGGAGTAGATCCGAGGAGAGAGACTGAGAAATCTGACCAATCACTCCTAGAATCTCTAGGTAGGTGCCCTTGACGGTACAATCATCAATTCCCCTCCGATAAGTTTTTAATTATGTTCCCAATAGCCTAGGTAAACTTGTTATGAAGATTTAATTGAAAAAAAAAAACTAAGGTTATCTGAATCACTTATTGATTAAATATTAGAAATATATCTATATGCATTTAAGTAAAGATATTCATGCAATATAGGTTTTTGCAAAGAATCTTACCCAAAGCCACAATAAACTGTAATAATATCATAATTACTGAAAGTATGTGTGTTTATATTGACCGATTAGTAAATAATGGTAAGCACAAAACAGGCCTTAGAAGAAGTATCCAATTTTGAGGACTTGTAAGTTATTTCCTTTTCATTAGCATTGATAATTTTGAGATAATTATCATCAATAATTACCCAATGGCCTCTCTTCACGAATATAAATTAAAACATAGCATATTTTATGTTCCCGGGGACCTTTTGGTAACCCAAACTATTTTTTCCTCTTTCAGCTTCGCATTAATTCAGAGGAAGATAAAACTTGGAACTTCCACATGTTGTCGGGTGCTGATAATGAATTTCTCCTTTAAGTTCATTTTGTTTTTGCTTACACAAAAAAAAAAAACACCACCTTCTTGTTTTTCCTTCTTAGATCGTAAGGTCTTTGATAAAAATACTTTCATTTTTTTCCTATTTCTAACTTAAAATTCAAATACCCAATATTTCTTAAATCTAGCTACTAGAAAATAAAGAGGGAATAAAACATCTAATTCAGTTCTTTGAAAATAACTAGGTTAGTGACACACAAAGGGATACGATTCTTCGCAATAAGTTCTACGAAGTATTTATCGAATTAGGGCCTTTGTTTCTAGCGAAATGTAATCCTTCAAATAAGGAAAATTCCGGTAAATTAATCAGCTATTTTTACATTAAGCTCCTTGTGATAAAATATTCAATGGGATATGGATTGTAAAAGGATTACTTATTACTTAATTACATCCTTATTACATTATTATTAATTATCTAGTTGTATATATACAATTAGATAATTAATAATAATGTAACTTTTTTTAAAATGTTGTTTTATGTAGTATAGGCCAGGCAAGGCACTTTTTTATTATTTTGACGTTAAACACCTATAAAAAAAAATATATATATATGTGTGTGTGTGTGTATATATATATATATATATATATATATATATATATATATATATACATATGTGTGGGTGTGTGTATATTGTATCACTGGCTATCTCTTCTATTATACTCTCCGCACATATTTCTTACCAACTATCAATTTTTAAACTCTTGCTGGGAAAGAGAAACAGAGAATTTAGTAATAGGCTCCAGTCAAAGGTTTTAGCCATAATTGCATGAGCACCTCCATATGTCAGAAACAGTATTTTACAACAAGACCTTGACAATCTAAGAATATGTTCGTTCGTTCATTAACAAAACTTATAGACTATATTATACGACAAAATAGCAGAAAACTAAATCCTCTACTATAAAATATGTTCACTACCGACATTCCTCAAAACCCAAAATGAAGATATAAAAAGGTCTGGATGAAGAATTTATTGTAGTTTTTATTTTTAAAATTAATTGCAGTTTTTTCCTTCCTCTGCTGTTTTTCTCATAAACTGTGCCCCTTTTAATTTTTTAGTATATCAAGCCAAGAGTAATATTTACTAAGAGATATCCTTCTGTCACGCCTTTCAAGCCAGTAAACACACATATTTTCATAAAAGTAGGCAAACATTTGGAATAATTAACAAAAATCACCAATTTCTTTTTTTAAAGTTTACGATTTTCAGCAATCTGTATCTGAAAAAAACAACCTAATAGTAAATTCGGATTTATATGCTTCTGTTGTAGCATTAGCATCGTTCTCTTGTTTGTTGATACCTTTGTATTTATTATTAATTAACATATATTCTTAATTGTAATGTATGGATATATATATATATATATATATATATATATATATATATATATATATATATACACATACACACACACACACACGGTGTTCCATTTAAAACGATCGAACGTCAATTTTCTTGAAAACCACTAAGGATATGGATAATATGAATAGAACAAAATTTGAAAACTTTTTGTTCTACTGTTACATGGTATAATATATTTTTGAATTTACCGTTAATAAGTAAAATTTTTACATACAATAAAAAATGTTATATTTACTGACACACGCAAATAGCGTTGGATGCGTATAATATAATATACAAAGATCTAATAGTCGCTTCTGATTTTATAAATAAGATCTTAACCTACTAATTAAAAATTGTTGTCAAAACATTTACGGCCGTTACGATGAAATTAAATATTTTGCCGGCCGACTAAGTTATGCCATTTTCAATTCATATTTCTCAACGAAATGGGCCCAACTTCAACAGGACCTTTAAAAGCTTTTACCACTCAATGTGGTTGTTCATTCTAAAGCTAATGGAATTTTAATGACGTACTATTCACCTTATTGGTCGCCGGATTATAAATGGATGGCATTGGCTATATTTAATTGATCGGCTTCAGAAATCCTTTCTAAAATAAACAGTTGCATTTTCTAGAATCAGTTTGACGTGGAAAAGGATGACATACTAAAATGCCCGAACGGTATAGTCAATGACCCAATTGACACCGATTACTGAGATAGGGATCCCCGAGAAGGAGCTTCGTCGAAGCATACAATTTATGAAATCGGACTTCCCCCACTCACGAATCGTAATATTATCCTGTGTATTCCCACTGATGGTCTAGTTGTGTTTTAGCGATACATTTTTTGTAAAAACTCTGAACAGCGTATACCGTCTTAAAAATCTCTAATAGCTACAGGAAACTGAAATACTTCCAAATTCATTAGATTTTCAACAGTTTTTCAAGATACGACTTATTGCTTCAATGATTTGTAAATAAGATATTATCTTTTTTTTTTTTTTTTTTTTTTAGGGATAATATCAGGTTGCTGAAAAATATTACTAAGCAGGACAAACGTAACAATGAAAAAGAAAATGAGATACTCCTTTCAGGCTTAGGAGGACAGGGCAGTATATGGATACTATAAACAAATATGACTACATATTTATAAACATTATTAATAAGATTGTTTTGTTTTCATTTTCTATTTCTGAAATTCATCTTGCATTTTTTTAGGTACGGAATTTTTAAAAACTTTATTAGATTTTCAAAAAGCTAATAAGTGATATATCAGAGGATTCTAAGAATTTATTTATTTTTTAGTCGGTATGTTATCAAATCTATCAATTGTAATTAATAAACAATCTATCAATATGTTATCAAATGTAAAGCTGTAAAAAGTAGATTTAATGTTTCTACTTCACTACTATTTACTCCTAAGGATTAATAATAGTTATTCTAATGCAATAACTAAGTAAATAGGTGGACACTGACCTTGCTTCGGTCCACGGTCCTGTTTAATTACACCTATGTACATATTAACGTTAGGATGATTAACAACTCACGTTATATGCCTGTTTACCGAATTGGCAACCGATCAGTAACCGCATGATCATTATGTTGTGGACTTTGCCCAAATATTACAGCCCAAAACCATAACCACGTCCTATTCATCCCAAGCTCCCTGTTTAGGTAATTGAAGGATTATGTTTATTGGCCTTGTCATAAGTACACTAATTATAACTACTCCTCCCTTTAAGCCTCTCATTTGTGTTAACATGTGTATTAAAACGCGACTGGTAATTAGGATATCTAAAACATCCATACATTGAAAATTAACCGTGAAAAAACATAATAGTTGGTTTGTAGCATGTTAGTTTTTTTAATTCTTTCATAAATTGACTGTATATTACTTCATTCGAAGAATGTAACCATAGCACGTTCCTCACACACCCGAAATCAAAAATTAATATATGAGGCTGACGATGATGATGAAGTGCAAAGACGTGAACGTCTACTTCTCTGAACGTTGGAGCAACAAGCAATTAAGTACATTAAAGACCAAGTACGTTAAAACTATATTTAATAGGAAGAACTTAAGTTCAAAAATATCTAAAAGTGAAAATAAATCGTCCATTCGACTCTTATGTTTATTCACAATTTTTTCATCTCTACAGCAACGTTTCGGGGTATTAGCGTACCCTCAGGATACATTTCTATACTACAACATATGCATTATCATCAATAAAACACATAAAATAAATTGTGCATGATAAGTTATTATATTAACAATAACACCATAAAATGTACCTTGATCATTATTAAGCAATTTGACCTTGTTCATTTGTCATATATTACTCATAATGTTTTAATATATCCTTATAAATATTATGCTTACTATTTTAAATATTATATAGTGCGAAACGTTGACGTATAGATGAAAAAGCTGCGAAGAAATAGAAGAGTTGAATGGGAGATTTGTTTTCACTGTTACATCTTGTTCAAATTTAGCTATTTGTGGGTGTGTCTTAACCTTCTTAGTTTTTTCCAAGGCGTCGAAAAATTCAAACTAGCAGGGTAGCCCACAAGCTTAAAAAGGCAGACGCCTCAGATATGACACGGACAATTGGACTGTCCAGTTAATTGCAGCTTGGACATCTCTGAACCTCCATATCGCTAACACAAGCGGTTGCGATCTGAATACAATAAAACTAGCATGTCATATTGCGTGCTTCAAGCCGTTTCTTTATTTAATGTTGGATTGGGTATCTCATTACTAGATAAATGTGCAGTACTGATCATAATAAAAAAAATAAAAAATAGTAGTCATTACTCATAATATCCCATATCAACGAAAAAGAGTACATAAAAGAACTCTAAAGATAAAAGTTATACAGAATTGGTGCTTTAGGCGAAAACAAAATAATGGGCCTGAAAAATTATTATTCTAAACGGAATATTAGATAACCTAAACCCTAACGAGATGCACAGAACAAGATGTAAATAGGAGAGACCAAAGCCTGATCTTGTAGATTTGAATTTTGGCGTGTTTCAATTGTTGGTAATATAGGCAACGGCTCTTTCCATCGGATCGGATCTCAGGGTTGTAATAGTATTTTTATTATAATATTTAATTAACATTGATAAGCAAAAACTCAGCAATAGACATAATTACTCTTCAGAATTTATTCATAACTAGCGGGGATCCAGTAGGTTGTTATCACTGGAAAAATAAAACAAATAATAATGTTTGTTCATTTAGCCTTAATTTATTATTTATTCATGCCCCTTCACAGTAAGGTTGTCTACAGATATTCTCTGTATCCACAATCAGTTGTTCCTAAATGTTCCATAGATATAATTTAGTAATAGACACGGAGCAGGCTATACAGTACCCGCAATACTCAACGGTAGTAAGGGTTTAGTCAAAACGACGGACACGGTCGGACGAACCCAAGGTTCTTATTATATAGATAACAATAATAAAAATTAAAAAAATAAGAGTTTTATTTATAATTTATAGGGAAGTCTTCAGAAATTTCAATATTTACTAGTGTCGGTTATTCTAAGTGGTATTTACCTAAACAATCTGATCAAAAGCAAATTAGAGAAGGCAATAAGTAAGCCGATTTTAATTAAAAAAATACATATATGACATTATTATTATTATAAATGAAAATAATTACAAATCAATTTTAGATCTTTTTTAACAGCCATAATAAAAGATTAATTTTCACAGTAGAAAAAACATGACAATGAAATGAGATTTTCAGACATGAACATTTATCTTGTAAATTATACAGTTACTACATAAGAAACGAAAAAATCAAATACGAGCAATAAAAGATTGAATTATTATTCGAATCAACCTCATTACCAGAAAGTTAGTGTAGCAAAAAAAAAAATAAATATTTTATGAAAATGATTACCCAAGAGAACTGATCAATAAAATCTTGTATATTAAAACTTATAAGGATCCCACACCGAAAAATAATACAAAAAATAAAATGAAACCTAAAAAACATATAGATAAACGACGGACCATTCATAAAAACATAACAGTTTAACCTAAACAAAAAACTATTACGAAATTTTTAGGGATGGGAATTATTATAATATCAATAATAAATTAAAATCTATTGCAAAATAATTGTTCTGATGATGGAGATAAGATCCCGAAACGTCAAAATTGAAATAATATGAGTGAATGAAACACTAAATCAATTAAAGGAGGTCTTGTCCAGTGATAAATAATGGATTTTACTATGTAGATGGCTTGGAAAATCATGAATGAATTAGAAAAAATAGGAAAATAAATTACTTTATTCAAAGCAATAAGTACTCAATTAAAATGAGACATTGTGTTTTCCCAGGTTAAGTTCATTCACTCATTTTTATTCTGAATGATTTGATATGTTATACTTAACTGGCGGAAGTCTTTCTGCATTGGGATTTATTTGGCCTCATATAATATTGATAACAGTATCGCCAAGTACAATAGTTTGAAGACAAAAGTTCTATAAATTTTTTAGTTTTATAATTTATATATAAATATTCATACATATCTACTCCTATGACAGTTTGAGAAGTTAATAACCTAATACTATAAGACCCTTCGTATCAGGTTCCTATATAAGACACTGCTCAGTTCCTATTAAAAATGAAAAGGGACAAAAAAAAAAAGTTTGGACCATGCCTAATTTTTTTTTTATTGATTTATTTTTTTTAATCAGGTCCTTAATTACAGGTATTATAAAATCTGAACCCATGATGACTTCCAATATCAGATTCATTACATTGGAATACATCCGTCAACTAGTAAATTGATGTATGCATATGTGTGTGTGTATATATATTAAATTGGAACTCTATTTATTGATTAATGTTTCCAATGACAGTTGTAAGCACCATAAGTTACGAAAAACCACCATCTTAGACCTTTATCAATAAGATTAATCGATTGAAAATTTATAAAATTATTGTTCGTTTTTAGCATTTAATTTCTAACGAAGATTTTATTCAGATATACTATATTGATGTTGTGGTACAGGCAGAGAAATATGGATAATACAAACAAAACTATAAATAGTTATCGACTATCGCCTTGGTAGATTGATTCATAATATCGATAATACTGGGATGGTAGAAAATGCAATTTATGTAACTTATTTTTGATAAAACCAGCACGCTAATAAATACATTATAATATATTACATATAGTATTATATAAAGCAGAAGAGTTAGTTTGTTTGAACGTCCTAATTTTAGGAACAACCAGTCCAATCTGAAAAATTCTTTTGGTGTTAGATAGGCCCTGCATTGAGGAAGAGTTTATTATTTTTTTGTTTTTTATAAATATAGTTTATTCCATAAATAGTATTACATTGAACATTTATAATTGATTCGGGATGTACCCTTATACAATAATTTTTTTTTGTTTTTTTATACAACTTATTTGGACATAAATTATATTTTACTTATTGGTAAAAATAAAAATGAGAAAGAAAAAAAAAACCCAACACTGTTCTGAAAATTAATAAAATACAGGCTATTTAAATGAAATACAAGATATCAAAATAAAATACAGGCTTCTTAAATTAGTATATGTTTTGTTCGTTTATGTTTATATCTGCGGGTCATAGCTTTTGTATAATTACCTATTCCAGTTATTAAAGGATTTAGAGAGTGGGGGCATGATTGAAAGAATGAATGAGTTAGTTTGAATACGTAATCTTGTATATAGGATATATTTAACTCTGAGTGCATCTTTGCTATTTTGGTGTAATACGGATAATTGTTGACAATTCTGAGGCATTTATTTTGAAATACTTGTAATTTTTTTTAAAATTAGTTGTGAAACTCCAAATGGGACAAGTGTATGTTATGATTGGTCTTAATACAGATTTATATAGAATTAATTTATTACTAGAAGAAAGTTTCGATTTTTTATTAAAATAGAGAAACATTTGGTACATCATTTTCCGGCCGTTTTCTAAAATTGTTGAAGATGGTCTCTTAGGAAATTCGCCGAAACGTTACATAGTGCTAAATTATGTAATTTTTATTAAGAATTATTTTGGATGAATTATCCTTACCTAGTAATATATTACGATTAATAAATAAAATTGTAATTTTTCAAGCATTTTTTGTTTTTTTGGAAGTTTTAATAAACACCTTCATACCTCACCACTCTGCATTTATTGACGTTTTGGACTAGAATTTGTGCATAATCAAAACATCTAAAAATACATATAATATAAAAATATACAAAAAAATTGATGGAAAAATTTTGTAGCCTTCAAGAATATGTAGTTAATGACAAGAAATAATAATTTTATTTTGGCTAGAATAGAAAAAAAAAAAAACAAGTCCGGAAGATGTTCCTTAAAATATTCTAGAATATTTCTCTCGTTATAAAAACTATATTTGAATATTTCTTTCCCCATCATTTTCCGCTCGAATAGGCAACATAAAAATGTTGGTGCCTAACTATACACACACCCCTGACATTGATCCCCTGTTTAGAACGTGAATGGATATTACATTAAATTAATAAACTCCCGCCATATATTATACAGGGAACATTCTATTCCCGCGCTTTCCCGAATATAAATGTTAACGCTGAAAGTTTCCCTGTAATTTATTACGCTGTTGCGAACCGCTTGATATTAAGATGAATGGTCCGTCTTTATTTTTTCTTTTCTATTTTTTTTTTTTCCTTTTTTTAAAACAATTTTTCTTCATTTGGCAGGGAGACAGGAGATCAGGCCCCGAGAAAGCAATGTTTTAGAGTGACAAAGCTGAGGGTGGAGTATACAATATCAAGCCGGCACGTGGGTCAAAGCCTGTCAGCCGGCTGATAGACCGTCATCTCCCGAGACCTTTCTCCCATTTATCAAAGGCCCAGCAAATACTTTCCCCTCCATCTCGGCTTCTTTCTTCTGACAGGGAAACTTTTTTTTTTTAAGAACAGCTTTTCTCAAATGGTCAATAACTGTTATTGGAACCAACCGACCGAGATATCTGACCTTCCTGGTTAAACAAATATGACCAACCAGCATTGGATTGGCAGGGAATGGTCGAACTCATTAGAGTAACAAAGTTAAATGTGGTTTACTAAACGTACTTCATTGACTGAGCCTAAGCGAGGCCCTGCTTCAACTCGACCATTTGGCATTTTGTTTGTCTGTCTGTTTGTTGCGCGATTAGGAGTAAATGCGACGTTCAATTTTCTTCAAATTTGTTACGCATGATCCTTGAAGTCAGGAAAAACGAAGTATATGTAGAGATATTTATTTTTTATTTCCTATCAAAGATGAAGGTCGTTTTATTGAACCCGCAGCATCAAAAATCTGTTTGAAAACACAAATCTCCAAAAACATTTTGCAATTGAGTAATTTATAAAAAAATTAAACATTGCGAAACTGTTTTAAGTCGACTGTTCGGCATTTCGTATTTCAATAAAGAGCAGATTTTAGATTTCTTCGCGAGGTCTACAATTCAAAGATATATTACTAATACTACTAATATATTTTTTATTTTTGAGCGTAAGTGAGGTCCTCTATCAACTCGACAGTTTAGTATTTCGTTTGCCTGTTAGGCGATTACGACTAAACGCGTCGTCCTTTTTTTTTTTTTTTTTTTTTTTTTTTTCAAATTTGGCACAAATGTTTCTTGTAGTCAGGGAAAACGACGTAAGTTTAGAGTTTTTGATTTATTAATTCCGATTAAAGATGGCTGTATTTTTAATGACCCCGTATCATCAAAAATCCGTTTGGTCACGACCAAATGCATTGTTAGATTTTCTTCAAATTTGACATGAATATTCCTTGAAGGCATTTGATCCATTTTTTGCAAAACCACAAATCCTATCCGAAAACTATTGATAGCTGAGAGGAATCGTTCTAACTGAAATTTATCTACTGACCGAGCATAAGCCCTGTATCAACTTTACCGTTTGGCACTTAGTCTGTTACTCGATTATGGCAAAACACGCTGTTGGATTTTATTCAGTTTGTTTTGCAGTCACGAACAAATGGGATGTTCCATTTCCCTCAAATTTGACACGAATATTCTTTGAAGATATTTAAAAAGACGTGAGTAAGAATTTTTATTTCTTGATCCAATTATTTTTTTATTTATATATTTATTTTTACGCATTGGCACGGATGGTGATTGAATGAACGAATGGAAATAAATGGAAAATTCTAAACAAAAAGCCAAGAGTCTCAAAAATAAAAAACAGAAAAAAATAAATAAAACTTGGTGGTTTTTTAATATTTATTTGAAATCCATTTTCGCTCATTTTCTTAATTATGATTTTACAATTTCATCTTTTATATCACTCAGTGGCATATCCATTATATACCTCCAAAATTGTATCGGAACATTCAATTTCACTAATAGATTTTGTAGGAATTTAAGAGCATAAAGATATTTGTGGTTTACTTTGGATAATATTCTGTTATCATCCTGTACCAAGTAAATATATAAATAAAAGCATATATCATGATTAAAATACTAAAGTTTAAATATGGCCAATAATATAGTAGGCCCACTTTTTATAAATAAAATGAACTGACAAAAGAAATGGTTTTTAATACAAAATGAGTCCGGAACATAAGATACGAAAAAAAAAAAATGAATAATTAAACTGAATATGAACATACGAAGCGGAACTAGTTTTTGTAACTAGTGAGCCTTTAATTATTCTTATCCTCCGTGAGTTTTTATTTACTATCACCTCTTTAATAATGTACTTGCTCGGACAAATATTTTTAGATAAAATTGGACAAGACTCATTATTTCATGCAATAGCACATTAAGAGTTTATATTTTTTTATTGAAATAAATTTCCAAATCAGTGGAATTAAAACGATGTTTATTTAGCATATTAATGTGTAATTTTACACATCTCGTGAACGCAAAGGCGTTACTACCTTATGAGGCATAATCTCACGATGCAATAACGCTGTCATCTATGGTAAGCTTTTTATCATTTATAATACCCTTTATGTAGTATATAATATATAGCCAAGTTAAAGGAATGAATTATTTTTTTTTTTTTACCTATTGTTCTTACAATTCCTTTTACTTTTTATTTATTTATTTTTTTGTACCACGCCTAAGTATCCTTTAGACCATTACATGGGACTCAAGCAATCACTAAAAATATAAATGTAACAAAACTACTTTAAATACGCGAAAAAACTGACAATATTGTTTGTTCACTGATTCTGAATAAAAATAAAAACTCTATCAAGATAACCTGAATTGAAAATTAGGAATGACAATCGGATTATATTTTGTTAGATATAAGTTAACGCGTCATTATTAGATTGAAAAAATATCCCCCACAAATCAGATAATAAAAGTGAACAAAAAAAATTAATTGATTCGTTGACGTTTTGCAGGTTTAAAACAAATAGTGGAATTTGAAATGACGAGCTCAAAGGAAAAGCTATGGAGCAACTGCGAATGACAACGCTTGGTCAATTTTCTAAATGGAACGCCAGCTTCATATGGCGTGTGTGAGGGAGGGAGCGCTTCCTACGAATAGCAGATATTCCCTCGATCCCACCAGCTTCATTTCATTTCGTTTCTTCTACAAAAAGTGAGTGATCGATTTTATGCCTCCTCGGCGCACGATAGGTCAATAAGGTCTGAAAAATTATTCATATATAGATGAAGGGTTGGTTACATGCCCTTCGACCCAGTGTGAAATACTCTGCGCACTAACTCTGTGGTTCGAGGTAATTTATTTGAATTCGTTTGACGAATCCAGTCCAAAAAAAAACTAACTGATTAACTGAAAGAAGATGGTCAAAATTAAACAAAAAATAAAATAAAATAAAACAGGAAAACTGTTTAATGGATGCAAACAAGAGAAACGCGGAAAGGCAAGGGTTCTGACGTCTCAACTTTTTATTTGTGAAGGACTTTTCTGTACATAATATAACTTAATATAAAACAAAGCACATCTGGAAAAAAATGGTTGTAACCGTTTTGTCTGCCTCCTATACTATGTTATTTATTTAACATTCGTATAACTTTATTCATGTTGAAGTCCAACTTAATGCAATTCATATCATTTATTAATTATTTTTACGTTTTTAAATTATGATATTAAATATTGCCATAAGTGGAAATCAAGAGAATATTTAATTTTTTTAAGAAAATAAAAAATTTGCAAAAAGTGAATAGTACAAAATATCTTCATGATTCCACTAAATCTAATGAATTTTTTTGTAAGGCAGCCATAAGCATAGAAGAATTTGAACCACAAGGCTACTTAAGTAGGCTAGGGATACCAGCAATTCAAGACAAGGCAAGTTATGACATGAACTTTTGCTTGGTTTCATCCAAGTATCTTGTTTGTTTCATTGGATTTTAGGAAGTAATACAGCTTGGTCATCAATGACCGTTTAATAAAAATTGACAAAGGGGGATACTTTATAAATTTTATTTATTTTTTATTATCACTTGAATTAACGACGTAATATTTTCTTCTTTACTTGCCATGTCGTAAATCGAATAGTAAACAACATAGCGAGTTAAATGCACGCGCCAACCCAAAAATATCAGATCGGGTGTTAGTTTTGATCTAACTTATTATGAATTGTAAAAGGGTTACTAGTGAAAAATGTAGTTAGCTGTAACTATTGCAATGTAAGCATTTTGGTGGCGGTAGTTTATTGACCAGGTAGGTGTGAGTTAGTGAGATTTGTATGTCCTATTCATAGCCGGGATAGGGACAAAGATGACAGAGGCACATAAGTGAATGAAGGATTAGGTTTATGATATAAATTATCAAAATAAAAAGAGAAAGAAGAATTTAATATATGATTCGCTTGTCAACTTTAACTATGAAAACTATTACAATCTATTAATTTACAAGTAGTTTCCATTATTTATACAGCCTTGTATTGCCAGTACATACCTCTAAACATGCTGAAGTTTATTTACAGGAGCCGGGATACAGGTGTGTAAGAAAGGAGACGAACAAGAGACTTAGGCCGTGATTGAACCACCTCGGATTACTAAAGGAAACGAAAAGAAAAAATATTAAGACAGTAGACGGCTTCAAATCCACTGCGATGGCACAGGGAGATAAAGGCAAGGCTTCATTTCTTGTCCTGGTGATACTGCCTTCTTCTCTAAATAAAGACCCTTTGTCCGCCGACCTGCCTCGGTTTAATATAGAAATACAGCACTTTTGATCGTCCTTTATAGCAACTCTTCACCAGAGGCTGAGAAAAGAGTTTTGTCTCAGGACGTCACTGATAGCATCATTTTTAATAATTAAAAAAACATCTTATATAAATAAGCAAAGGCATCCTTCATTAAATTAAACATCAAGACTGAAAATATATTAACTCTGAGTTGCATAGCAACAATATGAACTCGTGGTTCAACCTCTGTTAACAGGGCAAGGCATAAGGAAAGGTTTGTCGCTATTATTTCGATTTTCTAGCTATGACTTTATGAAGACAAGGTTGCGAGATCTCTTTTCAAAACCAGTACAGTAGAACCCCGTTTATTCGGAATAAGGTAAGCGGGGCTATTCCAGATATTGCGAAATTTTTAGATAAGATGTGGTATGATCAGAAAATAAAAAAAAAATCAATCATAGCGAAAATAATAAAAATAATTTTTCATAACAATGTACAATAATACATAAGTATATAATTATACACGTATTATACATATTTCAATACAATAATAAATGTATATGGTTTGATAAGTTTTTAGCATTAATTAATTAACTAATTGACCAAGCGTAAGCGATGTCATGTTTCAATTCGACCGTTTGGCATCTCATCTGGTTGCCTGTCTTATATGCGGTTACAACCAAACCGCTGTTATTCAATTATTTTAAATAACTGATGCTGTTCGATCACCGTTAACTAGAAGAAAGCTGAGAGGAATCGTTTCCCTCAATTTTATTGATCGAGCGTAAGCGAGGTCCTGTTTCAACTCGACCATTTGGTATTTCGTCTGTTTCGCGATTACGACCAAACGCGTCATTCGATTTATTATTTTCAAGTTTGACACAAATGTTTCATGAAATCAGGAAAAGGGATTTTTATTTTTCAATTCCGATCTATGATGGCGGCAGTTTTAATGAATCATCAAAACTCTTATGACCAAATAACTCAAAACTCGTTAATACCAAATACAGTGATAAATTAACTTCAAATTAGACATGAATATTCCTTCAGCTATGTCCACACTGTTCGAAATGACGAATTGGGAAGGGAACGTGTAGCATGCGATGTTGAATCGAAAGTTGAACAGTGTGCACTTAGCTTTAAAGGCATTTTATCTTTTTTTTAACCACAAATGCTATTCGATTCCTAACTGTTGACTGGCTTAGAGGATTATATTAATTCTCGAGTTTCTATTGTTGACACAACTAGTTTAAAATATTTTACCAGAAATTTTTATTTGGTGGTTATTTTCCGCAATGCTAAAACACCGTTTTATCAGTAATACATCGATAGGGGTAATCTCTTCACACTGTTCTGCGAAATTTAAATCAACCTGCAACAAAAGCATATGATACTCACAAGAAATTAATTTTCATAAATGGAAAAAAAAAAAATGTTCCGGATTTCGGGTATGGCGGTCTCGGATAAGACGCTACTGTAACGGTTTGTGTGTGCCCATGCGGTGCAGTTTGGCCTAGCGTTGTTTTTAATTTTAAGTAGTTAAAAGTTGGAATTTCGGGGTGAAAACGGAAGTAAAAGAAGGTTAAGTGCCGATTAACACGAGAATTACTTTGGTAATGTAAAAAAGTGAGTATTAATTTGAATATCTTAATAATAAAAGTTGGGTTTCGCTTGATCTGGAACATTTTGTCCTGTTAGAGCAATATAACTACGTCAGAAGAACTGAGAGAGTAAAAGCGGAAGGCTGATGTCACAGGGAATAAATTTAATTAAACAGTTGAGCTCGATGCCAAACAATAAGGACATTAGCACTGACGAATATTTCTCACCCGGAACGAAGGGCAAGCGTAGCAAATCATCCGCAGAACTCAAAAGTAATTGTAATCCGAAAAAGAAATCCTGGACTCGGACTGAAAGTTACATAACTGTTGAAATGATAAACAAGCAGCTACTGAGATTTCAAAAATGGTGGACCGAAAACTAGAAGATAAGTTGCCCAACATTAAGAGAAAAGCTGATTTCGACAAATTCCAAATTTAATTATACAAAATTTAATATTACTAAAAATCAAAAGCTCGGAGAAGGAATATCGCACGTTAAACCTGAAAACCAGGAATTAAAACAAATGATTGATAATATGTATGATAAAATCCGGTGAAAAAATCTTATTTTTAAGCGACTCACTATTCCTCAAGATAGAGACCCGAAAAATGTTATCCAGGATTTGTGTAGAAATTTACTATGAGTAGATAATACATCAACAAATGAAAGCTATCCATTAAGATATATAAATCACAAAAACAGGCCTCTCATGGTGAAATTCAAAGCGACAGGTGATGTCAAAAATATTCTGTATAATACAAAAAAAAAAAAATTAAAAACACAGGGATAGCTGTTAGTAGAGATTTTAGTTCAAGCCCAAGATTTAAACAATTTAAACTTCTTCTAATAAGAAGGATATATATTAACAAGGTAAGAGATAAAGACAATAAAGTTCAGGTAAAAGGAATAAAAATGAAAATTAAAAAGAAAATCTTCAGTTGGTCCGAAACGGACGGTTTATCGTGCAGGGAGCAGGCGGGCTCAATGACAACACTGAAGGCCCTCACTTTACTGGACCTCTCAGAGCTAGTATATCGGCTGCTGGACATAATAAGCTTATAGGTCTATAGTCACTTACTTTTTTAGCATCTTTACCTGGCTTATGGAGAAAGGTTTGATATCCCTTGAACTATAATGAACTAAAATGAACAATGCACATCAAAGCAGTTTCCATGATATTAGCGATAATTAAGTAACAAAATGGCGATTTCTAGTTTTTCGAAAAAAAATATTTTTTGTATTATGGTATTTGCGTAAACACAATTCTTAAATCGATGAACATTTTGAATACATACAATCCATTTCCCTTTCAAAATTGTGGAAAAATCATATCAGAGACCATTTTTTTTTTTATTTTGCAGAAAAAATAGTACACCTACAGAATTGGTAATATTTTTAATAGAAAGCTGATGAAAAAATATTCCAAATGATGCATAATATCTCAAAGATTCTAATTTATGAGGTACCGGAAAAATAATAATAACGTTCAGTATACAAGATTCTAAAATGGTGTAAATTCTTCAACTTTAAAGATATCGAGGCCTTTCATAACTTTTTAATTACTATAAACGAGTGTATAAAAAATCAAGTGCTATCTGAAAATCCAAAGTTTTCGCCGAGCATCGACCGCACGCATTATGTCAAAGTTAAAACGCTTAGTGAAACAATAGAAGTAGACCTACGACGTTTTCCTAATACATTTATTGATTAGATCATCCACTTGGCCGAGAAAAGCATTTGAGTCGATTTATATTGGATACCCTGTTTATTTGATAAACTAAAAGTTTATATTCAGCAGCAAAATTATAACTGAATTTTGTGATTCAAATGAGTAAAATATTAAAAAAATCATCTTAGTATCAGTGTTGTACTGCCGCCCACAGGTATGCCAGATGATGCCGCTCCTATCTCCAAACACAATAATTGCTTTATCGTTAAAAACAAAGTGAAGATAATTTTTATATGCACGTGTGCCTAATTGAGCTGTTTTTTTATACTTACAAATTACTTTGTATCTAGGAAAATAATTTCACCCGAATTTTGCCGCTACCCAAAAATTGTCGTCCTAGGCAAGCGCCGAGTCTGCCTGTGCGTTAATCTAATCTGCATAGAATTCGAAAAATGAAATTTCAATAATTTGCTCATCGACCATTGCATTAGGTAATACAGAACAGAACAACTATTTCAGGAACTACACAGTTCTTAGCGGAATAAGCAGACTGCGTTATGCACCAACAATTAAAAAAAACTTTTTAGGGAAAGGATTAAATAAAACTTCACAGCCTGTAAAGGGTATTGGGTTCAGTACTTGGTAAGGAAGTAATGTTTCTCGACCAACGGCTATGCAAGGAGGTGATGTGGTTAACATTCACCCTCAACCGCTAATGTTAGTTACACTCATAGCAGTATGGGAGTACACACTTCAAAACGGCTAGGCTTGCAACAGGAGGGATAGTCCCACCCCAGTGACGATCCATAATACAACAGAATACATAAATTATCGGCATCAGCCAGATTCAAATCCGGGATCAACCATAAAAACTGATACAATTTTTTGTTGTACCTATTATTCATCAAATTTTAATCGCCCTGCGAAAAAAGTCGTTCGTAACTCATGATTCATTCAAAATGAATAATACAACAGAACATTTTATCTGCTTTTATGGTCGCTCTCGGGTTCGAGCCCAATCCATGGATAAAAATAAATTTTATAATTCGATTGATGAAATAAATATAAAAAATAGATACACCCGCGGCTAAAAATAATAAAAATGTCCCATTTCATTTCTACCATTTTATATTTTTAAAACTGAGCTAGATTGTGGGGTGGACTGAACAAAAAATATTCCCTATTTCCTTATCTTCCTTCCCTCGCTTAATTTCTTTCATTATCTTCTTATTCCTTCCTGTCTATTCTTTTAGTTCATGTATTTTTTCCGCTCTACTACTTTCCCATGATATTTAGTATGAAAAAAAATGTTATTCCTGGTCTTTTTGAATGTCACAATTTTTAATTATTTACTTATAATTAGTTTTAGATCATATTTATTTCTGTGAATACTTATAATTTGTAATGAAATTCCCATAACCGGTTCATTATAGAAGAACCATAACTGAAAACTAGTCGATAATATCAGCAATAAAAAAAAACCTTAGATTAGACGGATTATTAAAAATATTAAAATTATAATAAATTCTAACTATTTTATGCTACATATTCAATTATCTTTTGTTATTAATAGGTCATCAGAAGTGAATTAAAAAAAAAATTTTGTTTGCATTTTACTGCCTTTTGTCATGACCCCACTCTCGGGTGCTCCCCTTTATGGTTATCTGAAAACGCTGGTTGCTTGGTTATTTTTAGTGCAAACCCTTCAAACTTATTGTGTAGAAGTTCTGAACCTAAATCTATAAAAATGAAGTATAGACAGTGCAGTTTGTGTATGTCTTTAAGTGTGGACCTCAGTCCTTTGTCGAAACTTAAACTTGGTGGCAAGAAGGTACTTGAATTAACTCTTTGGTTATGTACGAGTTGGCATCACTGTAAGTTCCTGCCTTCTTCTCTCACTATCTCCTCAGTGCTGCTCAGCGTGGAGTAGCTGCCTCTGACCATCTCGTCCAACGATCCCTGTCCAGTGTAAGCCTCCTCATCTCCAGCATGGTGCATCCTCTCTCTGTGCCAATTCCCTCAATCAAGTCTGCATACATGAGCCTTGGCCTGCCTTGAGGTCGCCTTCCTCCCGGTCTTGCCTCTAGAAGCCACCTGGCTTTACGGTCATCTCCCATTCTGTTAACATGCCCGAACCGCTTCAGCTGTCTTTCTTCAATCGTCTCTAGGACGGATCTAACTCTTAGTTCCTCACGCACCCTCCCATTCCTTATTCGGTCTCGCCTGGTTTTTCCTAATATTTTCCGTAGGAATCTCATTTCCGCAGATACAACCCTGCTGGCATGGCGGTCCAGCTTTCCGATCCATATAGTAGCACTGGGAGAAAAACTGATATGAATAGCAAAATCTTCGCTTTCCTGCTCAACTCCTGCTTTCCAATGAGTGTCATGGATATTTGGTAGAATATTCCATTGGCCTTTTGGACTCTAATCATTGCCTCCTGGTTTATTCTTCAATCCTTGCAGATCATTGTTCCCTGGTAGCAGTAGGTATCGGTTTGCTCAAAGGCCTCTCCATTGCAAGTGATTCTAACATCCTCGTTCCTTCGTCCAATACACATAACCTTGCTTTTGGAGGCATTGATCTGCATGCTTCTTAGTTGCTGTTCATCTTACCACTCATCCACAGCGACCTGGAAAGATTCAGCAGTATCCGCCACCAATATCACATCATCTGCGTACAGCAATGCCTGTGCCAACACTGGGATCATATTCCAGTATCCCACTATTGTTCTGGGTGTCCTCCTTTTACAAAATTTCCAAATGGCATCCATGAAAATTATGAATAGTAGGGAGCTCAGGCTATCGCCCTGTTTAACTCCCCTAAAGAAATGGAACGACCTGGACTCAGGGCCGGCTAGCCTTATTAATTGCACTTATAAAATTTTGTGGGATTCTCCTATCTTCCAATGCATCCCATACTTCCTGTCTAGGAACATGGTCGAAAGCCGCCCGTAAATCTAAGAAAACTAGATATAGTGATTTACCTCTATCCCATGCCTTCTCTGCAATCATTCTCAGGTAGAAGATATGATCCTGTTTCTGCCTACTGGGCCTAAAACCTGCCTGTTCTCTTCCAGATCCTCTTCCGCCAATTTCCTTAATCTTTGTTCCAGGATCCTAGTGTATACTTTGTATACCACCGATGACAGACATATGGGGCAGTAATTATCACATACACTTTGGCTTCCCTTCTTATGGATTGGGATAATAATGTTATTTTCCCATTCGATTGGTATCCTTTTGAGATCCCAAACCTTTTGGAATAGTGTTTGGAGACTCTTGACTAGTTCATTTCTCCCATATTTTATAAATTCGGGTGCAATCCCATCTGACCCGGCCGCTTTTGCCATTTTTACTTTAGCTCCTTCGACTTCCTCCTCTTCTATGGTGTCATCCATGTCGGGGAATTCTGGTTCAGTTATTCTATCTCTTCTACGGCAATATCGAAAATTCCGATGCCTTTCTTCCGTTCTGAATTTTTCTTAAAAGTATTTCCTCCAAACCTGCAGTATGACCTTGTCTTCTGTCACCAGTATGCCATGCTCATCTTTTAAATTTCTCACAGGCTTTGCTTTTTTGTTCCTTTGTGCTCTTGAGATGTGCCAGAATTTCCTTATATTTTCTTTATAATTTTTATCCAGTTCTTGCCCGAATTCCTCCCAAGTTTTTCTCTTAGCTTCCTTAACTATTCTCTTAGACTCGTATTTCCTTTTCTATATGTACAATGCCCAGTCTCCTGGCGACTTGCTTTTACAGTAATCTTTCCAGGCCTCTTTCATTGCAGATATGACCCGTTTCACTTCCTCGCCCCACCACCTAGTTTTCTTACTAGTAGGTCTCATTTGCTGTAAACCACATACTTCTTCGGCTGCCTTGAGTATACTGTATTTGATTTGCGCCCAAATAGTGTCATCTGCGTCCCCATTAACTTCTTGAAGTTGGACTTGAAGACGACTTGTATAAGCCTGCTCTATTTCCTCTTATCTTTGCTTGTTGACAGCTATCCTATTATATGACTTGGCGATCTTTTTCGGCGATTTTAGTATCTTGGAGTAAGCAACCAATAGCCGTTCGTAGCTGTCCTTATTCAATTCTGCTCCTCGTATAACTTTAATGTCTGTAAAGTACTGTCTGAGTTTCCTATCGATGATAAAATAATCAATGGTGCTGTTTCTGGTAACTCTTCCATTGCCTCTTTCAAATGTGATTTTATGGATCGTCTTATGATTATACCAAGAGTTTCCAATGAGCATATTATTTTCCACGCAGAACTCAATTAGCCTGATTCCATTGTTATTGATGCACTCTTCACCTCCCCATATACCCATCGGTCCGAAGGCTGTTTGATGATCCCGACCTGTTCTTGCATTTAAATCTCCGGACACTATGATCATTCTATTCCGATTCCTTGCGTTGTCTACTGTTCTCTGCAGGTCTGCATAAAGTTCCTACCTAAGGAGACATAACCTTCAATGTTTCTAGAAAAGCTGCCCAGTGCAAGGTACAACGTCTTTGTGTTTACGTGAATACATCACTTCATTTTCTCAGTCCTTTTCCTGTACTGGAGTCTTAGAAGAAGGTAAGTACACTTAGTTTTTTAAACGCAGTTCGTTGCTGAATGATTGCATGTTTTCACATAAAAAAAGTTGTTTTGTTTATATTGATGATGTACTATTTTCTAAAAATACGTTGTGTTCTCAGTCCTTTGTGCCTCAGTCCTTTGCTTCAATAACTTCAGTAACAGTAAAATTGAGAGTCTCCTATTTAAATCTTATTTTATTAATTTTTTTGAGGGTAAGAGGGGGTTTTTAACTGTAGTTTTCACATAACATGCTACATAGCTTTATTGTCACACAATTTCCATTAGAAAATCGTTAAAAGAATGCCAACATTTTGAAATTTCAAAAAGGTCAAATAATATTTGCACAGATAATAATTATTTCAATGTGTTCAGAACCACTTAGAGCGCTTCTTTGCATGACTGATATTTTCGCAAACAATTACCACTAAAATGTTTATTGGGATGCTATTTGTTCGAACATTGTAGTGGCAGTTTTCGCTAGTATCACCATTCTGAATAATTGTTTATGTTTCCACTTTCCTAAACGTATTATTTATTCCTTCGTATGGGATACTTATACCAAAGTTTGTTCAATATGACTTTGAAGCCCTGGCAGAATATGTCTTAGCTACTAATATAATTAATTATTAATTTTATAATAGTTCAAATGGGAGTTTAATGGGAGATTAATTCTGTTTTAATTCTGGTGTTTAAATAAAAAAATTTTGTAGAAATTTGATCACATATTTTTAATATTCTCAGTCCTTTGCACCCTTACCTTAGTCGTTTGTCAACAGTAATTAATGAATTACCTAAATAAAACTATACGAGCAAATAAATGAATGCTGCTTTGGAGGATCAATATCCATACATATAAGGTATGGGCTAGTAAAAAAAAAATTGATAAAACTAGCAATTTAAAATCGTACATTCATGTTGACCAAAATGCCTTATTTTCGTGAAATAACACACGCACGTATATATACATATATAAGTAGCTTGTTTTATCCCTTATGGATATCAAAACTGAACTTCTGGAGATCTCAGAGCTTCTCTCCCAACCGTGTCACTGGCATTGAAACTGTCTTTAAACTGAAGGCTGGGCGAGGGCGTTATAGCCGCAGAAGTTCAGCACGAGAATGGAGAATCTATCAGGTCATAATCAGAACTTCATTATAGTTATTTACAAAAGGGCTCGGGGCCACTGTCGTTTCGACCACCGAGGAGGGTTATAAGGATGAATGGAGCGAGATAAACGATTGTACTAAGTGATTAGGAGGATGGGTCAAGTTCTGATAAAATCAACCCGCAGTTCTAAATAGTGTAGTGTATTGGTAGTTTTTTATCAATCGAAAGATGAGACGTTCTAATTAGTAATCTATATATGTAGTTGGTCATATAATTATCGTAAGCTCCACATTAGTGAGACAGTTCAAAAACATTTTTAAGAGACTTTTGCTAGTTACATTATGGTTGTGTATTTCAAATGCCATCAAGTTAAAAAGTTTTACTTAATAATACTTAAGTTTTAAAAGTAATACTTAAATATTAGCAAGTTAAAGTGTTAAAAAGCAGATTCGGGAATTTAATCTAGCAAATGAATAATGGTTAAAGAATAAATTAATCATAGGATGGGATCAAGTGAAGCGTTAATTAATCAGTACTCAGAGTCATGAGTTGAAAGTGATCAATGAAGTTTTGTGCGTTATCATTGTGGCTAACACTCACAATAACAAAAATATTTGATATATAAATAAATATAAATCAGACAAAATTTCAATCAAAATGTCTAAACAATAAAGTCTTTTGAGCGATTTATAGTTAACGCATACAACCATATTATCTCCACCATTTCCAAAATAGAAATTTGAAATGAGTATACAATTCGAAAAAATGGGGGTCTTGAAAAAGTTCAATATTTAATGAAAACATCGACTCTGATGTTAAGCCTATACATATTCCTACGTACAGAGAAAATTATACATAAACAAGTATTCAACAAAAACATCCATTAAATTATTAAGATAATTTAAGTTATTTTTCTCCTCGAGACGAACTGTAATATGTCATCATATAATTTATCGAATGGTAGATAACAAACAATATACAACTTTTTTTTATTTTTATTAATAATAAATAAAGCGTGCTTTAAAACGAATATATTGTAATAGAAGATGAATTTATTTATTTATTTTTTTTAATTTATAAAAGTTTATTAATAAACTAAGGCAGAGTATATATTTAAAGATTTAAAAAAAAAAAATCAAAACAATAATAACTCAAGTATCAAATTTTAACACTCCTTTTCATGGGAAGATTTATGAAAGGAGACAGCTCGAAGTAACCAAATTTAAATAGGATTTTATTCTTTACAGAATAAAGTAAGGATAATGAGTTAATTATATTTTTTTTTAGTTGAGTTATTATATATGTTTTGTGTTTTCTTCAAGCTATGAAAAATAATATTATATTCTTCATTTTCAATATACTATACACAAACACACACACACACACAAACATATATATATATATATATATATATATATATATATATATATATATATATATATATGAATATGTATGTATAATTTATTTATTATTAAATCTTCAGATTCTTCAATAAAACGTAATGATATTTATACATAATATTAAAAAAATAAATATTCTCATAGACATTTTTTTATACATATTGTTAATAATACAAGTTCCCACAATAGACTAAGGCCTAGGGAGGGAGAAGTACCTACGCGGCAGAAACCATGCCAAAACTTGCTCCAAAAAATATGCAAAAATGCTTCTTTTTTTTCATTTTTCTATGCTAAGATCCTTAATATTCAAATGCCTGCCTACGTGGGACATATTCGATCATTTAAATATGGAACGTTTACATTATACGTTTGCCACGAAGGATCATCAAAACGCTCTTGAAACAGTTTGAGCTGTAGCATAACACAGTGGAGTAATTAAGACGTGTTAATTAATATATTTCACCAAATTAAATCCATTCAAACATAACTTATTGAAGTAGACTTGTAGCTTGTGGCCCAAGAAGGATTTGTGTGGAATTATTGAGTGGGACCAGGCTGCTTGTTAATTTAATCCCGTAGCGTGGTTTATTATCTCCCCCAACCTATGGCGGTGCAAGCAAGAATTTATCGGGTGCCTGATCCATCGAAGACAGTAATTAGTTCATAACAGCTTAGCTCATAGCTTTATTAGAAAATACTATCAAAAATATTTTAAAAAAATACGATTATTTAGTAGAAAGATAACAAAGAACTTGATTATTTCTTAATGGTCGGGTGTAAAACAGAACAAAAACTTCTTAGTGCTCTCACTAAGAAGTTTTTGTTCTGTTTTTCAATAACATTTCAAGAACATTGACATGTAGGAACATGAACAGCCAGAAATAGCTACACATAGCCCGGTAACTAGTTACTTAGGGGAGGGGGGAAGGAGAGAGCGTTCTAGAACAGTGACAAATCAGCCCAAATCAAAGTTCTATGGATTATGGTACTTCATAAATCAAATCAGAACAACTTACTGTATATATGAATTAGAAACAGTAGAGATTAAATCAATTGTTCAGACATATTTTTTTTCTTATAGATATTTTTTTACTAACAGATTGATTTCAGAAATTTTAGATTCAAGTTTTAGCAATGATTATTCAGCTGGAATATAATCTACCCCGGCTAATTTGTGATAAAGACGGACGGAATGTGACAATATGATACTTTGTCACTGATACTGATAAGTAGCAGGTACACTAAAGTATACCAAACAAAAATTATCATAGATTTTCAGTCTTAGAAATTTTCACAATAAAATAATATTCAATATTAATCCTATATTATCAATAATAATAATAATATTATACTTATTTAAGGACTAACATTGAATACATTATATATTGTTTAATTAAGTTCACAATTTAATTTTTTGAAATTTAATTTTAATACTTAAAACATCAGAATTAATCTTGCCTAAGAGAGATAAGCGCTGAGATCTCCTAGAGCCTTGTTTAACCCATTACATGTTGGGGGCGGAGCGGGTTCATTATTATTCATTCGTATTAATTTAATTTATTATTATAATATTTTCATTTATACTCAAAGATATATCTTTATTTTATAATCATTATTTATTTATTTACTTGTTTTATAGCACTCAGCATCTACACAAGCTCGTCATTAGGGCCTTAATAAATGATTATATCATGAATACTTTATATACATATATGCGTTATATATACAATAGTTACTATATACGATTGTTATTATATACAATGTAAACTAACATTTTTTTACAATTGAAGAAACAATAATTAAATAAATTTATCAATTTATAAAACTATAAAGAATCAAATTATATTCTGATTTTTTTCCTTAATTATCAGCAAGTGAAAGGAATATTGTATTTGTTCTGTTGCCGGTGTATACTTTGAACCTTGTTATAATGCATTACAGTGTCAGAGATATGTTGCATGTATCATAAACAGGTGGATCCTGGCCTCTCATTAAGTATCAATGGGTGATGGATATATGTTCGATTCTCAGTCTCATCAGGATTACTTTAGATCCGGACTTTTTTAGAAGAGGTTTTTCATAGCAGGAAATCATGTTCAATTTCTTGTAGTTCACTGGGTACTTGGTTCCATTTTTCTTGCCACTGTTCCCATAAATCTCTTATGCATCAACTTCTCCAATCAACAGCGGTGCTCTATCATTGTAGTTACATTATCTTTCCTTCTAGCTAGGTTTTCTGTCCTGTCTGCAGCTCCATTTCCGGGGATGCCACTATGCGAAGTTACCCATGCTATCACAATATCTCCACACCCGTTCGGATATGGTCATTGGTGAACTAAGAGAGTCCGTTGCTCGAAGAATACACCTTATGTTCATTGATTTATTTAATAACAGGCCCTGGAAAATGGCGAAGAGTTTGCCTAGGAAGACACTGTTCATTAGAGGCAATTTGAACTTATGGCACACATCTTCAATAACATGTATGTCTTTAGAAAGAGAAGAATCTGTTTTTATAAAAGAGTTTTATTTATAAACAGCATCCACCGATAGGCTAAAGCCCAATTATAGGCAGTAAAGCAAAACAAAATAGTACTCAATACATTAAAATAACTATAAATGCATACATTTATAAAATATAGTACTATTTACAAAAACATGAAATGAGTTAACAAAAAAATAAAATGCACAAACTTATAACCAACTTAAGTTACTTTAAGAGTTCTGCCATGGAAGGAGAAAAGCGTCGTTTTCTATCATTGTGGTTTTCAATTTCAAGTCTAAGACCACAAATTGTGGTTTGGGTGGTTCGGTTTAGAGAAATAAGATATAAGGTTTATAATCATAATAATTTATAATTAGATTCCGTTTATAGGTTACAATAAAGTTTGTAAGGTCCTGTTTAGAAATAACATATAAGGTGTAAGATAAGTTCGGTTCTCCACTTTCAATGAATAAAACCTTAACAGGCGAACTTCAAAAAGCCCCAGTACAGTTTATAATGGCCTTGTTGTGAACATTATTCAGTATTTTTTATGATTTTTTCAGTTGCTGATTCATAAAATGAACTTCCATAATATATATTCGATTGGCTGGTCGGTTTTAACATGCGACAAGTATCAAGTACGCAATAATGTTCCGATTGGTATTTCGTAGGTGAAAGGATATATTTTTTTAGTTAAGTAATTGTATTTTTTTAATTAAGTGATTACTCCTTTTTTTTAATTACTCGAATATCTCTAGAAGGCTGATATAAACCCCATTACAGATCTAAAGCCTTTGGGATAAATAGATTGAAACGGAACTATCAATTAAGCCTAATCAATGCTTTGATGGGCAACGGTCCAAAACTTAAAATAATTATAATTATCACTTCAATTTAATTAGGTTGTTGTTTATAATATTCAATTTCAAATCTAGCAATAACGCAACCTGGAGGATAAAAAGGTTTCAAGAAAAATTGGCAATGATTGCCTCATTGAATTTTTGAAGGGAAGGAGGATGCTAGAGATATCTATGGCGAACATTTAACCAGCAAACTCTGTTGCGGTACAGTGGAGATTAGATCGATTTTTAGTGATTAGCTTCTAGTTATCACAGGGCAAAATTTAAATAGACCGGTGATTGTCTAACAACTTAATTATCTCCAGCCATAGCGGCTGGAATTGCAAATTACTAGGCCTACTTCCAGAACCTGTTATAGCTTTAATTTCAAACAATAACAATTAATCTCTCTCTCTCACTCTCTCTCTCTCTCTCTCTCTCTATATATATATATATATATATATATATATATATATATATATATATATATAAGTTACGTGATAGCAAGTTAAAACTGATAAAAAAAAAGTAAAAGGTTAGAGAAAGAATACGCACAAAGACTGAATCAAGACTACTTTATTCCTCCTAGTAATCCTCCTTATATACATTTATCATTGTTTACATAAGAGATTTGGGTATTAAGTACAATGATGCTATGCTCCAGACTATAACTTATATATATATATATATATATATATAGATAGATAGATAGATATATAGATAGATAGAAGAAAGACTTTATTCTGGGACTAGGTCGCTTAAGAATTACACAATCGAACACATAAAACAGAAACAATATCTAGCAATAAGATTACAAAATAATGATAAATTAATGTTTACAATATTTTCAATAAAATAATAAGCAAACAATATAAATTCTCTTGAAAAGAATAATTAAGATGAACATAAAAAGAAAATGAAAAATAATGAGGTGATTAGCAAAGTTGAAGCTGGTGCATTAAAAACTATTATTTACTTCTGATCTAGATGTTAATCTAAAATTTAAATTTCGTGATTAGAAAGCATCATTTTGGAAAGAAAGAAGGTGTTGGAAAAGGAGCAATTTGAATAAGGATAGAGAAATAGCATGGCGGATATTAGAAGGAAAGGAATTCCAGAGGGTAGAGGAACGTTCGAATATTTTGGTTGTATGGGAGTATAGAGGCCAGAAAGGAGCGATCTTGTTTCCTGTGTGTGGACTGAGGATTTGAATTGTTGGAGGCTTTAGATGTAGGAAGGGTGCTGGGTGGTGATAGTTTAGTATAGGTAAGATCCGAGGAAATATTGTTGGAGGGAAGAGCCACTTTAACTCGGCGTAAAGGTGGGGCACATGAGTACCGAAAACAGATCTTAAAAAGCAGTTCATGATCTACTTTAATCATTCCTCGAGCACCTTCGAGAGGCCCCCGTATACCACACAGCCAAAGTGGGGAAAGGTAAGAGAGGATACGAGGGTAGGTTGTGGAAGATGTCGTGAACGAAGTAATAACTTATCGACAGTCGGGAAATTTGGGCGATATGGGGTTTCCAGCTAAGAATTTGGACAATAACAATATCCAAGTTTTTAATTGAGGAGCGGAAAGTTAAGGAGTGATCATTTAAGATTAAAGCAGGAAAGCTGGCATTGGATCTAAGGGGGGAATTGGAACCGATGAGAATGGCCTGAGATATATTAGCGTTTAATCTTAATCTATTTAGAATTGCCCAGGCACTGATTCTACCCAGGTCTTCCTAAATACTGGTAAATGCTACTAATAGCTCAGAGGGAGGAAAGGATAAATAGATTTTGAAGTCATCGGTGTATAGGTGGTGGGAACAGTGGTGGATTGAATTAGGAAGATCATTGATATAGGAATTGAAAAGGAGTGGGGAAATACTCGAGTCCTGGGCTACTCCTGAGGACAGGGTAAGGAAGGAAGAAAGGGGTTGATTAGGAATGGAACTGCTTGAGTCTGATCGGAAAGGAAAGATTGAAACCACTGAATAGAACTGTTGGAAAAGGATTGTGATTTTAATTTAGCAAAAAGGGTAGAGTGGTCCAGGGATTCAAATGCTTTAGAGAAGTCAAGGGGTGTTAATACAGTTAATTTTTTTTCGTCCATAGCGGTATGCATATCACAGGTTTTGACTAGAGCGGATTGTGAAACTGGGACGGAAACCAGGTTGGAGAGGATCGAGAAGTCTGGATCGAAAAGGAAATTTGATATTTAAGATTGGACTATTCTTTCTAGGGGTTCGGAAAGGTCACAGAGGTCTGAAATTGGGCGATTGTATTTAGGAGAAATAGGGTTGGAGGTTTTAATAAAAGCATGGAGTAAGGCTTTTTACCACGTGGTAGGAAATATTGAATTTTGGAAGGAGAAATTATAAATGAAAAGAAGAACTAGTAGGATTTCAGGGAGACATGATTTTAACAATTTAACGGGTATTCCATGAGACCCTGTGGAATTTGCGAAGGAGTTGCCATTTTGATTCAGAATCGGGAGCAGAGGAAAGTGCTTCAAGATAGTAGTTGGATTTCGCTCTCCTAACTGTTGCCTGTGTCAATTTGCGGAGTACCCTAAACGTTTGGTAATTATCTGCTAGCCTTGTGCGTCTGAAGCGTATACGGGCTGCCTCCTCTCCTTTGCATTTATATCTTTAATTTTTTGACACATCCAAGGAGCAGGCGGGCGACGGAAAGTAGAGGTTTTGAGCGGGCATGGGTATCAAGGATATGAATAAGATTAGATGTACGGATGTCAGCCATGGCATCAATGGAAGAACAGGAATAGATTTGCTCCAATTCATGGTTTCAAGACGAGGTCAAATATTTTCATGGGTGAGGGCTTTTAGGTTACGGAAATTTATGGTTTTAGGGAGGATCCCAGGAGTTTGGATATTGTAGGATATTTGGAATAAGTCATGAGAGGACAGAAACGGAACAAGTAGTTGAGAAGAGTAAAGGGGATTACCTGCTGAATCGATGACATGCAGGTCTAACCAGGTATCGGACCGGCATGTGTAATGAGTAGGAGAAAATGGGACGATGAGGAAATGGAGGGAGAAGGATAGATTTTCGAGGTAGAGTTTGATGTTGGAATCAAAAAGGAGATTGGTATTAAGATCGCCATAAATTATTATATTGTTGTAAAGCGGGACATTGATTCAAGAGGACAGAGGATTGACAGAGGATTGATTCAAAGGATGAGTCGACAGAAACCAGAGGAGGGCAATACACCACAGCATATAGGAAAGTATGCGCATTGGAGGACATTTTAACAACAAGGAATTCAATATGAGGATGATCGGATGGGGATGCGATATCTACGATTCGGGATTTCAGGCTATTATAAACATACGACACCTCCACCAGTCCGGCCCATCCGGTCATGGCGGATAAAGGAATAATTAGGTAAGGAAACAGAAGTGGAAGGGATGTACGGCTTTAGCCATGTTTCGGAGACTGCAATGGTATGGCAAAAGTTGTGAATAAAATACTGGAGGAATTCATCATAATGAGCTGGTAAGGATTGGGAATTAACATGACAGGAGGTCAGGACACTAAAACATAAAAATTAAACAAAAAGAGCAATAAAATAGAAAAACATAAGATGATAAAATAATTACAACTGTTAAAGTAAAGAAATAATGGAAAATAAAGAAATAAAAAATAAATAAGCCACGAAATACATCATTGTAACATTGAGTAATACATACATACATTGTAATACATACATTGTTCCATTGAGAGTATCCAAATCCGATCAGTGGGTAGACGGCCAAAATATCAGCCGAAGGTGTCAAGATCTTGAAATCTAAATCATGGGGTGGCCGTCATCCTTCCGGCAGTTCACTCTTCCGGCCGCAAACCAGACGTATTTTAATTTTTCTCTTCTGTCGAGCGAGCCAGTACAGACGCCTATTTGTGGGAGTCATTTCTCCTCCGAGATATATTTGGTGGGTATCGTTCCCTTGCCAGCCAATATCTCGGGTGGAGAAGTCTCTCTTGACTTTTCTCAGCTGCACTAGCTCGTCTCGTACAAACTGCCAGATGAAACGTGCAATGACAGGTGGCGGTCGGGGGTCGTCTTTTTTGGGTCTTCGCCGCTCTACCAAGTCGAGGTCCTCAATGTTAATCTTGACACCGAGGCCGGCCCCCACGCTGGCAAACAGATCTGCAGAAATCTCCCCCGTATCTCTACCGACCTGGATAGTAGGCCATGTTCAGCCTTATTGAGTGTGACTTCCAGCTCACCGACTCTTGATTTTAATACTTAATTTTCGGAAGTCAAATCCTCCATTAGCTTCGACTGGCCCTCGAGGTGGCTTTCTACTTTCGAAAGCCTCTCCTTTAGCTCACCGTATTTTTCGAGAGAAGATTTTAAGCTTTTGATGTCCTCATTGACGTGAGCGCTAAGCCGGTTTACCGCCAGGAGTATATCCCCCGTAGACGGTTTAGTGGTCAGCTGTTGAGAATTCCTGAACTTTTTTTCTCTCGTAGGTCCTGTCTTTTTTACCTGGTCGCACTTTTTACAGACTCAAATTTTGTTTTGTGTCTTCAGCGCTTCTATCTTCTTTTCATTGAGATTGCAGCATCAACCGTGAAAAATTACGCGGCAAATGCTGCAGCTCACATTACATTTGTCCTCGCAACCATTACAAATTGAGCACTACACCATTGTGATAGATAAATAATAAACAGTACTCACAAATGTCAGTGTTTGTCAACAGTGATGAGTATTGATGACCTTCCTCTGCGACTTGGTGATTAGCTTTACTACACAGCCAGTAGCACCGTTAACCTCGTGTTTCTTTCACAAATTTTACGTGAACCGTAAATATTTTAAGCACTTGGGTACTGCGGATTTATAGTTTATTACGTAAAAAAAAAAAAAAAAAAAATTATGTAAATATCAAATTCACTTTCATATTGTCAATAATTCATAACAATATAATCTCTAACTTTTTATTTATCATTCGATAAACACCTATAAGACAAGGGTCGCCCGAATATATGACAACTTTCTGGCGAAACGGCAGTCAGGGGGGCCCGACCTATGGAGTAAAAAAGGAGGTTTTGGATAAAAAAAATTCAAAATATGAGTTTTATGTAGCAAAAATGTTGAAATATACTGGACGTCATTTGTTAAATAAAATATATTTAGAATGCGATTCCTGGTGCTAAGAGGTCCGAACAAAAACTATCGATGGGGTCCGATATTTCAATTGACGGCTCTGTAAAAATTTTCTACTTACTACTTGCAACGATCCTTAAGCCTTATGATTATTTTTAAACAAATGTCAGTTGATAATTATTTTCAATGAGTCATGATTCAGAAAGTTCGTCAACCTGTTGTGAAATTATGTGATTTGATTTTTTCAAAAATATTTTAATTTTTTTTGACTTATCTTTTATTCTCTATCTATTTATTTATTATTAATAGCAGTCTTAACTGACCAAGAAAACGTTATTTACTGGATGTTCACTTTTTAATAATTATCTGTAAAAATCTTCATTTAAATTAAACAAGAAGTCAAGAAAAAATAATGATTTTTTAAATTATTTTATTAGATTTATTTTTTAAATTTAATTTTAGGGATATTGTTTGATGTGAACTGCATTTATGTATTAATTTCTTATTACATATTTATTGAATTTGAGGCCTTAAAAATTTGACGGTATACAGAGGGCCGAAAATGACTTATACACCATGGATTCTTTAAATTTAATGTAAAATTGCGTTGCCTATACAAAATGTTCCTTTTTTACTTACTCCTCTCCTTTGAAATTTAAGAAAAGGTACACTGAATGTTAGCGTGTATGTTTAAGGTAGCGACGAATAGTCATTCCTGAATGTTAGTTGCGAATATTGGTATGTATTTATAAATGAATGAATGTACTTTAAAAAATAAATAAATTCAAAGGGAGGGAGCACTTATTTTTATCTCAAGGGGGTTTTAATCACTAAGGAGATAAATGAAATATCCCCTAAAAAGATTACGAGGTGGCTATGGGTAATTGCCTAGGCTATATAATGACGGGTTTGTTTGGGTATAAAGATCATCATGGAAGGGACGGTGTCTAGTTTCGTTTAAAAAGGTAATGTAAATGCTGATTTTGAAATCGAGGAGGATAGAAAGCTTTCGAAGCTATTAGGGCGTTAAGTATTTTGAACTATTTGGAATGGATAAAGTTAGAAACTGCACCTTATAGATATTGTGGATCCCAACGAGAATTTTTGTTATCACTATCTTATAATTTGCTGTCTGATTACTATAGCGTAACAGTGGCTTGTGAAACTTCCCAACTTCCCAATGGATAGAACTCTAATCCTATTTCAATTACAAGACCATATTTTTTTTTAGACCTCTAGGTGTATTATTGGGAATATGTTGATTCGGATCATTCATATAAGATGTCATAGAGAACCGAACTATGATTTCATTACGATCGTTACTAATTTCAGCTGTTACATTACTCAGCTCCAGCAGACATGTGGACATAAGCCAGAACACGTGACGCCTGTTAGTGACTCCAGTGATGGATCTGGCCTCTAGGCCTATCCGTCTTGACCAACAGCCTCAATGGTCAACCGGGGAACGAGATTTTTTATTTATATTTTTTTAAATTAATAAAATATAAACTTATTACTTATATTTAAAAATCACGCAACAAAACGTGATATACGATTTTCAAATAATCCTTACACTATAGTTAAAACCTCTACTATTTAATTAAAATAATCATCAAAACGTAAAACTGGTATAATACATCCACATTCAAGGGCAATAAGTAAGAAAGATTAATGATTGCATTCATAACATGCGTTGAAATATCTATATATTTTTTTAAAATCATTGCAGATAAGGAAAAATACATCCTTCAAAATGCCTAAAGGTTAGTGGTGGAAGTATAGTTGACCGGAGAACTAATTGTAGAAGAAGCTTGATTGGAGTTGTGAGTTAAGAAAAACACACATATAAGATTTATTTAATTGTGCACCGACGTTTCGGCCTAAGTTTTAGGCCATCATCATAGGATAGCTAAAAACAAACAACAAGATAACAACTGAGACAGTACCAGTAACATTAATAAAAAATGGTAACAAACAATAGTAAAAGGACATAACTACTAGTATGATGATATAGAAGTATGAAAAATATATCAAGATAATCATGATAAAACAAATAATGTAAGTAATGAAAAATGATGTTAATCAATAATGTTGAAAATTTAAATAATTAGAATAATGTGAAAAGGAAGATTATGAATTATATGAAAGACATGACAGAATACATGAAAATGATTAACTATAACAACTACTAGTATGAAGATGTAGGAGTATGAAAAATATATCAAGATAATTATGATAAAACAAACAAAGTAAGTAATGAAAAATGATGTTAATCAATAATGTTGACAATATAAATAATGAAAATTAAAATAATTTAAAAAGAAAGAAATAAAGGTTATGAATTATATGCAAGATATAACAAAATACATGAACAAATGGAGGTATAAATAAAATAATAATAAAATAAAAATAAGATATAAAGTTATGTATGGTTAAAGATAAAGTAATATAATCATAAGTTTAAATCATATGTAGGGGAAAAAAGAATAACGATAGAAACATAAGAAGGAAAGAAGAATATAGAGAAAGAGCAAGGAGAAAAAAAAATTGATAATATGAAAAATATACCGACAGGCGTAGAATCCAGATCTACCTTCCCCACCAGTGTAATGAATGATATACAGATACAAAGATCGGGACGCTCTAACATTGGATGGAAGGAGAACGGGGAACTAGAGAAACCGTTGAGTTTATTTTACCAACGTATTGGCTTAACAGAAACTAACATTTAAATAAAACACTTGATTTAAAGTTTAAACTACTGGTTTAAAAGAATGGTTAAACTTACTGATAAACGAATTGGTTTAAGACAAAAAAGGATTAATTTATTGATAATATAAATAAAATAAACGAAGGGTGGTGGGTTAAAAATCATTGAATAACGGTATAATGAAAAGTGGCAGAGAATTATTTATAACACATTGTAATTTAAAGAGGAAATTTTATTTGTACAAGGAGTTGTCAAAAAATAAATAAAACAATAAAAATCATAAAATTAAATAAAATAAGCCTCTGGAAAAGGAAGATAGCGGAGAAAGGAGTAAAAAAGAAATAATATTTGCGTGTTCCCTAGCTGGCCTGTTCTCACAAAAAATAAAATAAATAACTCGTAATAAAATAAATAATAATAAAAATAATAATGGAGATTATTATCCACTAGTATAGATTTCCTAACAGAAATTAGGGATGTGGGAATGGTTAACAATAAGTTAGGGATGTTTTAATGAATTTAATATTTGAGAATAGGCATTGAGGTTTGGAATAAAAAATCGTAAAATATTACTTATATTAAGGTTAGGCATGTCAAACCCAATTAAAACAGCGGGCCGCATCTCATTAACAAATTTCCTTAGAATGAGGTTCCAGCAATATGAACAGAATATTAAGACATATTGTCTAAGTAAATACTAGGCATATTTCGGCCAATCCGCTCCGTTGACCGAAATTTTAGTGAGGGCGTGATGAAAATCAAAGCGAACGCCCAAAGACAACGGGACCAACCCTAAACGTGTCCAAACTGTGCAATTATCCGCCAACAGCCAACAGCTCTATTGTTCGAGATTATTTTAGTTTATACTAGAGAAAAATCAGAGCCGGTCTTGGCCATGGTCTTGCCGCCTTCCCGTCCCCTGGCGGTAAACATGGGAGAGGGTTGAGTGTTGGACAAGCATTGAGTCCTCTCCTGGTGAAGACGGGATAATCGTACGAAGGCTTCTTTATTTTAATCGTAATTTTTACTTGGCTGTTCAACAGGTGTTTATGCATTTTATTTCGTCTTGTAACAGGCGACAGTGTAACGAGAGTTTTCCTCATTATAATTAATGTATTGAATTTATAACAAGTATATTTTTCTTGTGTGTCTATTGTGCTTTAACTGAAAAATATTTTTTTAAATGTATTTATCGCATTTGCAACTGTGTAACTCAAAACTTAAACTTGGAACTTGAACTTAAAATAGAGTATGTATGTATGATACATGCGATGATTGTGATAGACTAGTTTTTTCTTTGCATTATTTTTATTTTTTGTTTGGTATTGATTTTAAATTTAGCAAAATAAATTCTTTATTTGATTAATTGTCCTTCTATTTTTTACCTATCCATATGTCTCAAGCATAAATAATAATATATATAAATATATTAACAATGCATGAGACAAGTAGGCTACGAAATTTTTTTTTAAAAAACGTTTTCTATTGTTTTTTTATTTTTTAAAATAAAAGTTAAAGTTTTAATTAATACCTTCATACTTCATTATTCTGTATTTTTCAAAACGTTTTGGACAACACTTTGTATCTTACCAAAGTTCTGTTTTATCATTTTTTTGGGGGAGGAGGGGGAAGTTTTTATGATCTTATGAAAGTTTATTTGTCATTTTCTCTTTTTTTGACCAATTTATTTAAAAATGTCTTTATATTTTATTTTTATCTTATATATATACACACACACACACACACACACACACACACACACACACACACACGCACAAACACACACACACACACATTTAACCTTTAACTACTACCATAATTTCAAAATGCATAACTACTACCATGGGTCTTTTCTGACCCAACGTAATAAAAACAATAAAAAAAAGATTAATAAAGACTCATAATTTATTGGCAATGATATACTCGTATTTTTTTATACATGAACTTTTAAGAAAACAAATAGACAGTAAATAGATAATTTAAAAACGCCACATAAAAGATCGAACTACAAATGAAAAAGTTACAAAACAAAATTAATTTATATACTTTATTTTTGTTGCGAAAGTAATTTTTTACAGCACTTGTTGGATTTTCTTATTGCTCACATGTTCTCCTTTATCCTAAAAAAAATAATAAATCAGTATAGCCGACTACAAATGAGTTGCCTGAGGGTTATATTACCCTTCCATAAAATTTGAAACTAGTACTGATTCACCTTTGACAGTTGTTGAATGCTCGCTTACTATCAGAATGTTTCTTACAAATAGTTTTTGAACATTCGTCACAGAAAGTGGAATGTTTTGAGTCTGATTTAGAGCACATAAACACCTTTCCTTTTTTATAGTTCATGGAAACATCTGTAATTTTTTCGTTCGTGTAATTCACATTTTTTTCGATAACATGATTATAGTCTATTAAAATTGACCATGCTTCATGTGCAGTTGCTGGGTTTTTTCGTTTTCTATTCCAATTACCCCTGGAAGATGCAACACGAGATCGCAGGACCCCGTTTTAGATGTGGCGGGGGGCGTCTTAGACCATTTATGAGCGTTTTTCTTTTTTCTGCCGTAATAAAAATGATGACGATGTTTTTTACTAACTGCCTCATCGTTGTCAACATCTTCTTCATCAAGGTCAGGTTCTAAATCATTTTCATCAATTTCTGAATCAGTGTCATGTTCACTGAATCAAAAATTGATTCACCATCACTGTTATCACTTAGTAGTGTCGACATTTTCGTCATCGGCATCTTCTAGATCATTATCACTATAATTACCATCCTTCAAAAACTCTGCCCAGTCTTTATAGTGCTTTCCTTGGACGTAGAAGCCTTTTTCAGTCATGATTAAAAAAAAGTGCAATCACCGTTTTTGTTACGCAATTACTACCACAGGTCGGAAATGACCCAAAATCACTAGTAAACACAGAAACAGAATAATCTCAATTACAGTTTTAAGGCCAACTGATGCTTCACTTAGTAGTGGGAGAATACCTAAGATATAGTTGCGTGTCTTTTGAAAATCTCACAAAACATAAAAATTACTGTTTTGGGTGGGTCACTTTCGACCCATGGTAGTAGTTAAAGGATATATATGTGTGTGTATATATATATATATATATATATATATATATATATATATATATATATATATAACAATAATAATTGATAAATAAGATTAAAATAAGTGGAAGGTTTCAATGATATGGCGGAACAGCTGTGTAAGGTAGCTATGGATTTATGATTTCTTTACCAAATGTAAAAGAAACGAATGACCAGGAAATATTGCTTTATAATTGTTGAATATAATTTCCATTAAGTATATTTTTTTAACAATTATGCGGTAGAACGAATCTTCATCTAAACTGATTATTAAAATATTTCTACGCTTTCGCTTTCAAACAATAAAGATGAAATATTGCTGATGTGAAAGTTAATTTGAAGATAAAAAAACAAAAAACAAATACCGTTTAGGTGCTTATTTTCATATCATTGTTAAATGAACTTGTAAATCAATGGTAGACGAAGGCATTCCAACCTGTGGAATCGATAATGTGGTTTCAATTATATACAACCAAAAACAAAAAAAAAATACAAACTAAACAAAAAAGATCATGCGTGTAATTAACAGCTTCGTTATTTTAATTGCAAGTTAGTCTCTTAAACTGTAAATTTTTAAGAATATTATATTACGGTAACATAGAGATGAAATAATATTTGTTTAATTATAATTAGTACTAATAAATATTATTAAGCTGTACTAATGTTACAATCTCTTTTTTAATTTGCCTCAGGTGAAACTAATTAAAAAAGTACCTTACTCAGTTATATTTTGATCGCTAGTGAATTTCGGCTGTCCTTTCCTCTACGTACAACACGACCATCTTATATTAGTCCAGGTGCGATAAACAAAATCTATTAATTTTTTAAAATACATTTCCAATGCGCTTTCTCCACGTGATAGGAGAAAAACAGTAGAAACAAATTTTATATGTTTTAGATAAAATCGGTATGTAGCAACCTGGTGGAAAAAATTTATAATTGTGCCGAAAAGTGGTTTTTTTTTTTTTTTCACGTTTAAGATATGAACAGTTTTTAAATCAAAATAGTACGTAATAGCTTTTAAAGATACGGAAAAGTATGTTTCAAACAACTGAAGTCGGTCAATAATCGATTTTAACCACATACCGATTTTATCATAAACATAAAACAGAAAGATTATTCGGTTCCAGTGGACGCGCGGCCTAAGTGTGAATCAGGATGCCAAGAAAAACCAAAACTAGGTCTAAAAAGGAAAATTATCATGGGACAAGGAATCAATTAGTAGCAAGTAAAGATTATTTTGAAAGCTATTCAATTGGTATACTTTATATTTCATCTAAGGGACTAAGAATGGAGCAGCAATATGTTTCGTAACCATATTTTATTAAAAGTAATACACATTTTTTAAATTATTTATATAAAATTATTAATATGAAATATGAAACCTCAAATGCTATCCCGCAACTCTGGAGTATTTCTTTTCGCTGAATGTTTGGAGGAGAAACTTGACTTCAGAATATCTTAGGCTTTTTATGTATAGTAAGTATGATTGTAAATAAGAATTTATTTTATTTTGAATATTTAAAATGTTCTTTAACATGTTATTTATTGCATTTGTAGATTGGGGTGATAACCAATAAAATATTATAAAAAAAAATTGTCCAAATTTATGAAAACTTAAAAAAAATAAATTATTAAAAAAAAGGGTAAATTTTCGTCTTATTCTGTTTTAACAAAAGAGGAGTTTTAAAGAATTCTGAAACATATTTGTCTTCATTGCGTATCCAAACACATTTCACAGAGATATGCTTATATAAGGAGGTGTGAAAAAACTGATACCGACCTAGTAAAGCGTCTGAGATAGGATCACCTCAAAATCTCAGATGTCGAAAAAGAAAAGTTAAGAGACCCCGATCCACTATGGACCCAAGAGGAAGTGGTGAAGTTGAGAAAGACAAAGGGGTCCTGTCAGTGAGTCTGGTAACGAGGGTAAGCTGAGACCCAGAACATCGACAGGCCGTTTGTATGCAGGGGTCAACCAATCAATACTCCTTAACATCTATACTCCTTAAGTTTTTCTATTGGGTTAAATAATTTGCATCGTTTAAAATAAAGTAAAAATTTACGAACACACAGGTCCTTGCCGATAAAATTTATCAACACTATGCCATTAGTCATAATATTCAAAAGGGTGCAAGTAATATCACCTCCTTTAATGATAAATCAATCAATTAAATTAACACTACTAATCCTCTGTTATTTTGAACTTTGATTTTTTACAGTCTAAAATACTTAATATAAAATGATTTTTTACAGTCTAAAATACTCAATATAAAATACTATTAAGCCCCCTTAAGCCCTCGATCTTCATTACTTACGGAAATAGCACTTACCCGGAACTAGGTCAAGGGTTAGCAAGAAAACAATATTTCTAAACTTTCTATCAACTCTCGCACTCCCGAGCAACACTGCTTACTGAATCTATTCGAAATTGATAGTAGGGAGATCCAATCAGTAGTTATTCAATCATATCCCGAATCAAGTATAGAAACGATTAATGGCTAGACTGCCTCATCACTCACAACGTTGCAAGGCATCTGGAAATTTGGAATACGGAATTTCGGAAAACAAGCAGTGTAATGTGTTTCTATAAAATATTCCTGTTACGATTTGTATAAAGCTGTAAGTGTCTGTGTGGTCATGGAGAATAGTACTAATTAACTTCAATCAATTAACCCAAGTTTCGCAAAGTAATCCGAAAGGCCTATTGAAGTAAATTGAAAAAGGCGTTTTTGCGGTTCTTTTTGTTGGTGTTTTATAATGACCATCTTCCTCAGGTAGGAAGAAATGTGAGCATTAGAAAAAAAAAACTGGTAGTTTTGCCGCGGAATCTCCTTCCACCATAAATCTAAACGCGAAATCAATATACCGATTGACTCAAATGCAAGAAATATAGATAAAGAGGCATATGTTCACGGCAGTGATTTAAATACAGTTTCTGAAACATAAAATCTAAGTAGTTTATTTTGTTGTTAATAAAATTTATTGTTTCAGCGGGACTCCCTCAGATTTTTATATGTCTGAGTCCTTGAAATATATATGTAAATAATAATACAAAATTTTAATTATAATGACATTTTTTGAACCTTTAAGGTAGAATTTCTAAGAATCTAGGGTTTGTAGAACGAAAGAAGGTCCTAATGCCAGCGAATCGCTAGTACATTTCGGCAGTTCTTTCCTCAACGTCCAACACGACCATCTTATATTTGCCTGGCGTGATAGAGAAAATATATTCATTTTTGGAAATAAATTTCGAATGGAGTTTCTCAAAGTGATAATTAGGAAGCAAATAATAGAAAAAAATCGTATAAGTTTAAGATAAAATTGGTTTGTACCAACCTGGTGAAAAAAAAAATTCATAAACATGCCGAACAATTTTTTTTCAAGTTCAATTTGTAATTTTTTTTTTTTAACAAAAGTAAGATATAGTAAGGAATAGCGTTAAAAGAGACAGAAAAAATGAGTTTCCAACAATTGAAGTTGGTCGTCGACTTTTTGCAAAAACAAATAAAAAAAACGCGAAATATGATCATTTTTCGGCATTTTATTATAGTGCTTGTAATTGTCCCAGGGACTTGTTTTGGGCCTTAATTGTGGATTCCTACAATAAAAATTGTATGCGAAAAATCAGGAAGTTATTATAAATTATATTATATTATAAACGTAAAAACAGGTGTTTTCGAAAAAATACGAGAGGCAAAATGATCCTAGAGCGATATTCCAAAGCACTTTTTGTAACAGTGGAGTTTCTCTACAACCCAATTTTCATGAAATAAATTTGAGGTTCCATTAAATACCTAAAAAAACGCGTATGAACATAGGGATCTTCCTTGCTTCTGCCGCTAGAGGCGATGTAGTGGAGGGTATGTGACGAACGGGGAAGCACTTACAGTGCTCGATGCCCTGTCATCAAAGAGCCTTCCTCACTTTCCCTCCACTACCTCGCCTCTTGAGGCCAGAGCAAGAGAGATCCCAATATTCAAACGCCTTTTTTAGGTATTTAATCGAACCTCACATATCCGGGGAAAGTAATTTTTTTTTTGCATAAAATTTTATTTGTCGATAGGTACAAAACAAAAGCAACAATTAAAGACCCAAAACAAGTCCCTGCGAGAATAACAAGCACTGTAATAAAATGCCCAGATTTCTATGTTTTCCCGCCTCTTTAAACGCGAAAAAAAACTTTTCGACATGTTTATGAATTTTTTCACCAGGTTGCTACATACCAATTTTATCTAAAACTTATACGATTTGTTTCTATTATTTGTCTCCAAATTATCGCGTTGAGAAACTCTATTTGAAATTTATTTAAAAAAATAAACTAACGCGCCTGGAGTACATGCTAAAGTAATGAAACTTGGAAGGTCACGCTTACGTAATATACTGTAGAAGAATACAAATTTATGTTAGCCGTTTTTTTGGTACCCAATTATGAATTGAATAAGAAAGAGGTATTTTGAACTCTAGTGGTAAACAATTCGAAAAAAAAATAAAAACCTCCATCTCCGAGTTCATTTTCGTGAAAGTGATCACACTTTGCTTTCATTGCAGCTAAATTACAATGATAGGATGATATTTTCTATATTATTTTATATTTTGCTTAATTATTAATAAAAACTTAAGTTTTGAAATAATGCAAATTAACTTTCCTTTTCAAGTAATCGATTTGGAGTTCCATTCAAAGCCACTTTTTTCTCTGACTATATCTGCTTCACTTTCCATTACTAACATTGGATTTTTCTAATTCCCGAGATTCTATTTCTTCAGCTTCTTGGAAGTCAGTACTTTATTTTTTGTATGCTCGCTTTCTTTAATGCATCTCAGGTTTTGATCCACTTGTTGAATATGCTGAGTCAATCGAAAAGAAACGTCATCATCCAAATCAGAGTCATAGTCGGGGTCGACATTGGAATTGTCCGAATCTTATTCTTTAAGCTTTCTTATTCTAACTGATCCTCATCAGTATCTTCAAATAGAATTTCATGAATTTCCTCCAGATTATTTTCTACAGTGAATTCCTACCAGCTCATAGTTGAAAATATCTAAAATACAAGAAAACACAGCATCAAAGAAAGGAAATAGAGAACAAACATTAGACAATAATCCATCTACAAGCAGCGTCTACCTGACGAAAACACTTTACAAACTTACAAACCTTACATACTGAGATAGTGCTTTGTCATGTCGACGATATTACTTCAGCAGGGCCGGATTAAGCAATGTAGGGGTCCCTCTCCCCTTTTTAATTCAGTACATTTTATTGCATATCAAAAATAGAGGAACATTGGTGCAACGTATAAATTTAATATCTAAGCTGTCATAGAATCCATCACGAGGGACGGATTAAGCCACGTGGGGGCCCATAGGCAAATCAAATCTCAGGACCCATATACCCTTTTCATAATCAAAAATGAGAGGCACAATGAAGCAAAGTATAGAGTTAATATCAAATGTATTATAGGTCCATCACCCAGATCCTGTTCAGTCAATACTATTTTTCTAATAATAAATCAAATTTAGTAGGCAAGATAGGAAGGTAACATTAGATTAAATTTTATACCAACACTAAATTTTAATATATCACTACAAATGTATGTCATTTATTAAAACAAAACTATTCATATGTAATAATTATGATTGTAATGTAATGCAATTTATGCAATACTGGCAAATAGAGGAAAGAAAATGAAGTTATTTCAATGATTCCTAGCACCATCCTCACTACTTACGCTGATGACACATGTTTGTTATCTGTGAACAATGGCCCATTTGCCGCATCTCAAACCCTGCTGTCAGACATCACAGCCATTGAAGAATGGTGTCAAAACTTGAGAATTAAAATAAATCCCATCAAATCACTTTTATCCTTCCTCTTAAACCCACTACACCTTATCCTTCAGTTTCCTTTAATAATATACCATTTATCTCTGTTAGACAGATCGCTACCTAGGACTCCATCTTGACAAGCGTCTTACATGGAACCCTCATACAAGACTGAAACGACAAAAACTGCTCATGGATTCCGATTACTACGACACTTACTTGCCAACGCTCCAAATTACCAATATTCTACAGAAAGCTCATATACTCGTACATTACCATTATGAGTTCTATTTGGACACAAGAGATTGAGCTTTGGGGTACCATTAAATCTTCAAATTCCTCCCACATCCAATCCTTACAATCCTAAATCCTTAAAAAAATGCTCCTATATATATATATATATATATATATATATATATATATATATATATATATATATATATATATATATATATATATACCTCCTTTAATTCCATACTCCTTACTCACACCAACCCACTAGTTCGTAACCTTTCATCCCTATGTATTCCTGATAATCGTCTGAAAAGAAGATGGTCACGGGACCATCTAACTTCAAATAGTCATTGAAGTGCTACCTCTAGCAATCGGTTGGTTCCTTCACAAGTCATTATTATGTCTTATATTCTTACTTCACATTTACTCGTTGTATGATTGTAATGATGATTTAACTTTCAATAAATAAAAAAATAGCTGTTAAACATCATTGTCAAAAAATCGCATTCAAAGTATTCAAATATTGAATAATGTTTTCAAAACATTATGTTTGCTATAATTAAGATATCTCTTCACTGTTCTACATTCATCTGAAATATCTATAATACGTATGTAGCTTATCTTAGATTGTATGTCGATTATCTCAAGGCACTTTTCTGCACAATCTATCTAAAAAGTGTCGCACTCTTTTCTAATTTCAAAACACTGTAATAATTTCGAAATACTTAAAACTATTGACGGTCGCAATGACTGAATAAAATGAAAAATAAACGAATAAATGTGAAATACAAAAATATCGTGGAAGTTCGAGCAAGTCGCTAATTTCGTTAGTGAATATTTATGATAAATGATTTCTGTCTGGTGATAAAATAACGTACATGGACTAAATGAATTGATCTATCAAATTATAGAGAAATGAGGAATTGAAAGATTTTTTGTCTGTGTCTGTCAGTGCAGTTAAGTTATATTTTACAGAGGAAATAAGCATGTACCATATTAAAGAAATTGATAATCCTTTAAAATTAAACCTTAAATCTTTTCAAAGCAAATTAACACTATACTAAATTATTTTTCTCATGGGACAAGGTGTCCCTACGAGAATCGGGACCCATATGGTACTTCTGAAAGAAAAACGAAATAATGGACTTATTTGCGGATGATTACCTTTTCTCTTTGGCATCTAGTGAAGTCCTCAATAGAGGAAAAACTTCCGGGAAGGAAGTCGGCTAGGAGTGGTATGCAATTTACAAAAGTGTGTTGTATATTCGTCGAGACAACAAACGCTACCTATCCTGGGTTAAGGAGCAGAACTACACAGACCAGGTTCAATTTCGGATATAGTAGAAAATTGATTTTTTGTTCTACAAGCCGCTGATAGGTTGTGTGGTTGGGATACCTTCCTAGGCTAGAAGAAAAACCTTATGGTTGAATGTGATTTACTTTTGATTTATTTACTTTCTTTTTTACTTTTAGTGTTTATTTAATTAGCAGTGTTTAAATCATTAACCTAACAAAGCCGTGGACAGTCCTCTGCTTCAATAATCCATGTTTCAGAGGATTCTATTAAATACCATATCATATCCCTTTATACTGGGACGATGCCCTTGTAGGTGTAGTGAGTGCATTTTATTATTTGCCGCCCGGGAGAGACTGAGGGATGGCGAGAGGTTGGTCCCATCTGGAGTCGTCCTGGATTCGGTCCAACACCGGAGCCGATTGGTTTGTTTCACGCCTCCTCCCCTACCATACTCCGCTCTCACATTAATTTTCAATCCCACAAAACCCGAGTGCGAGGCGGCATTCAGAGTCGTTTAAAACGGTCATTTCACAAATAGCGATATGAGGGCGTGGATGGTTAGAATAGCGGGGAATAAAGCAGTGAGTCACACTCGACAACAGCCTCCGCTTAAAAGTCTCTCTGGCACAAGTCGAGGATTTATGAGGTGTGTATCGCCGCCTCTTCGAAACCTACCAGTATATATTATATATATATATATATATATATATATATATATATATATATATATATATATATATATATATATGATATACATCCTTAAAATATGTCATACAGGGAGAGCCGGGACAGGATGTCACACGGATTGGTTGTCATAAATATCAGCTCTCAGTCGCTGATGATTCTTAGCTGTCTAAATCTAAACCACAGTACAATCTGAATATTCTGAGTAGGTGTATGCAGTTTCTAATTCTGGTTCTAGATTTTATTGGTGTTCTTTTGTTTTTGAAGCCAAAGGTATTCATCTATTGATACAATTAACTCTCATTATTCACTCTGTATTCAATGAAGTCTACATCCTAACTATTTTATATTATGTTATAACATTTGCAATGAATTACAAAAATGTAATTCTGTATCAGAATCCCGTTAGGCTCCATCTCTGTTTTTAGGGATGGTTGTCACGTGTACATTCCAGGAAGAACGATGGAAATTAATAATATATGATTACCACAACTCGATTCTTGAGCATATCATCTTGCGATGACGCTATCTAATATTCCTTCATGATCTGGTCCACAGGAATATATCCATTAAATTGTGACAAATTCAGAAATGCGGATTTTCCATCAAGTTATGTGATCGACAGGAGGCAGCCTGTGATCGAGCTATCAGAACAGCTTGCGAAGGAGTTTTCAGAACAACCAAATAGTTTCCAGATAAGCTGCAAGGTAACTGAGCTGAACCTCAAACCGGGCCCAGCAATGAGTGTTCAGACGAACCTCAACCTGAGAAATTTGCAATTTGCGCAAGTCACTTCTTGTAATAAGAACTTTATCAAAGGCTGGCAATACCAAAAATACAAATAGTAATAACTCCCGAAAAAGAGATACAGCAATGAATCTTTTTTAGGAACTCGCCCGTAAAAAAGATATTAAAAAAAGAGTTCCTTTAACAGATTCACCCAGGGCCGGAACTAAGATATTTTCCGGGAGGGAGGCAAGCTTAATTTTACCGGCACAATTTTCATTACCCACTCCGGCCAATAACTGTCATCAGGCTTGCAACAGTAGTTAAGGTAATAGTTATATTTCTAAAGAAATATTGACACATTTCATTGACTAAATTAAGGTCAAATTCAATTAAGGATAGCCAACTTCAATTTATGTGACAACCAACCCCAATGTCTGTGACAACAAACTCGGAATCATGGTAGGTTGTCTCAAATATTTTCAACGACAGAGCTTTTTTTCTGAAAAGCTAAGCGCCGCTATGACCTCAATTTTTTGGCAAAATATAACCAAGGACACATATTACAAGATAAACAAATAACAGAAATGGAAACTTTAAACCTTGCTTTTTCAAAAATTCAAAATCATAAATTGTGACACTATCTCTGATTGATTTGTTTTTTTAAGCTGTTGGAGTTAGATGTGCTATTTATAGTATGGTATGCAGTATGCGAATTTGTGCTTTTTAGTCATGATAACGCCTTGATTGGCGAAACGTAGACTAGTTATTTATTTATTGCTTTTGAGAGACACAAGTCTTTGGAGCCATAACCATTTCAATGATACAAAATGTGTCAAAAAATAGTCGATTTTCGTTTTTGTTTTAATTTATGACCCAGGAACTAAAAATAAGAAAAATCAGATCCTTTGAATTTTGACTATGCATAGAACATAAATCCCAAGTTTCACTAATTTTGAAAAAGCTCTGAAATTATATTTTTATTAGTTGATTTGGTGTGGAATGACCCATAAGGAAAATCAGATGAACCCCATAAAATTAATATTTTCATTAAAATTTTAGATCAATCGAATCTCAATACAATTATCGAGAAAATCCTTTTTAAATGACAAATAAAAATGTTACACTCTAACAATAAATCAAGGCATCTAGAAGAACAGGCACTAATAGCACTTACGGGCGAGTTCCTAAAAAAGATATGGAAGGAAATATAGTCAAATTGATCGGGAGGCAATATGCGATATTACGGAGCCTCCATAAATTGTGCCAGTGAAGTTATAAAAGCATGTTCATACGCTATGGAGAAGGAGGGCAATATTTCTCCTGTATAAATCATTTCCTGGACCTATCTTATCGGCCACTGTTCATTATATTGGAACAAGTAAAGTATTTCTATATTTCGATGTAAATTATCCCTCCTCCAGGGTCTTTTCGGAGAATAGCCTTTTCGAGGCCTTCAATATCTTGTCGAATACCGCGAAACAAATCGTACGGAAAGTCTAAGCAAATTTCTATTCGATAAATCGGTTGTTGAACAACTTAAGGAGTTTAAAGTGAAGAATGATTGGTCCTTGTTCTTGTTCCTTGTTCTTTTTTTGTTTATAACGCCATTACGTACTCCAGCAAGGGAGAAGGTTGGCTCAGTGGGTAAGGCAATGGACTCCTAACTCTCGTTATATCAGCCATAGATCGATTCTGGGGTCGGGAGACCTTCCCGGGGCACAACCAGCCTCTATAAAGTGGGAACCCTTAATTAGAAAAAAACCTGGCGGTTGAGCGAGAACCAGAGTATATCACGTCCTTGCACAACCGTTGGTCAAGAAGCTGTATGTCCTTGCCAATACTTAACTTAAGACCTTTCATGAGCTGAGAGAGGCACAGTTTTTTTTTTAGTTTTTTTTTTATTATGCACTCCAATAATGGAAGTGATGGCGGATTACCCAACCAAGTTACCAACGTATTTTAGCCAGAGTGAGAAGGTTGATGATTTACCCTATGGGTTCCCAAGAAATAAAAGTCAGCACGCACAGGCCGTATTGATCCTTGTTTATAATTCTCGAGCATCATACGCGTATTCTGTTGGGATATGAACACTGATCAGGCTATAGTTCTAGAACCTTTCTTTAATGTAGTAGTAGCATAAAATAGTAGAGTAAAGAGAGACTTCTTCACCCTGGATATTGGCTGGCAGAATGACTCCTACCGCATATATCTCGGGGAAGAGATGACTCCTACAAATAGGCGTCTGTATTGGCACGCCCGTCAGAAGAGAGCGGCCGGGAAAATGAAGTATGTCTGCTTTGCGGCCGGTAGAGTACGCTGCCGGAAGGAGGACGGCCATCCAGTAATCTTCATTGACGAACCCCAGGATCCTGAGATCTTCTGCTGACATCTGGGCGCCCGTCGACCCTGTGATCTCAATAGGATTACCCCGCTGTCTCGAGTTCTACGTGTCACGACTACTTGCATATTTATTTATTTTAATAGATTCGATTTTCTTTTTTTCTCATATTTTATTTATGCCATTTTTTTTTGTCATTGTATACATTTTCTTTGTTTTCTTTTCAATTTCTTACTCATCATATATTTATAGCTACAATATCTTCCCTCCAAATACCTTATATTTTCCTCTCTTCTCTCCAGTATGTCTAGCGTCCTAACCTCCTGCCACGTTAATTTTCAATCCTTACCAGCTCATTACGACGAATTCCTTCAGTTTTTTTCCCATAACTTTTACCATTATATAGCAGTCTCCGAAACATGGCTTAAGCCCCACATCCCTTCCTATTCTGTTTCCTTACCTGATTATTCCTTGATTCGCCATGACCGGATAGGGCGGACTGGCGGAGGTGTGGGTCTCTATGTCCATAATACCTTGAAATCCCGAATCCTAGATATCTCATCCTCATCGGATTATCCACACATAGAATTCCTTTTCGTCGAAATTTCCTGCATTGAACATCCTCTACTATATGTTGTGGTGTATCGCCCTCCTTTGTTTCCTTTTGACTCATCTTTTGAATCAACCCTCTTCAATTATATCCCGTAAAAACATAATAATTTCCGGCGATCTTAACACCAATCTCCTTTCGGACTCCAATGACAGAATATACCTCGAAAACCTCTTCTTCTCCCTCCATCTTTTCATTGTTCCATTTTTTCATTGCAGATTTTTTGTAAACAAGAGATTTGTCTCAAGAGGTTTGTCTGATTTAAGGTCTGTTGGATTGGAACCACCATATCTGCTGGTCCAATACCTGGCTGAACCTACATGTTATCGATTGAGTACAGAATCTTCTTACCTCCTCTCAACTTCCTGTCCCGTTCCTTTCCTCTCGCGACCTCATCCAAATATCATACAACATCCAAGCCCCTGCGTTCCTCCCTAAAACCATAACCTTCCGCAACCTGGACTCCCTCACCCGTGAAAACATATTACCCGATCTTGAAACCCTCGACTGGAGTGAAATCTATTCCTGTTCTTCCATAAATTCCATGATTGAAATCCTCACCTCTAAACTGACTAGTATCCTTGATTCCCATGCCCCACTTAAAACATCTACCTTCCGTCGCCCGCCTGCTTCTTGGATGTGTCAAGAAATCAAAGATCTTCAGAAGAGACGTGATGCAGCCCGTAGACGCTTTAGACGCACAAGATTAGCAGATGACTATCAAGCGTTCAGGGTGCTCCGCAATTTGACACAGACAACTATTAGGCGTGCGAAATCCAACTACTTTCACGATGCCCTTTCTTCAGCTCCTGATCCTAAATCAAAATGGCAACTCCTTCGTAAGCTCTCTCTCTGAAAATCCTCTTTCTCAGCTGTATTCCCATGTTCACCCAATGAATTAAATTCATACTTTTTATCTACTTCCTTTAACACTACTCCACTCTCTTCTTCCAGCTATTCCTTAGTACCATCATTTAACTCTGAAAACTTTTATTTCTCCTACATCTCTCCTACAGATATTATTTCCTCTATTATGAAATCCCATACCAACTTCACTGGGTTTGATGGAATTCCCGTTAAATTGTTAAAACTATGCCTACCTGAAGTCTTACCAGTTCTCCTCTTCATATATAATTTTTCCCTAACAAAATTAAATATTTTCCACATCTTGGAAAATTGTCCAGTCTCAAATATCCATTTTCCTTGAAAAATCCAATCTACTCGATCCACTGCAATCTGGTTTCCGACCCGGCTTCTCCACTAAATCCGCTCTCATCAAAATCACCAGTGACTTGCATACTGCTATGGACGAAAAAAAGTTAACCGTACTAATACTACTAGACTTTTCCAAAGCTTTCGATTCCCTGGACCCTTCTATCCTTTTCACCAAATTAAAATCAAAATCCTTTTCAACAGCGTTATTCGGTGGTTTCAATCCTTCCTTTCCGACCGAACCCAAGCAGTTTCCATTCCTAATCAACCTCTTTGTTTCTTTCTTGTCCTGTCCTCAGGAGTAGCCCAGGGTTCAAGCATTTCACCACTCCTTTTCAATTCCTACATCAATGATCTTCCTAATTCAATACACCACTGTTCCCACCACCTATACGCCGACGACTTCCAAATCTACTTACCCTTTCCTCCTTCCGAATTATTAGTAGCGTTTGCCAACATCCAGGAAGATCTAGATAGGATCAGTGCCTGGGCAAACCAGAATGGATTAAAGTTAAACGCTATGAAAACTCAGGCTATTGTTATTGGTTCCAACTCCCTCCTCAGATCCGGTGACGTTGGATATTCCCTACATTAATCCTAAATAATCACCCCATCACATCCAGCTCCTCTGTTAAAAACTTGGTTATTACTATTGACCAAACCTTGTCCTGAAAACCCCACATCGCCCAAATCTTTCCACGGTCAATAAGTCCCTCAAATTATTCCATCGTTCCCGACATCTTCTTCCACAAACAACTCGTAAGCTCCTTGTATCCTCTCTTATTTTCCCCCAACTTTGACTATGGCAGTGTGGTATATGGTGGCCTCTCGATCGTACTCGAGGACAGATTGAAGCGAATCATGAACTGTTTTTTAAGTTTTGTCTTCGGTACCTCGAGGCGGTACCACGTTTCCCATCTTTGGCTATTAAAGCGGCTTTTTCCCTCTATCCGGCGACAATATTTCCTCGGGTCTTTCCTATATCAAACCATCAACTCCCAGCATCCTTCCTACATCTACAGACTCCTACAATTCAAATCCTCAGTCCACTCATTGGCAACAAGAACGCGCCGTTCTGACCTCTATACTCCCTCCCACAGAACCAAAACATTCGAACGTTCCTTTCTTGCCAGCTCCACTATTCTCCGGAATTCCCTCACTTCTAGTATCCGTCATGCATCTTCTCTATCCTCTTTCAAATTCCATCTTTTCCAACATCTCCTCACTTCCCAAACAGATGCAGTATAGAAAAAAAAAGGAAAAATTTAATTTAAGGCGAACAATGAGATCAAAAGTTTATGATGTTTAAGTGGACATTTATTTATAATTTTCATTTTTCTCGCCTTTTCACTTTTTTGTTTCTTTCTCATTTTTTTTAATACTTGTATATTTTTGTTATGTGAAGAACTCATTTATAGTTTACTTATTGTTATTACTATTGATGTAAAAACTTATCTACTCTCATTATTGTAGTTTTTTGGCCAGATTTGTAGGTTTATTTTATATTTGTTCAATTTTGTTATTATGAAGGGACCTAGTCCCAGAATAAAGTAAATTTTCTATTCTATTCTAGCATATGCGTTGGTCTATTACTTTAAATCCAACAGACCTTAAATCAGACAAACCTCTTGAGACAAATCTCTTGTTTACAAAAAATCTGCACCATAAGCGCTTCATAACAGCTTTACATTATTGTGAAGACCTTCATATTACACATTCTTCGTTGATTTTATATTCTTTTTTTTTAATTTTATATCCTGTAAAATGTAAATTTTATACCTGTCAAATTGAATTTGGAGCTAGTCTAGAACTCCTGGTTTGCAAAGAGAAAGAACATTCCACGTTTCAAGTTTAAAAAAGGTAAGGTAGGAAAATGTTTGTTTCCGTCTTATCAGAGCTGTTCGCGCAGGTTTCCGGATTTTTTTCTAAGGAAGTGGGCTATCAACCAATGAGTCAGTTAGAGGGGTTACGTCCTCGAAGCGACACCTCATTCTTCTCCATCCGGGGCAGCTCCCTAGGGAAGTCAACAATAAACACTTACAGGGTGTTTACTGTAGGCGACTTTTGTGGTGTGGGGAAGGGGAGGGTGCTGTATGAAGTTATTATACGAGTGTCAGTTTTAGTGTTTCCCCAGCCGAAGGGCTAATGGCTGATTGCAGTCTAACGACTGGGCGATGGGGCGAAACCTACAGCTGACAGTTTAACTTAAAAGTGCCAAATAATTAGCTTAGACAAAGGTACAGGTTTTCCAGCTCCCAGAGTTAAACATTTTTTTGTTCGAACTACTTTTTTAATGACGTATAATAATGCTGAATTAATGAGAACTGGAATAACTGAATTTACTAATTTAAAACCTGAACGAACTTAAATTTATCGGAATAGAAATTACTTATTCGGTTTCCATCTACTCTTTAACACATGCACACCCTCACTACATTGACTGATTTCTTTGGAATTCCTAGCCCAATCTAACTATTGATAGTCAAAAGAACAGTAAGCCCTCTGGGATTCGATGTAAAGCTGATAAACTACGCAGCAAAATACTTGGTACAGTAGTATGGTTCCGTCTAAAACCGTATAAATGATCTCAGAGAATATTTTAGGTATATTCCGTGATTCGACTAATAAAAACTAACGTAAATATTTTATAACATGTTGGAAGTACTCGGTAGACGGTAGACTCTTCTCAGTTTAGTGTAGGGTAATATGAGGCAAGTGGGCAATAAATTTTACAAAGTTCAATTTTACATGACTGTAAAATTTTTATTTTTGAGCTAGAGTTTTCCTCTTTTTAAAAACAAAAGTTCCTTAAGGTAGGTCAAGCAGGCTTGATCAAGTATGTTGGATCAATAATTCTGTTTAAGCACACTTGATCGTGTGTGGGATAGTTTTGTTCAAGTATTTTGATTGAATAAGCCGCTGGACGAATGATTTAATTCGAACCATACAGGCTTGATCAAGCGAAACTGATCGTGTACGTCCGTCGCTAGAGGATTATGTTAAACTATCATGTTTTCCTAGGTGATTGCGGACAAGTGCTAAAAAATATAAAACTGTCAAGAAGAAATGTAATTCACAAGGTAAATAAGAAAAACAGCTGTACAGCAAAAGTTGAAAGAAACAACTTTATCAACAGGTTGGAATAAATATTTTTACAACTCGTTATACTTCACCTTAGCGTCGATCGTGGCTGATTTATGATACATCAGCGTTTAGGCTTTATGCTCCGTAAAGGGCACTCTTAACAATTGCGGGTTTGGACTTAACGAGACAATTATGCACTAACCCTGAAAACGTACTTACCCCACATCATGTTACAGAAATACGAAAGTGAGAATTTACAAAATTATTATACTTACAATACTTTACGGACGCCAAACGTAGCAGGACGTCGCTAAAATAAGGGCCTTAAAGTTTTCGAAAATAAAGAATTAAGTGGATTCTCATTTCGTTCATTTTTTCTTTTGTCCACAGATTCCGGATGCTTCCTGAAATTGTTTCTAAGACTATTTCGAATTACTTCTTAATTTTTTTTTTTTTAAACGAATCAAATGATGATACCCAGATGTACACAGCATCAGATATTGCAAACAAATAATGTAAGCACATGAGCCTAATAAAGATATAAACCCTATTATATATTTCCAAAACTATCCTTGTGACCTTAGTCAATCTTATACGGGCAATATTATTAAAGATTGAAAGATGGAAATTACCGGTATTCTTTTTTTATGATTTTTTTTTCTGGAAATAAAATTTTTGAATTGAGAGAATATAAAAAATTCAATAAAAACAAATTAAACATAGCTTTACTGTATAAAAATAAAATATTAATTTTAAAAAGTGATACAATTATAATCCAATTTAAAACGAGATATTTTTACAGTATAACATGGTTTTAAATTTTTTTTTGTTTAGAAAAGCCATTTTTTGCCGCATTATTGGATTATTAAAAAAAAAAAAGTTGTAACCGGGCCGAAAAACCGATTAACAGAAACTAAAAAACTGGTTTTCGGCTACACCGATCGGTTTTTCCCATCTTTATTGCCAATGATTAATGTAATATTACTCAATAAACTATATTACTACTACCCGTACAAGTGTAGTAATATTGGCACTCCTTCAATAATATTGAAATAGCTTCAATAAAAATCTAATAATTTTGATACAATTTCATTGTTTCAATATACCCCTTAGACGGTCAATAAATTGACGAATTTTAATATTGACCCAATAATATTGACCGTGTTAGGGGGCTTTAGTTATAATCAGGAATATAACTTCATTCTTCGAATCTTCAGATAATACAGAGAATGCGTGATTTATGTAAACTCGAACGCACTTTTGAACGGCACGATCAAGCTTTAAACCAAATAATCGGAAAGCAATGTTTTACCACTTACCAAGGTATTTCTTCCCCCGCGAGTCCGATACCTTAGAGAAGCCAAACTTTCATGAGACCGGTATAATATTACAAAAGCTACGGAGCAGTTACAGGGCTTGTAACATCTCCTTTCTGCAGATAAGCACACTTTGAAAGTTAGAGTGTCTCTTTCGATACGGCGGAGTTTGAACATGGCACTGGATTACTGGGGCTCTTATAATTACCCAAGTTCACGTCGGCGGGATCATTTCAACAAGCGTAAAGTCGATATTACGAGAGTAGACTCACGTTTTAACTGCCCCAAAGAGAGGTTTAATATCCCAGGTTCTATACGAACGTAGTACAACTATAATGTCAGTTATACTTGGCATACTTGTGACTTAGAGACTACAAAGTGAGGCAGATTATAATCCATGAAGAAGTACGAAATTGAAATTTCAAGAAGTACTGCTACACTCTCAAAATAGTTTGGCCACCCGTGTTTATTAAAAAAACAAATACCCTTAAAAATATAATTTTTTTATCTAATTCAAAAAACAAATGCATATAATGTAGTATATAAATATTACAGTTGAGCCAAAGGAATATAAAAATATTGAGCAAACAAAAATGCTAGGTATCTACGAAATTATTAAGAGCTGATTTATATATCTTAACTGGCTACGGATCTAAGGTTTCATCGAACCCGTAAGGTGATTTGACCTAATAATGAATAGGTCACAAGGATCACATGTAGAAAGATAACCTGAAGGGGTTTAATAGAGAATTTGGGTAAAGACAATCTTTATAGGTGACCACGGAATAAAGCTACACGTACTTATACACAAATATAGACCATCGGCGCCTTTTAAAAGCAATAGTAGTGGAAACAAGATCTTTATGCTCTAAAGTTCTGAAAAAAATAAATTCAGGCGGGTAATTGTGAACAAGCGGTTTCAGAACACTCTATAACACTAATGAAAAATTACAGATTAGATAATCTTGCTATGTATTAGATAGGCAAATAATGATCATTGATTTCATGACCAATCAGTAATAGCATTCTCTTACCAGGGATGCCATTGGGAAATCATTGACGATGATTACCCCAAAATTAATGAAGAATACGATTAAATATTAATTATAAATTGAGTCCTCTAAATTACCTTTAAAGGGGATGATTTGTGATTACCATTGTTTATTAATTAACCAATATAATATTCCTGTTTATAAGATTAATAATACCATAATGTTACTCAAGGTTATTTATATCATGCTTAATCAGACATATTCAAATTGGTAAGGACTCGGATATTAAACAACAATATTCTTCCTAACATTTATCTTTATTTATCAAAATTAATGTAATAAACTGATACAGGAGTTAACCAAGGAGTGATTCAGAAAGACTTAGACATTAAATGTTTTAACATAAGTATCTTATCTGGTAATTAATTGATATAGATGGTCTGGAAGTTCTATGGTGGTTTTCTGCCTGATGACTCAGGATCTTCCCCATCAGTGCCTCAGAATGTATCATAGTGAATCATAGCCCGGGAAAAAGTCACCTTCAGTGGCCAGCTGGAGGGTGTAGTTGTCATCGAAGTTAGGGCCAGAGTCCTAGACAGAGTCCCTTGATTTTCCCTTACAGCTTCTATCCCTCCTTCCTGGGTTGTCTTCACACTTTCCGATTGTTATTGGCAGGGGACGGTTTCTATTTTCAGTGCCGTCGTCATTGGCTACTCTATCTTCCCCAAAAGAGAGAATTTTCGATATTTACCGGTATAGTCTTCGCTCCTTATTCTCTCAGAATGCATTAATATTCTCTAATTTAATTGTACTTTTCCTAGGCCTCCGCCGTTTTTTCGGGACGTAGGTGGGGATCGGAGGGTGACTTGTTTCCTAAAATTGATTACTTTTTCCGACACGGAACACATCCTGTCGTTGTCACACTGATTCCAGCTACCTAATTCTCTATAGGTTTTTTAATTAACTTATTTCATATTTCTAAGGGTTAAAGGCTGGTTAGGTGCTGTGGTGACAACTGCTGTCACATTTCAATTATCCTTCCTTGACAAGGGACTGCTTATCTGCCTCTTATAGATAGATATATTATCTGCTTACCTTACCTATAGAGTGTACACTTAAGTCTGTTATTTATCTTATTTGACTTAAATAATCTTACTTAAGATTTATACATATCAATCTTCTATGGCTTTAAAGACTTTCCCACCATTATTTCACTCAACTTTGTTATAAAAGCTAATAATATTATGGCTAGACCAAAAATTGTGCATTACATTTGTTTGTGGCCACCAGTTTATTCTCATCCCGCACGTAAAATAGAAATAAAGTATTTTTTTGTTTTGTGATATTATTAGTTTGTTGACTTAGCTGCAAAAAACATCCATTTTTTGCCTGTATAATTTTTTGTGGAACCACAATCGACTGTTCACGATCGCCCCGTAATATGTGGTCTTGGGGACAAAATATTCCTATTCATATTATGCCTGCTGAGAACTCAGACTAAGAGGTGCTCGAATTGATCCAACCACGTTTAGCCTCCCCTGATAAGCAATCAGCTATTACATTACCTAGCAGTGTTACTGATGTAGATATTCTAGAGGAACTTGGCAAAAAATGTGTTAATAAAGCACACTTGAGTCCCGTCAAAAGAAAAGGAACACGTCTCAGATCTCACACCAACGGGGAATTTTTCATAAATAATCGGAAATTAATTACTTTGCATACATTTTTTGAATGACCGCCTTCTATTCAACAAAAACCAGCTTACTTAAAAAAACAAAAAACTTAAATTTCTTTCCTTCCTGTGAGGAATTGGACCATGGTCTATATGAAATTTATTGTTGCACTTAAATTCTACTATCAGGCCAACAAATATTTCCGGTCATTTACGGGTCACCCATGTTCATTTTCTGGCGTAGTTGATAGTATGCCAAATGACTAGACTTATACTGATAAATTATGAATTTGCTAATTTTTAAATCTTTGAACTGAGAGAGTTATGTCATCTAATTTAATTCAAGATTATTTTAATATAATTTTTTTCGAACGAATAACTAATAAATTCATTATTTATTAGTATAATTTATTTATTATCAATTATTATTTATTATATAAATAACTGACAATACTGCAGGTTCGGTTATAGTCGCAGTTTATGAAATAAATAAAATTCGAAGAATTAATTCGACATTAAAATTTGAGGTCTATTGTGTGCAAGACAGAAAAACCAAAAGAAAAAAAAAGATAATGCCTCACGGACAATAATAACTCAAAATAATACTTATACATTTTTTAAAGATAAAGTGTCATTAAACAACAAAACAAATTACAATCAATCTTGGTAAAAGTTTTCCTGCCGGCTCGGTCTCCATTATTTGTTTAGTATACAAGAGTGAGCCCGTTGAGTCCTTGGACCCCTTTTACGATTTACGACTTCCTAAACTTTTTTCATATGCAGAGATAAAATCGTAGCGAGGATGAGATAGGTGGCTTACATATAATTTGGGCCAGTGGGGAGAGAATGGCTAAGCAGAAGGCCGCCACTTCGTGCTTATTAACCATTACTCTCGGGAGATGGTGGACATTTGCATTTGATGCAATAATTCAATCGCCTTGTACGCTGATAATAACAACATACCGCCTAGCAATATACGCGCCGTCTGAAATATTGCTTTCCTGTGGAATATCAGTTCGCAAGCTGGTCTCAAATTGATTTAATAAAAAAAGGGTCGCTTTATTATTTAAAAAAATAATAAAAAAACATTCTTATTATTATCTATTTATTTAGCCTTCAGGAGCAGAAACAAATACTTTATTTAGCAGTAGAGCTACCCAAATATATTGCTTTGCCAGATGGCACAGCGTACTAGTAAATCTGTAATTAGACATTATATATATATATATATATATATATATATATATATATATATATAAAATATATATGTGTATATATATTTCATTTCATTCCTTTGTGACAATTTATCTTAATAATATTATATTACATCTGTTCCTTTTATTTCTTTTGCTATTTTAATCTTTCTCCTTTACTCTCATTTCTCTCATAATTTTATATTTCAATATTTCACGTTACTTAATTAATATAAAACCTTCATACAATTTCAAAATGTAAGAGCTAATCAATGTTAAAAAATTTTAGGGCGCTATATATATATATATATATATATATATATATATGAAAAGATAGTTGTAGTAAAAATATATATTCATTATTGAAAATGAATTCCACTTAGCATCTTTATTCAATCACTCAAAATTATTGACATATGTAACGTTTTGGGGACAACAACTCCATCTTCAATCATTATATTATCTAAAATAACATCTTATAACAATCCAAAATATATAATTCGTTAAAAATCTTTAAGTTAACCTTAAATAGTTATAAATAAAAAAATTGATTGTAAATAGAATCCATATATACATTTCGTCTTACTAGTTACAAAATTTCTTGTATGTCTGTCTATTATCTATGTTCCAGCCACAACTGATTCAAAGGCATCTTATGTATGATGCTGTAATTTCCTGTCATTATATAATTATTGTGTTCATATTCATTAAATGCTTTCCGTTAGCCCGTTTATATAATGTAATTTAATGTAATTCACTCCTTTTGTTACAATGTTTTGTCTCCCTTAAAGCATTCTCTAATTTTTTTTCTATTTAGGTTTGACCTTATTTTCATAATTAATTGATGGTTTATCTATTTTCATTATTATTCATTCACTATTTAATATGTTGATTATAATTGTATCGCCAAAATTAATTTTATTGTACTAAATTTTAATAATCAGTTTTGTAGGATAAAAATTTTTATTAAATATATAACTGCTCTATTTGTAAATGTTTTGCAACAATAACTTTCTGATAATGAGGGTGATTGGAATAATAATTTAATAATCTATTACTTGTATTAATTTTTTAGCCCATTTAGTAGTTATGTTGTTATTATCAAATAACAACATAACTACAAATATAATAATAACATATATCTTGATATATGTTCATATCCAAAAATCTTAATTAATTATTTTATCTTTTTTCTATTGTAAACTTGATTCGTTTGTGGTGACTGTTAAAAGGTCTAATATCTCCTCATAACTGTTTTCCTTTGTTATTTTTAAGATGTCATCAATATATCTTTTTATTAAGATCGGTTTTGTTTTGGCTTTAGCTATTTGGATTAGATATTTTAGATATGTTAGCATTATGTATTTTAGATTCTTATAATCATGTTTTATAATTAATCTATATTTATGAATTTGGTATGTGTTGATGTTATTATAGATAATATAATGCTTGAAGATGAGGATGTTGTCCCCGAAAGGTTACACATGTTAATAATTTTGAGTTATTGAACAAAGATGTTATCTGGAAGTCATTTTCAACAAAGCTTATACAAAAATACACATATATGAATTAATCCTATTTGTAAATTAGAATCTAAATAATCGTATTTCCTGTGACATATTAATTGTTGGTCATTGCTCTAGCCTGCACTGTTCTTGATGGCTGCACTATGGGCAAGAAATCAAATCTAGCTGGAAAAAAGTCGAAATGGTAAGTTGATCGAATGGTTTAGGTTTATGTTTACAGTGTCTAGCACAGGCCCAGGCTTATCAGTCTCTGTTTGTTTTCATTCTAACCCTCACGTGGGGAGATAAAAACATCTGCGAAGTTAAAATTGCTAGGTAGAGGAGAAGCTCTTCATCCTGGTATCAAATCATATCAATGGGCAAGTGTTATCATGTTTGACATTTAGAATTTCTCGCTCACAACTCTTTCCTTTATTATAAAAATCCAAATACATTTTATTAAAACAAAATTCACGTAAAATCAGATTTTTCTTTCTGGTACCATCTTTTAGCCCTAATTGTATACTTTTATTTGCATTTCAGACCATTTGTGCCCTTATTTTGGAAATAAATATTTAATTACAGACGAAACGGTCAAATACTTATAATGCAACTTGTTTCCAGCAATTCAAAAGCAGCGATATCAAGCAGTGAGATCAAGAACCCTCATTATAACCTGTTCAAATTATAACTCAATGCATGGTTGTAACTTGAACTCACACTATAACACATTAAAAGTGCACTTCAGCAGAGTTCTTTGAAACATTTTCCACTCCAGTCATTCACATAAAGATCATGGAGTGATTTGAACGACCACAGTGGTATGAAGCGTGGAGCCGGACAGAACTCAGAATTAAAAAAAGACGAGAAGCAAAAAAACTCCACAACAACGTAAAAATTTCATAAACTAAATTCGACTTCAAAAAAATCGACAACAAAAATCAATCGATGTAAGTCCTGGTATTCCCGAAAAAAATATTTAATAATTTTATATTTTCCAATATAATAATATCTCACATACAAAAACTAATCATTTCATTTATGTTTTCCTTGTAATCCTCAAATAAACTCCGGTTATTCTCATGTCAAATGATCAAAACCTAATTATATAAGGCATGACAATAAATAAAACAAATTTATAGAAGTGGCAAATAATTTATTAATCCCTAATTAGATTGATCCTTCTATACCATCCTGCGGATGTCAACTGAGCTTATGAAATGTTCGGGGATATGAATAGTTTTCGAGTTATTCAAAACAATAAGACAAATTGAACAGGCTTCCGTGAGAACATGCACAGAATACTTTATAAATAGCTTTAAAAAAACATGGGTATGACACCCAAAGTCCAATACGCCCTAGCTTTGCTAATACCGGTCCAATTAAGATGATTTTTTTTTATTTGTAGAGAATTTAAATATTTTTTAAACGATTGTATAGACATTTTCATAAAATGGATATTTTTTAAGTTATGGGAAGATACTTCACTTTGCCTCAAAACTTTTTTCCCTACCTTTTCTCAGGGATGTATTTATGAAAAGTTAAAGTGCATTAAGGAGAAGACTTCTAAGATTCATCAATAACGTTAGAGCCGTTTTGGCTCCACGGTCTATAGAAAAACACGTTTTTCGGCTGTAGGGCAGCCGCTACTGCGGACAGAGGCCCGATTTGATATACATGTATTGGAGTCGAAACCCTGCAAAACAAAAAAAAAATAGCTCTACTTCTTCAAGAAAAAATCATTGCATACAAACACACATAGACACACAGATCAATGGCCGAAATGCGTTTTTTGGCCTCAGAAGATTCAGAAACGCCAAGGCCCGTTGAAAACTGCACATCAAAAATTCGACCCGATTACCTGCCTTAAATAGTAGCGGCAGGAAAGTAAAAACATAAAAAAATAATAAACCGTCAATTAACCTCAAGCCATTATAACTAACTACGTTGAATCTTACAAGCATACAACATAAAAGTTTCAGACAAATTACATCCCCATCTTTCACATTAAAATTACGTTTTTTTTTAATGTTTGTTGAAAAAAAAATCTGGTGCGCGCATCACACAACTTTCACTTTCTACTTACTTGAAATAAATTTTAAAAGTTTCCAGTCAATTTCCATAGGAATTCCATTTAGTTTCTTGGAAACATTTAGTTTCCATTAAAAAATATAAATGTAGAAATTATTAACTACAACAATCACTGAAGTTTATACGTTTTTCTTCACTCACCATTACCTTCTGCGACTTTATACGTTAGATAATATTTTTCTAAAATATTTAGTTTTCCAACGGTATATTATACATCTATATTACTACTTTTACCTCTGGAAATTTGTTTTCAGCTAGGGAAAATATATCTCCTTATTCCTCCTTCAGTTAATGATAAAATTCTTCCTTTCATGGTTTATGTTTATCGATTTTTCATTGCTACGAGTAATGAGAGACAGTTAATTATTTCAAGTAAACAAAACTAAAAATACTTGAGAGGAAGCCATTTTGAAAATAAGGCATTTACGCTCTGTCATACTAGTTCTATGAGGATATGACCTAGCTGATATTAAAGACCATTTACATTGATATAAGGAGTTTGATAAAAATTGTTTTATATATATATATATATATATATATATATATATATATATATATATATATATATATATATATATATATATATTTAACCTTTTGTAAGAACAGTGCAAACATGCAAACACAAAACGAATGATATAAAGGGGCACTTTCGGTATCGGTCGATTTTATTAAAAATATGCTGTAACATCCCAGGTATATATACCTGCATTAAATACGTAATTTAATTTTCGTTCAACTTTTCTTCTTTGAGCTAGAGTTATCACAAACATACACAGATCATTTTGTGAGGCTCGGTTGTTTGGACTCAGGAGCCTTAAAAGCTGTATCATCGTTTAAAAACTCGGATTTGAAATTTTTCACGATCGCAATATTTTCTCTTACTATATACTTTATGTATAGGAAAGTGGAAGCAAAATATGTTGCAAATTAGTGTGAAATTAATTATATTATAGGAATTAAAAAGATATATTTTTTTAAAATTGATAATAAAATTTACTATCAACTTTTATATTTTATATAATATGTATAATCACTATGAATAAGACAGTCCCAAAACAGCATATAGTGGGACTGGGGAAAGGCAGTGGTAACAGTAATTGTTTATCCCTAACTTTTGATACTCTTAAGAGACAGTTTGGCAAGCAACCGCCTGATTTTTGCTTTAACTTATGTAAGGTACTCATTTTTTAGGAGAAAACGGACCCGGAAGCATTTGTCAACCGATGGTTCTCACTGTCAAAGCCAAAAAAATTTCTAACAAGAAAAAATTATTGCGTCAGGATTTGGACATGATTCAGCGTAGGAAGCAAACAAATCTCCGTTTCTTTTGGTGCCATACCACTTCTCAACGGCATAGCAGATTTTGATGAAGCCCTTCGAAACTCGTGTATTCATTTTTGTTTTGATTTTTCGTAATTCTTTGATATTTGGGTTGTCGAGAACACTGATTATAAATATTTAATTAGTATTATGATAACACACTCGCGTATAAATTCGTATCTCTTTTTAGTTTCACTTATCAATGTATGAAATATATATAAAGGGAATGTATTGCGATCGTAAAAACAATTCGAATTCCAGCTTTCAACGGAAATACACGTTTATGAGGCTTTTATAAGGCTATAACGATTTTTATCAAACTCGTCATACCAATCTACTATTAAACGGCCTTTAATATAAGCTAGGTCTTAAAAATTGAAATAGCCTGAGAGTGATTAGTTGTCAAATTTTTAAAATGGCTTCCTCAAAAGCATCTTTAATTTTATTTATTCGAAAAAACTAACTATCTCTAATTGTTAACATTAATTAAAAATGGATAAATATAAACTGTGGAAGAATTTACTAATAAACTAAAGGAGGAAAAAGGAGGTATGTTTTCCCAGGTTGAAAATAAATTTCCGGAAATAAGCGTGGTAAAATAGATGTAAAATATACAGTTGGAAATCTAAAGATTCTATAAAAATGAATATCTATATATGGAAAAACCGTAGAAGGTAATAGAGAGTGACGAAAACCCCATAAACTTAAGTGATTGTTGTAATTTATAATTTCTACTTTTATTATTCAATATAAACTAAATATTTCCATGGAATATAACTGGAATTTTCATGGAAGCTAAATATAAAATTCTAAAATTTATTTTCAATTTGATAAACCATAAATATTTATACAGTGAAATTGTCGTACTGCAGTTGTTAAACAACACTTTTAATGTACCTTTGTCAATTCTTTAAAATTATTTTTAAAAATGGATTAGTATACGTGGTAAGTGAAAGTTGTGGGATGCGCGAACCACACCAGATTTATTAGATTTCTTTGGAGTCAATTATTACGATTTTGATAATATTGATCATGAATATGCTAATTCATATTATAATAACTCACGCGGGAATAGATTTTTTTAAAAAACTTATTCCCAATATTATGAAGATGTACCATAAAACATACGTAAATGTAAATTAGGATTAGAATCAGCCCCTAAATATTACGAATCTGAATCACTCTCTGCTGGTGAAACGGAAATTTCCCTTTCCGTGGAACAGATATATTTTATATTTGCCAAACTGAAAGAAATAAAACTGAAACGGCCAAGGAAAAAATGATAGGACTTCAATCCAGCTAGCTAAGCACCGATGAAATGACTTCCAATTAATACCTTTCATATGCCATGGGGATCGACCCGTGGGATGCTTCCCTAGGGGCCAACTTTAATGAAATAAAATTAACGCAACGGAATTTAGAATTGGTATATTGAGAATAACGGCGTATACTGCTGATTAAAATGTTCAAAATACAGCAATCGGGAGTAAGTTTCTGTGGTGAAAGGGCTATATGCAATTAAACTTGCCCGATTCAGGCTGACGAAGAGAAGTGTAATAGTAAAACACTCTAGTATTTGATTTTTTAAAATTATCTTGGGCCACGAGAAATATTTAAAGAAGTAACAGTAGACTAGAAGAGCAACACAAATGTTCTTAAGGACTTCTATGAAACAAAAAACAAAACTTTACAACAATAAATATGAAAATTAACCAAAACAATGCTAAAATTAAATATGAAGTCAAACTGTCTCTGAAAATAAAAATAAATAAACATTGACAATTTATAATGAATAATGCTTAAATAATTATATAATTATAAAAATAAAATAATTTCACCACGGAAATTTCGGAAAAATTACAAAATATACATAAAATAAAAATATCATGAGGAAGAGAATAATTCCGCGACAAATACTGCTTTGTATTGCTCTGTAGGGCGTGTAGAGTCCTCTCTGGCCTTTTTGAAAATTTATATTATTGAGATTTTTTTAATGTTTTTTTTTTAGTACTATAAAATTATAAAAAGTAAATAAAACTTTTCGATATTGACCCCCACTCACCCTGAAAAGATCACAATGGATTTAGTTGAAAAAACTATATTCCTTCAGAGAAATTTCGTCTAATTTAGGATGGTTCAATTGGAACTTAATTGTCTTGGATAGTTTTTGAGTAATGGCTTCCAATCCAACAAAAATGTAAATCACTAAAAAAAAAAAAAATCATAAATTTCCTGTAAAAAACCGGGCTATGGTCCATATGAACATTTATTGATGTTCTTGAGGAGTACTATCACTCCTTTAAATATTTCCCGTGACGGGGCACCCTGTATACTACAGCAAGATATTAAATAATTATTTTCGACAACAATCGTCACACTGAATTATATCGGATTAAGTACACCAGATCATAACCAATAATTAAATTAAAAAAATAGATAGATATACATATATACACAAAAATAAGAAAAACGGAAACTTTTAATGGGTAAATATTTACTTATTGGTTTAAGAAACTCAATAATAATAATAAAAAAGCGAAATCCATCCATTCTCATTGGATTTCTTCATGTTTCAATATTTTAAATCTTAATGTAGTGGACTAATAGGTTATATTTTTCCAATAACTTCCATTGGTTATATGGCTTGTTAGAATTTCGATTATTTCAGTCAGATAGTGCTCCATGGCCAATGATTGCAGAAAAAATAAGAATACGCAAAAATAAATAAGAATAGTTTTTGAGGGAAAATAAGTTAAATGGTATGTTATTTAGCGGACATGGCTCAACCGTAGAGGAGGGAAAAGGCAAGATGAAAACGTCAAACTCAGCTTGAAGCGGACCAAAAAAAAAAAAAAGAAATATTTCCACTGTTGTTCGTTTAAACGACATGGCTTGCCACTTGGAGGTAATGTGCGGAAGGGTTTTACCAGGGAAAGGTCCAAATGGAAAATATCCATTACTCGATGTCAATGACCATCAGTAGAATACCTCACCTTATGGCGAACATGTGAAATGCGGGGACTTGTATCCATTGACGACCATTTTAAAATTTTGTTAAAAATGAACGATCTTGGTCTTATGAGGAGGGGTTTCAAAAGGAGCTACATAAATTTTAACCAATTTTTCAGAAATTCACCCTTTAGTCATCAAAAGCCATTCAATTTTATAAGCGATCATTTTATAAAGGAAATTTTATTATTATTATATTTTCCGACATTGGCAATCTGTGAACCTATATTTATCTGTTTTTGAAATCTAAACTTTAAATATAAGCATTATTTATCCTTAAAACTCTACTGTAAGAACAGAAATACGGAAAACTTCAATAGAAGAAAATATGAACAAACAATCAAATGGGACATACGATTTCTCATTACAAAAATTAGAATAATAAAAAAAAAAATTCTTACTTTGAATTGTGCTTTATTCTTATAGTACATTAAAAATAAATTAATGTATGAATTAACATAGTAATTTATCCTTTCTATTTTAAAATCACAAAAAGATTTTTTCAGAAAAAGTTCAACATCACTCCAGTTTTCAGTAAAATTTTTAATGTTTTTATCAATATGTTGAATGAAAATTGAATGAAATTACTACATTTATTTTATTAAAAATTACCACACGAAAAAATAGATCAATAAAATATATATATATATCTTGAGATGATACCTATTTATGACAAAACATTAAAATTTAAGAACAAAAATAGTTTATTATTGCAGTCAAAGTATGGTGCTTCCTTTTGTAGCTGACATTGATAAATAATTTGTGTTGAAAGATCACGTAAAAAATAAATTACACGATTAAATTATAAATAAATAAATAATAATAATAAATAAAGGTTTTTATACACTTTACTTAGGCGATGGTTCATAATCTGCTCCTAAAGATTGTTTCTAAAAACTATAAAATTGATTTTTACTGTTTTATTGTCATTGCTCCGTCGCATTAGGTTGATGAAGTACCATTTTCAAAGCCACTTCATGACTATTCGCATTTAGAAAATTTGAAAAAATCTTTTGTATTAATAGATTTGATAAAATGATTTTATTATTTAGCGAAATAATTCTAAATCTCGGAAAAATGAAAAATACCATTAATTAATAAAATTCATACATCTAATTTTATGATTGTATTGAAAATTTATTAATAAATAAGGTAGAATTCTTATATATATATATATATATATATATATATATATATATATATATATATATATATATATATATATATATATATATATATATACAGTTAAGGCTAAAAATCTACATATCCCCAACAAATTGATTTCATTTATATTAATTTTTTTTTCAGTCAACAAAACTATTTTATTCTTAGATAGATTTGGGTAGAGAAAATATTTCATACGAAAATACTTTGATAATGTTTATTTTATTGCTCGGTAACAAATGAACAAGGCTTTTTTCGAGGCCTGGGACTTTTGGAATTTCGTGTCATTAAAAGTACTTTTGAAAATTATTCACGAATTAGTATCTAATTAGTACCAAAATATTATAATTAGTTCCCATCAGATTCATGAGCGTAACCAATCCTACCTGACAAGCGACATAGTAATCTGGCACTGTTAGAATTTACAAGTTTTAACTCGAAAATAATATATACAATAAAATAATTTTGTTAGTTGAAAAATAAATAAGATAAATTAAATCAATTTGTTGGGGATATGTAGATTTTTGTCCTTAACTCTCTATATATACGCATGTACGATCATACATACATGCTAATATTACTTATATATTAGAACTAAGATATCTTTATCCCTGATTACTGACAAGATATCTGTGCTATTCAACCTATAATTACAACTTCCTTTATCCAGTGTCATCTGTATACAGGGACATAATTACCTCCACAGGTTCCTTCGATTACAGATGTGTCCGGCATTGTTATTGTTCAAATGTCGAAACGATAGTTTAGAGAGCCATATAGCCTCCTAGTCGAATTGCCAACCCTTATCTCTTCGCTAGGGGTAAAAACACCAACACAATGAGTAGTACATGAGGAGGCGACAATGGCGCACCCTATATCACAGATACCATCCCCTCTGGCCACTTTATCTCCAATCGTGCAGATAAGTCAGTACCATCGCATTGTCGAAGGCATTGTCTCATTCTCACCTGAAGTGCAACTTTTTAACTTATCTGATGAGGACCGGACCCACCTCTTTCGCCCTTAGGTTACTTTGATTCGAATCTACTTCATATAAACTAGACATTGACCCAGAACCCCTATCTTACTTTCTGGTTACAGTTTTTCTACCTGAAAAAGTGTCTCTCATACCCCTCTCCAATTTTCTTTCCTTTCCCCCTTACCGGATTCAAATCTGCCAATCTCAAAAAAACAAAAACCTTATAAAACAAAATTAAACATTATTATTATGTCAGCGATCACATAAAAATTGTAAATTGTTAACATTGGCTGTGTCAATAAATAAATATTATTAACACATTGACAGTTCATTGCTCACATGCATTAGCAATTTGAAAATAATCTCTTGTAATTAATATAATCTAACGCATTTATCTGAAAGAAAAAATGAGAAGGCACATGATCTGAATTCTGAGACATATCCCCTATGTGTAGAAGATTAAATATATATATATATATATATATATATATATATATATATATATATATATATATAGGGTTATTAGCCTATATATTAGGGTAACAATCAGTTTATAGGTACTTCTGTGGCATAAATAAAGGGATCTTAGTAGATATTTTGGAATGAAATGAATTTTTGGATGAACTGGAAAATATTTTAATTCCAAAATAGTACTGATCAAAGGTGACGGACGCCAAGGTTTTTAACATAGTTGTGAAAGTGAATAAGGTTGCTGAGGTAAAGAAATGGACAATTGGTAAGGGCATAAAGGGGGAGGGGGAGGGGGGGGGTTGAATCGACAATGAAATCCTCGTTAACGTAGTCCTTAAGCTTGTGGGACGAATACTAGAAGGGTGGGGATAGGTAAACTTTTAGACAGCCTACATATAAATAATATTGAAAATTGGATAAAGTAATATTAAAATAATTGGATAGTATAAACATATGGAAACAGCTCGCGTGAGAAGCAGTTAAGAGGAGGGAGGTTTGTTGGAAAAAATGACTGTTAGGTAGCGGATACACAAAAAGGAGTTAAGAATGATGTTGCGGACTGTGAAGAGAAAAATTCTATGATCAGCAGAATGAAAACCTTATGGGAAGGCTGAGACTCTTGATTTTCACAGATTCAGGCAACATTAGGAATGAAAAACAAAAGAGCACACATTTGTGTATTTACAAAGCAGCATATATCACATAAAAAGTCTAAAAAATATTAGTGAAATCAATATAGTACATCACTTTAAAAGAGTTAAAAAAACACTGATGGAAAAGATAGGGGACATTGGATCACCAGTAATCCTGTTAAATATAAATACAATGTTACTCCAATTTTCCTTCTGTATGTCGCCGCTTCGGAGCAGAACTATACTATCTCCAAACTTGGTTTTTTATCACTTAAGATAGTTAATACTATTGCGGAATTGAGTAGCCTATCTCTATCTATAATACTTAATCCACACATCACACAGTTCTTTTAATCAACAATTCTAATGATTAAGTTATATTATTTAAATTATTTGCCAAGTTTAGGGATTTATATATATATATTTAATATTTTTGTAAATAAAAAAAATTGTATTTTCCAAAAAAATAATATAAGTATATTCCAAAAATAAGTTTAGGGCTAAGTAAGAAACTCTAAAGCATCTTTACAATCAAGCAATTTTAGATTTGATCTTTAACATGAAAATAAAATTTGATTTAAATTATAAGTTAACATAATTTTGAGTACTAATATTAGAAAAAATTAAACAAAAAAAAAACCTACCCAACAAAATAAAAAAAATAAATCAAATTAAATAAAAATAAATAAATAAATAGAAAATATGAAAATAATAATAAATTAAATGAACAATATTAACTTACATTAGTAATACATGTTTTGTTCTTTTATGAGTGTAGCGTTTAAGAGAGGATTTGTTATAGTTGCCAATTTCTTTAATTAATGGATTTTCAGAAGCTATTGTTTTACTGAAATATGTAGCAGTTTGTTTTAAGACAAGTTGTTGTATTTAAGGGAGTTGCAAGTCTTGGTACATGGTAGATATTTTTGTGTAGCGAGGGTAGTTGTTTATAATTCTCATAGATAAATTTTATATTCTTTCCAGTTTTCTGTAATTTGTTAAACAAGTCGAACGGGTGAGGCATAAGTGATCTGAGGTCGGATAAGTGATTTGTACAGGATTAATTTATTGTACAAGGCTTGGTTTGTACTTTTTATTAAAATATGGGAACATTTAGAACATTTTTTTTTTGCTTTGTCTGTCTTTCTATTGGTGTGCTCTGTGAATGTGAGAAATCTGTCCAGAGTTAGGCCAAGGTATTGCACGGATTTTGACCAAGGGATGAGTGCTGAGTTTATGAAAACATGATATATGTGGTCGGCGCTTTGTAAAAAGTATGGCTTCATATTTACTTGAATTGAATTTTAATTTCCATTTTTGACAATTTAAAATTTTGTTAAAGTTTTGTTCTAAGCGGTTAGCTATTGTATCTATTCGATTAATAGATAACTAATAATAGACCTAATTACTTTAGGGTGGGCTGGAAAATCAGATATGAACAGATTATGGAGTGTTGGAGATAGACATGGACCTTGTGGAAGACCAGCAGTAATAGGCAGTATGTTGGAGGTAGATTTGTTAATATGAATGTAAAATTGTTTATTGGATAGGTACGAGAAGATGATATGGATCAGGCACGGAGGGAATTTGTATGTGATTAATTTATGCATCAGTCCAATATGCCAAACAGTGTCGAATGCTTTTTCTAAGTCTATTAGAAGCATACCAGTGTGTTTTCGTTCGTTGAAGGCTTTGGTTATAAAGTCATTGTGGCGTGCCAGCTAGTCAACAGTGGAGTGGTGTTCCCTGAAACCAAACTGTTCATCTATTAGGAGGTTACGCCTTCTGAACTATTTCCGGAACTTTTGCCAGTCTGCGTTTTTTAGTAAAAAATTGTTTGTTTTTGGATATGTGGGTAAAGAGGATTGTATACGAAAAATCACAGGGTTGTGATCTGAGTTCAGACATGATAAAGCAATGAGTTATAAATTTATAAATTATATATATTTTTAGTGAGAGCTATATAGATAATACTCGGTTTATAATTACGCTGCCTCAGAAGGCTATAATAGAATCTTATAACAATAACCTAGTAGAAGTTTTTGTCGATTTTTTTTCTCTCATTAATTTTTGTATATATATATATATATATATATATATATATATATATATATATATATATATATATATATATATATTTATATATAATATATGTTCTAAAATAAACTGAAATTTTCCCCTCAGTACAAAAAAATTCGTTTTATCCACCCTTGTTAAAGTTTTCTCTTAAATAAAAAAAGAAGAGAAACTAGGTCAGAACTTTTTACAGCTATCTCCCTGGCCGGATAGGATCGTCCACACACGGAGGCAGATTTCTCGTTCAACGGAGATGCAGTTTTTGCCTATTGGTCGAGGGTCAGGAGTACGATAGTCCGGACAACAAGGGAACAAAAGGTTGCGATAGGGGGTGCATCCCCTGTTTGGCCTTGTCCCCGATTTAAACCTGACACCAGGGTGTGTGGCGTTTCAATTGCAATAATCTCAATAGGTAATGGGAGTAGTCACGAATATTTCGAAATTATAGAAGATTATAACAGTTAAAAAATAACAAAAATATATTACTGCTTAATTATCTAGAATTCGTAAAATATTTTCATAGAAATCATTATTTAAAAAAAATATATATAAATAAAAAAAAAAATATTATTATTATTATGTGGTCTATGTAACTAAAATATCCGAGACAGTTAAAGAAGCAAGTGTACGAAACGCTATATATTTAAATATCTCAGATTATACCTTGATAATTTTATAAAACCAATTAAAAGTAATCATTAAAACATTTAAAAACAAATTTTATGACGCTCAGCAGTCATTTCATTCATGTTTTTTAATTTTACATAGCACGAAATTAATTAATGTAAATATAATTTATTTCCTCGAAATTAATAACAATTACTGGTGTTAAATTCATAAAATCTCATTAGTGTCTGACCCTGAGCGCATTTTCCATTTATGGTATTAAAATTCGATTCTCTTTAAACATGTTTGGTAATTTTCAATGAGCTTGAAATTTGAAGTGACGCAGTTCATTTAGAGCAAAATAAAAACTTTATGTGCCTGTAATTATAAAAACAATAACTTGTAATAAATATCTATTTATTATAGATAAATCTAATATCAACTTAATTTTTTTTAAATAAGTATGTCACCAGTCCTTGAAATAGCAGTTAATCACAAACTAATTAATTTACTTTTCTTTTTTTTCGGTTAAATCTATGTTTAAAAAAAGGTAAATCGTTTAAATTGACGATTGCCAATTCATTGTTTAGTATCAATATATTTTCTTTACCAATGTAATTAAAATTATTTGATTGTATTTTCACCTGATTGACTAACTTGTTATATATTGGCGTCCAGTGCATCCACTATATATATATATATATATATATATATATATATATATATATATATATATATATATATATATATATATATACATACATACATAGGGTGTCCTTTATAGATGGCCCGGCTGAATTTTTCTTGAACCGATAGCGTTATAAAAAAATTAAAAAATACATATTTAATATTTTTCAGTCTAGTTTAAAATTTAGACCTGTTTTTGAAAAAAAAATAAACGGGGTCTCTCAGATTCAGTACAACTTTAAAATTTCAAATAGAAACCTATGCCTTCCGATACGTCATTTTAACGGATTTTCGAAACTGAATTCAATGGTGAAACCAGATTTTAAATTGGTCAATAAATTACAATGTTATGGTACAAAGTTTAAAAAAAAAATACATTTTGTTAGCTATTTTTAATAATAAAAAAAATCCATACTACATACAACCAGAGGTTGGTGAGCCTACATTTCATGTTCGAACTGCCTACCCTCTTCGACGATGCGAAGTTGGGATCTTCTTAGCCACTCTACGCTGGTGCTCAGTGCGATGTACTGACTCTGGATCATTTTCCACTCTTTACTACAGTTCTTCAACTGATGTTGCAGGATTATGATTGGCATAAACACTGCCAATCATATCATTTCTGTTTTTTCACTACATCTTTAAAATAAACCTTTATTACGAATTACAGCTAAATAAATAACAAACACATGTGATCCAATTAATTCCTGTGTAACAAAAAAAAATGTAAAGGCAATTTAAAAGAATTAATACCGAAACAAACAAAATGTATTTGTACCATAACTTTGTAATTTATTGACCAATTTAAAATCTGGTTTCACCATTGAATTCAGTTAAAAAAATCCGTTAAATTGATGTATCGGAAGGTATAGGTTTCTATTTGAAATTTTAAAGTTGTACTGAATCTGAGAGACCCCGTTTATTTTTTTTTCAAAAACAGGTCTAAATTTTAAACTAGACTGAAAAATATTAAATACGTATTTTTTATTTTTTTTATAACGTAATCGGTTCAAGAGAAATTCAACCGGGCCATCTAAAAAGGACACCCTGTATATATATTTATACTTTATTTTAAATAAATTTCTCAATTTCAACTAAGGAAGAAATAATTATTGTGATAATCAATTATTGAATTAGAGAACAAATAAAAAAAAAACAGTAACGAATTATTGGAAAATAAAATTAAGTGAGCTATGATACATATACACCAATTCCTTATTCGAACCAGTTTAACCCGAATACAATGCCTTAAAAGCATAAAATTACTGAACAGAATCACAAAAATTCAATGAACTACCGCTAAATAATTAGAAAAAAGATAAATCTTAAATTCCTATAGCCCTTTTGTAATAGATTCAAGTCGTTAAAATGCTTACGTAGCTGATCCTTCTAATCCTCTTAGCTAGTGATGAAAAGAAAATGACTATGCGATCGTTTATAAAGCAGAAATTAAAAGTTCTAACCTGAATTTACCTAGTAGTTTGTTTAGTGTGATTTAACGTATTATTATTAACAAAATTTACTAAATTTTAATTAATTATTTAATAATAATAATAATAATAATGTTTAACAAATTTTAATATTTAAAATGATTCCAGGTTAGCTGTTTTAACTGCATTCTCGGACAATAAAATTGATATTTAGAGTCTGATTAAAAATATATTTCTTAGCTATTTTTAGATGGGTTTGTGAAAAAAAAAGAGTTGCTTCCATATTTTAATTGGACTTATTGATGCATTTTTGTTTACTTATGTTAGTAATATACTCGATAATACTTCAGTTGATAAATGACAATTGATGCAGTGACAATATTATCGAACACCACCCGAAATGGTCAATCCACAGTATTCAACTGGGTACATCAACTTTAAAGTACTTTTTACAGGCCACCAGCTAATAGGAGGACAAGTTAAAATCAACGAAATATTTTCGTTAATTTCGGCCGAAATTCATGAAAGGCCGTAAGGCGATGAACAGCTCCGCCAAAAGAGCCGTCATGGCTCGGGACCAAACACAAAACGCTATTGGACGGAGTACAGTCATTTCCATCTGAGGGGCACCGCTGAAGTGGCACCACTGAACCATTTCCAATGTTACCAACTTAAGAGCTATTGCCTGCCTTACACCCTCCTCCATCACCCATCACCAATCGATTGCCTTAACGAGCTTTACTTTGTCGCACCCTTTTATGCTAAATACTACCCAGGTCCATTTGTAGACTTACGCCACAGGGTACAAATTGGGTTTACTTTGTCATTTAAAAGAGAAAGACTGAAAATCATGCATTAGATCCGAGTGAAAATTTCTGTATCAAACTAATTCTTTGAAACTGTACACCCAGTTTTTGATTATTAACGGCACTATAATATATGGAAGATTGATTAAGACTATGAATATTACTATGGAATTACTAGGGATATTAGAAGACAATGGATATTTGCAAGACGCAGTTGAGCAGGAATGAAGAACAGTTGTTCTGTTACGGTATAGCAATTACGGTGGATTTATGAAATGTGTTATTTATAAATAATTGAAATATTTAACTTTTATTAACAGATTGATAATATACCTAGACCTTTTCCAGTCCCAAAGATGGAATACAAAGTCAATAGCCCCAATATACTTTTACTTTGTATATAGCACAATCCTTATATAGCACACTCCTTTGTATATAGCACACTCCCTATAAGCTTCCCATGACAATTTAACTTTTTGGAGCTATATCGTACCTAGAGCTTGATTCAAATTTGCTTAGGCTCACATCTAATGCTTTTTACAAGTGACCTGTTTATTTATTTATTGCATTCCAGTAAATAAAGTAACAGTCCATCCTCCAGTTGATACTTGTCTCCTTTAGCGTATCATCTAAACGACCTCTTTCTCTATCCACACCACTTATTCTAGGCGTATAGCGGCCAATATCTATAGAGTTAACATTAGTCGAAAGTATACAGCATATAAGTAACTAAGGCAGAATGTTAGTCGTGAGGTAGATCCCAGTCGATTGTAAGTAGTAGTCAAAACCATTATTCTTTATTATAAATAATATTAATAATATAATTTCAACAAAACACACTTGGCTATATTACTTGAAAGTTAGAAGTGATAATTTTGAAGAAAAGCTAGAAATATTACCGATTGTTCGCCTTTCTTCAACTTTCATTTTCATTCCCAAACCTAACAGCTGTCTTGATATTTCAAATAGTCAATCGTTCGCCTTTACTTTTCCATATCCAATGTTTCCCATCGAATCCTAATCAATCAATCTGAAGGATGACACCAATAAAAATAAGAATAATAATAAGTCCCCTCCGACCAAATTACCTAGTTGAGCAATTAGATTCACCATCTCTCTACTCAGCCTTTTTCTGTCAGAGATGCAGCATTCTAACTAATTGCCAATGTAATTAATCTATGACGAATTCTTTTTTCTTTTCTGAAAATACTGAGCTTTGCTTTCACACCTAATTTATTTTGATAGCGGTAAGTTAGGTTATATGGTAGCTAAACAAATTAAAAAAATCAAGCAATGGGACATATGAGGGAGTGAGGATTTTAATGTTTAAAACATGTTTACATATGGCAAATGATTATTAAGATTAAGCATAAGACCATGCTTTATCATAATCAATGAAAATATTTCTGCCAGATGCATCTAAAAAATTCGTTTTTTTAAGGGACTGTGATTTCCCTATTTTGGAAGAATGAACAAGACAAAAAAAAATAAAATATATATATATATATATATATATATATATATATATATATAGGTAACGCTATGATATATGTATATATATCATAGCGTTACCTGTTAAAATTTATAATATCATTGAAAGGTGCAAAAATAATAGCATTAGTTTTAGCACTAGATTTATAATACTAAAACAATATATGTTATTAATAAAATAAATACTAAGCCAAAAACATTATTTGCCAAAGGTTAACATATCGTTATGTTACATTGAGATAAGGATATTTTTTAATCAAATGAGAAAGTTGTGTTTTTTCATTCCTGGGATTTTAAATTATAGAGAGTTGGTCGGGTAGATTAGATTAAAAATATGTAGTATACTATACAATAATCGAACCAGTTTCGAAGAAATTAAAAGTTTACATTAATTATCTATATATATTTTCTATAACATATTATAAATGTATCTATAGCTATTTCTCTATTATAAATAACTGTGTTAGGGTAAACATTTACATATTTATTAATCTGTTTTTTATTATTATTATTATTATTTATTAATCCAAAATCAGATAATCAAGATCATCAATAGTAATAAAAATTCTATACTGTAATTAAAGGAAATACCTCAACGGAAGCAAGAAATCCTTGATATCATATTGGCCATAGTAAAATTCAAATCAACGACTTATTCTCTTTGTCTCTTCACTATTTTCTAGCACCAACACGTATTTCTTTTACTTTATTTTTTCTAATTTATAAGGGGCCATCTGTACATCATTAATTCCAATAATCCATGTCCATTATTTTCATATCTCCGGACGGTTATGAGCTAAGAATAATTGATAGCTAGTCATAAAAAAGTTATTTTTTATTATTTACTCAGGTTAAATGCAAGTACTCGAAGCATAAATACTAAAAGAGCTTGAGTGTTTAAACTTATAGCAGAAAAATAAAATAGCAATTTTTTTTTTTTTTTTTTTTTTTATATCATTTTTCATTGGCAACGCAAAGTTTATGAAAATTATATATCAGGACAGACATCGCTGCAATACGCTATTAAAAAGTTTCCCTACCTTTGAAGCTATTAATGATTCTTTTAATGCCTTTTAAATATTTCATCGCTCCATGCTCGATCGTTTGAATAAACTGAAGTCATAAAATTTGTGAATATTTGATGAGAAAAGGTAAAAACGGTTTTTATTCATTGCTTCGTAATAAAACAAAGTTTTGAGACTTATTTATTTAAACTTGTACATAAAGAGTCTGAAGTTTGAATAATTAACTATAATAAATATCATATTATCTATAAATTACTATTTTCTATGGTATGGATACAGCTATAAGGACTAGTACATATTTTTACGATTATAATCAGAGGCCTAATGCAATTGCAAATTACGTTTTCCCACTTTTTTTAAACAACTACTAGAACATATATGCAAATTATTGTTATAAAAAGCAACAAAACCATTTTTTTTTTTTTTTTTGTATGACGCAATCTAACGACAAAGGTGAAGAACTGGACGTTTATCGACTGAAGCATAACCCCTGGGGGTTTATCTAACTCGCTACGCTAAGATCCTAATTTTTCAATTATTATGAAAATAAGATTTTTTTTTTTTAAATTATGTTAAAGACCACAGAAAATCTAAGTGAACATAAATTAACTAAAAATCTGATGCGGTGTGCAAATCATAAAACTAACTTTTCGCTCTACTAGGTTGTTACAAAAGTCCTTGTGCATGAACACAACCCTTAATTCCAGCTCTCATAATTATCCTATAAGAATGTTTTTTCCTACTATTTATGTCAATGCTTACTTTGACTAATCTTTTAATTCCTTGTGACTTGAATTGTCTTTATAGGGCAATTGAAATTTATAAAACGCACATGCAATGTCAGAAGAAAAAATCGTGATTCGCGGTCTTATGAGACAATACTCGAATTCGGCGCAAAGGCAGCCGCCGAAAAAAAATGTGCCATAAAAGTAGAGTCAATTATCCATCGAAATACTGCCGCACAACCCAGATCAGGTCGCCCATCGGTCGTTCTTCTTGAATGTGTGAACCAGGACCCACATGCAACTACTCGTGATTTATCGGTCGTAGTAGGGACTCAAACCTTTACAACAGCTAGACAGAGTTTATGTAGTTTTGAGTACAAAGTACCCCGCTTTGGTCAACTGGAACCAAGCAATTTTGCAACACGACAATGCCCCTGCACATCGTTCTTGTTTGACCATGGCAAAATTATCGGAACTTCAAGCAGTGAAGTTCATTTAATGAAAATGATGGAAAAGTAATTAAAAATTTAATGTTGAAAATTGATAAAATAAAATTATTTAAATGCATACCAAATATGATAAAATTCGAAATAGTATATTTCCATACACAAAAATAGTCACCTAACTTCATCACTCTCCACTGGGTTTGGTATCAGTTATTAAATATTTCAGGGCACAAAAATTATTCATATGAATTATTGATGAAGTAGCAGGAATAAACGGGACCAAGCTAAACGCTCTATTGACAAGAAATGCAAATGAGTGTTTGTCAGCAGGTGTTTAGGCTACCTCTGGAAAGGGTTGGTTTTCTCTGATAAAATCAAATGGACCTTTTCGAATTTACTGTAGCAATTATTTTTGTTAAGCATTTTAAAAATATTAATACAATACCAGGATTATTTTCTTGAACATTATATGAACTGCGCACTTAGAATTGAGTTTGGAACTAGTTATTCGTTTATTATTAATAGTGAGAACTAAATTAATGAGTGATTTCCTTTTAATCCCTAAAAGAATTTTGTGAAGAAAAAAAAATCAAATGACTAAATCATTTTCCTTATATTTGGATTAGATTTTTATTTTAACCACGGATATATTATTTTAAGAATTATGAAATGGCACGTAATCTTGATATTCGTGGAAATCGGCGCCATTACAATATTAAAAATAAAATAGTTTGGTAAAACAATTTCAAAAATTATATTTCAATTTCAATTTTTTTTTTTTTTAATAGAAAAAGAGATAAGTAAATTCAGGTAGACCTACATCATGGAATTAGGAAAGAGCATTGATTAATTGGTTCATAGATAGGTTTAAGTGATCAAAATTGATGGCCTAGATTTTGAAGATCAACCTTAAAAGTTTAATAAACCACCAACTTTTAAAATATATAAGTGAAAAATGGGCATACTTTGTTTACATTGGAGTTAGGTTGTGATAGCCCATTTGATATCCCAGTGAAATAATACAATACCTCACCATTACCTCGAACTTTTTGGAATTTATAGTGGACTTAATTAACGGCATTATTAGTGTACCAGAAATTACTAGTTAACTACAGATTTGTTTACAATTACATCGAAAATTAACACAAGAATGCATATGTATTCAAGTATTCATGCTCTGAGTAAAAACTAGGATTGGTAAAACCGCTCTTTCTAGGGATCAGAATAGGAAATGAATCACTCACCGCAAAGAGCTCCTTTTTCATGATTCCCTAATCCAGTTAAAGGCGCTGCTATAATTTTTTTTTCATTCAAAATTTCGATTTTGAGTTTAACAAAAGTCTTTGATTTTTTTAATATATATATATATATATATATATATATATATATATATATATATATATATATATATATATATATATATATATATATATATATATATATATATATATATATATATATATATATATATATATATATATATATACATATATATACATATATATAATGTTATTATAAGAATGGACATACCAAATTTTATGATGATATCTGAATGGAATCATGTAAAAAAAATATATGGTTTTATGGAAGCTCATTTACCAATTAATGGCAAAAAAAATCGTTTTTGTGTTATAAAAAATTAACATTCAGAAATTTTAAAACATTTTAAGATTGAATCGGTAAATTTAATATGCATATCAAATTAAAACCCATGAATTCTAAAAATAATGATACTATATCGAGCTTGCTAGAGCAAATAGTTTTGGAGCTATAAGCTCTTCAATGATTCAAAACGTGTCAAAAAACAGCCGATATTTGTTTAGTTTTTTCAATTAATTACTAAAAACGGGAAAAATCTGATATTTTGAATTTTTTAATCCTAACTAATAGTACTGCTTATGTAAAAAAAATCATTGAATTCTGTGAAATTTCAGACCAAAGGTTATTTGAACCACGAGTAGGTCGCTTATTTTTTGTATTTGGTACGAGCTAGGACATGAGCCTTGGTTTTATTTTATTGTTATAATATTAATAAAGGAGACAAATCAACAATAAAGTTAAAACACTTAAAAAATATTTAATTAAAACATTATGAATTAAAAAACTCATTTATAATTCACCATAATTAGGAACGCCTTCATTTCGACCACAATTAGCGGAGGATAATAGAGCAGTAAATGATGCTATTCTTCCAGGAAATATTGGAGCTGGAGGGAAGGCTGGAGGCTGATTAGGTACACTCCCCGGCAGCTGGTCACTGTTGTCAATCCCCTGTCGGATTTACATCTTTCCAATCCTCCTCTAATATATTCTCTCTAATTCCGGCCAGCATATTTTCATCTCCTCCGGTTATTATGCCAGTTCTGTCTTTGCTATTGCTTGTTTTGTTATCGTGGATTGTTAAGATGAAGTTAGACCCTCCGATATGAGGAAAGGACCCCTTTTTCGAAATCCAGAACAGTCAGAAATAAATTTGTATGCAAATACACCTATTAATAATTGTTACATGAGGATGTCTCACTGGTATTATAGTCAGCTACAAATCGTGGTTTTGATTCCTCATAACCCTGACGTTTTTTTCTAAGCGGGCCATCATATAAAACGGGGTCCGGATACTAACAATGATAAACAAATATGACGAAATGATTCAATTCAATCCAATCCAAATCAATACAGATTACGTTGAAAATTGCTATACTTCGTTGACTAACATATTCCTCACTATACATCACGGAGGTAACTGTACAACCATTCCAGACTTTATAATATATCATATTTCAGAATAAATTTTAATATAAATAAGTGGAAATATAATGGTGCAGTCAGACACTAGCTAGCACGGTATTAAGGTGTTCGTATTCTGTTAAACATTTATATATACCATAAAGGGTGTACAATATAATAACCATAAAGTAAATTTCATATTTACATTCATATATATCTGTGTTGTTATAGCACATGCTGATATGCCATTTTTCATGTTTTCGGCAAAATAACATTTTTTTGTGAAATATAAAATAGCTAAATCAAGTTTTCTAATCCAAATTTATTATATGCTTGAGGTAGAATATGACTATTAACTATTTAAAGTATTTTTAATAAAAAGTTTGGATTGAAAAACTTGATTGAGCTATTTTATATATTAAAATAAAGTTACTTTTGCTGAAAAAATGATAGATCAACATCAGTCGTAACGCCACAGACATTTACACACACACACAGATACAGCTATATACACATATATATATCGCTATGTTACTGGCAAAATGCTTTTCTAAGGCAGGAGGGAGGGTGGTTCCAGAAACCGCATTTACTTAATTTACTGATCTAATTTATTCTCTATTTGCATCGGTTCCAGAAGGGAGCCGATCAATCAAACTGTATTTTAATTTAAAAGGCTAGAGCCCACAGACCCCCCTTGCTCTGGTCTCTATGTTGGGATATTATAAATACCATTGGAGATCCTTTCCAAAGGTCTCTCGTTTACCAATTCACTTAATTAAACTGATGGCAAGCGGGGTGAATAGAATAATAGCTTTTGATAGAAGAACAGACACACACACACACACACACACACACACATATATATATATATATATATATATATATATATATATATATCTCATACACTTGTATTATTATCGGGCGACCCCTCTTCCGTTTATCTCTCGTCTCCATTTCAAAATTCTTTTAGGCTATCGCCCCTCTTCCACCCTCATCACATGCCCATGCCATTTTAGCCTCATTGTTTCAATGGTATGGAGGATGTTATCCACTTATTGCACACACCGTCTTATTTCACTATTTGGAACTTTTTGAAGCCGTGAGATACCACATGATCGCCTCCAGTAATCCATTTCTAGGACTATAAGTCTTTGTGATTGGCTCTATCTAATTGTCCGTGCTTCCGCTGCGTAGTGAGTAACACTTTTCAGGAATGATTTATATATATATATATATATATATATATATATATATATATATATATTTTTTTTTTTTTTTTTTTTTTTTTTAAAGGATACTGTAGTACCGAATTTAAGGTTCTAATAATGATCTTTCCGTTGCTTATACTCCTTTCAATTTCCATGTCTGTTGTTCCTATAGCATTTACCCAGCTTCCTAGATATTTAAACTGCTCTTCAGGTTTCATAATCCATGTGTCCAAATGTAGGTATTCACTTTGGCTATTAAAGATGCCGTTATGCCGTTTTTTCTTTGCTTACTTCCAGCCCCCATAATGAGTATTTCTGGAGAATTTTTCTCATCATATACTCTGCATCCTCTACTTCTGAAGCGATGAGCACCTGGTCGTCAGAAAACTAGAGATTAAATAGGCAATCATTCCCTATCTGTAAGCCCATACCCCTACATTTCTTCTTCCATTCTCTTACGGTTCGTTCCACATAAATGTTAAAGAGAAGCGGAGATAGTGAACATCCCTGCTTCAGACCTTTGGTAATGGGGAAACTATTACTAACAGAGGCTCCGATTTTAACACAGGTTTTTGCACCATCATAAAGGTTTTTTTATTGCTGTTTTAAGGTACGGACTTATATTGAAATCGTCCAGCGTTTCCCACAACTTCTTTAATGGAACAGTATCATACGCTTTTTGTAAGTCCACAAATACTAGGTGTACCATAGTATATTCATTGTGTGCCATTGCTTTCTCCAGGAGTTGCCTGACTACAAAGATGTGGTCATTGCAGGACTGATGTGTTCTGAATCCAGCTTGTTTTTTGGGAATTATGTGCGCACATTCTTCTTCCAGTCTTCGCTTAATGATTCTGCCATATAACCTACTCATACTGCTGGTCACTGTTATTCCGCGATAGTTTGAACACACTACAGCCTTTCTTAAAGACCGGGCAATGAGGCCAACTTTCCACTCTTCTGGCACTTTACCTTTGCTTATGCAATAATTTATGTATCTTGAAAGGGATTGGGTAAGTTCTTCCAGTCTATTTTTTATTAGCTCAATTAGGATATCACCTGGACCAGCAGATTTGTGGTTTTTATTCCTTTAAGATCGAGAGTTATTTCTTCAACTGATATTGGTAAAAAACCCTCAAGTCAGCTATTTTCTATTATCCTACTTGTTGGTTGAGTGATATATACCAGTCTCTCTTCCTTTAGTAGGCTTGAAAAATACTGAACCCAGATGTCTTCATTCATGATATCAGGCCCAATCCTCTTCTTTTTTTTTATTTTATTGTCTTTAATTTTTTCCATGCTAAACTGCTATTTTGACCCATCAGGCATCTATCGATTTGTTCCCAGTTTTTTTCCCAAAATCTATTGATTGCCTGTTTTCTCATCTTTTTAATTTGTCTGTTCGCATTTTTATATTCTTTAAGAGGCTGCTCGTTTTTGTTTGAGAGCCATTTCATATAAAAGTCTTTCTTCTTTTCCACTGCGTTTTCATATTCCATACCCCACCAATATTTATCACATTTTTTTCCTTCCGACTTTCTGCCAAGGGCTTCTGAAGCTGCTTGATGGATACACCTTTTCATACCTTCATATTTGCCATCCTCTTCGTCAATTAGTTTTCTTTTAAGCCTATTTTGATAGAGATTTTTACAGATTCTTGTAGCAGACTGCCTAGTTTATATTCTACCCGATTTGGTTTGTTTCCCCAGCAGGTGCTGGTTTGCCATTAGTTGTCTGAAAAGCTTTAAACGTCATAAGACCCCTAATCATGTAGTGATCTGTCATCCGCATTCTGGGCCTCTCATGGCTCTAACATCATTTGCAGTGATGGCTGAGTTTTTCCTCACAATGATATAATCTATAATACTACTTAGATTAGTGTCGGTTGGTGCCATGTATATTTATGAGTGTCTTTGTGCTCAAAGAATCCGTTGATGATTCTCAAATTAGCACTTAGACATAAGCTTCTCAGTCAAATTCCATTATTATTCATTGCATCTTCACCATGTTTTCCTACAATATCTTTCTTTACCAACTCTAGCGTTTACGTCCCCTGAGGAGAATAATACTTTGTGCTTAGGGATGTTTTCTATAATCTCTTCCAATTCTTCATAGAATTTATCTTTTTCGAATGTGCAGGCATCATCCTTTGGAGTATATAGTCCCAATATAATTATCTCTTTTCCAAATACCAGCATATCCACTTTAATTATTCTTTCATTAATACATTCAAAGTTCTTTAAGTTATTTTTTAAACTTTTCTTAATGAGAACTGAAACTCCAGCTCTTGCCCTTACATGTTTCTCCTCTCCAATGACGAAATGTACATTATCCCCATATCTCTCACTGTATTTACCTTCAACCTTTGTCTCGGTCAGAATCATAATGTCCAAATTTTGCTTCTTCACTTTCACCTCTACTTCCTTTTTTTTTGTATTTAGGCCTTGTACGTTCCACGCTATACGTAACGTCCGTTTCCGCGTTTTAGTCGTTACCTTTTAGAACAATCCGGCTTATTTATTTTTGGTCTGAAAGCGTTTTGTGTTGTTTTCTTGATGATGGGGTGCTAACCCATCGATCTAACCCTAATCTGGAGGACCGGGAAGCTTGATTTTGGGGTCTTCTACCCCTAGATGGACTGTCTTCACCACGGCTTGGAGTACCTTCGACCCCTACATTTCGATATGGTTATACCGCCATTTCTAGGTAATGATGAACTACCCTTAGCTTCCCCATGGAATCAGATCCCATGGGTACTGAGCTCCCCCACCACGGCAAAGAGGTAGTTCGTAATAGGAATATATATATATATATATATATATATATATATATATATATATATATATATATATATATATATATATACACACATACACACATTTTTTTTCGGTTGGCTCTATAAACATTGTAGATCATTGGCCGCCTGAACCAGTCTTCTTCACCTCTGCCTAAGTTGGGCTACTGCTTTCTAGTTTGTTGCATACAGCACTGTCGGATCTTCATCGATCCTATCTATCCATCTGGTTTTTGGCCTTCCACGTGGTCTCTTTCAAACTATTGTGGCATTCATTGTTGTGAAGAAGGGTCCTGATGGATTGCTTCGAGCTAAATGCCCCACCCATCTTAAACTCCTTGCCTTCATATCTTGAGATATTGACTCATCAGTTTATGCAAGCAATTGTTTATTGGTCTTTCTTCTCCATCAGTTTAAATTCAGATCCCATATCGCTCCGGTTATCGTGCGGAGCACTTTTCTTTCAAATCTCTCGATTCTGCATTCTAGGATGTCGGTTAGAGCCCAGGTCTCGCAGTCGTATATCAGAACTGGTTTTATCACGTCATTGTACACCCTTAATTTGATATTTCTAGAGATTTTTCAGAAAATCTCTCTTGAAAGAGAGAAGAAAGCTCTTTTTGCGCTTGTTATACGCTGGTATATCTCTGTATGCTGGATATTGACTGAGGTTATTGTGGAACCGAGTTATTTAAAGATGTCTACTTTCGGGAATGTTCTATCATCCACGCAGATACTATTATTGGGGTGGAGTTTTCGGCTAACTATTTTATCTTCGTTTACATGCAAGCCTATTTGTTCTACTTCTATTAACAGAGTCTTAGCGAGTCTCTCAATATCCTCTTCATTGCTTCCAAAGAGAACTATGTCATCCGCGTACGCTAGGATTTTATGTTTCATTCCGACGTGCACCGCTCCATTTTCGCGTGATGTTCTAATCTAAGTTAAACAGCACCGGCAAGAGTCCATCTCCATGCCTCAGACCAGCTCTAGCTTCAAAGGCTTCAGACACATCTCCTTGTATCAGGATTCTGCATTTAGGGTCGTTTGTGCACGCCTTCGCCAATCTTACCAATTTCCCGAGAATACCCAGCTCAGTCATGATTTTCCTCGGGCAGTTTCTGTCCGCGAAATCATAGGCTGCTTCGAAATTCACAAATAAGGCGTGTACATCCTGCTCTACTTCCCATCGTTTTTCGATTAGCTGTTTTAGGATGAAGATCTGGTCTAGCGTGCTCCTTTCTCTTCTGAATCCAGCTTGGTGGTCGCCTATTATATTTTCATAGTGGGAATGTATCCGGTTTAGCAGGATATTGGTCATTATCTTACAGGTAACTGGAAGGAATGCTATGCCTCTGTAACTACCACATTCATACAAGAACCCTTTCATATATATATATATATATATATATATATATATATGAATGGAAAAAACGAATTATTACGAATTACGAGCCGAATAACGAATTAATTCTTTAATTCATCGATCCTAAACCGAAATTACGAACCGCGGTATTCCAGTTAAATCTAATTCAAAGAAATATTATTTTAAATAAACAATTGACCATGGTATATTTTATTGTAAATTTTACGCCCACTTCATTCATAATAAAATTTGGATCTAAATATTTACATAAAAATTATGAAACAAAAAAATGAGCTTTGGTAGATTAAGAAAGCAGAGGAAATGTTTTGAAATTCTTTAATGATTATAAATGTGTAGTAATATTTTGTCGTCTTTATTTTATTTATATTTTCTAGTACTTTATAAAAAGAAATCAAATTGTTGTAAAGTCATTAGTATTTTAACCAACAAAAAAACCTGCTAGCGATCAGATGTTCTAAAATCAATTAAAGTCTCTTCCTATGAAATTTGAATCGAATACCTCTCCCTCTCTCTTGCTCGAGTAATGGAAATTCCCAATAAAACAATGAGGCAGAGACAATTTACTTCAACCAAAAGAAAAAAAAAAAAAACAGTACTGGGAATGTCAAAGATATAAATTTCAAAGGATATCTGAGCTGATCGATATAGATTATAAAGGAAAAGGAGATACAGAGTAATACGATAACTGGTCTTATTGGTTTTTGAATAACGATATTACTTTTACATAGATAAATAATACAAGTGTATGAGATATATATATATATATATATATATATATATATATATATATATATATATGCTTAATTTATACAGAGCCCCCAAGATATTAAATTATCTTAACTTAAATATTTTTAAAGTGATCAAAAAGGTTAAAAAACTCTCCATAAAATAAAATCATCATAATAATCGAACAAATCCTAAAATGTTAAAAACAAAACGTTAAATTGTATAGCCTCTAAGTTAAATTTGTGTTGGGTGGACACCGAAACGTTTACTCCTTAGGGCAAGGGGTCTTGACCCACATCTGGTTCTATGAAGAGATTCTAAACCATACATTAATAAATCATTAATGTAGAGTAGTGATAATAGTTCGGAAGATTTAGGGCTGGAACGATTGAATACGTCTAAAGGGGGTCACTAAAGATCACTCCACGTCAAATAGATAGTGGAGCGACCATGAGTGTTAAATCTTGTGTGGATTTTTCGGAGTGATGCGGAGCTAGCCGCTTTCTAATTCTAATTCCAGACCTAAATCCAATCACTAAAACCGACCTTGAGTGTGGAAATGTGATGGAGTTGAACGACGGCCTTCACAGCTTGTAGGTTATGTTATAATAATAATGATAACAATTTGTGTTCGGTCAATACAGAATAGTTAAAATTTACGCTTGAATAAAATATGTAACCAAAATGCTGAAATAAATAACTTACACACAATTTTGTTATTTTTGTCACTCCAAGCACTCAAGTCGCTCCACTTCATTGTTCTATTTGGAGTGATCTTTAGTGGCCACCTTAAAGGACTTTAGTCACTTAAATATTAGTTCGAAACCTGGCTCCCCGAACAATTCCTGGTTATCCCAACTATTTATTCAATTAAAAAATAATATGCTGAGAGAAGTTATTCCTTTTTTTTTCATATCACATTACTCGTGTTAAATATCGTATTGTAAATGCAGTTGTAAATTTAAATAAGAAAAAAAAAGGAAGTTATATATTTAATTAAAAAGGAAGAAATACTAATGAAATGTCAGGTTGAAGAGATAGGGGCGGTGGGGGGTCCAAGAAAGGGTTCTTAAATATTAAAAGCCAAATTAAAGTGTTAAGAGTTAAGTAGATTAAGGTGAACACGTCTTAGGGAGTTGAGATACAAGCTTAACCTAATCCACTTCTAGCTTTCCTCTTAGTCTTTACTTGCAGTGGCTCCGAATTTTTTCAGACCTGTATAAACAAGTCTATATTCCTTAAAAGTTGTATGCCTGCACAACTCTCACTAGTATTAAACAGTAAAATATGACGAGGAAAACTGGAATGAACAAGACTAGTATATGAGAATGAAAAAGAACTGTCATTTAAAATTATAGATGAGTTGATAATCAGCAATATATATATATATATATATATATATATATATATATATATATATATATATATATATATATATATATATATATTTAAAATAAATAATATTCTTTTAGCTGTTGTTCAGGTTTAATAATAGCAGTTATAAAAATAATAAAATATCTGTATCGTCCAAACTTCTTATTTTCAATCCTGTCTGCCGAGCTATGCTTTGCTATGCAGACCAAGTCTGGGGTATTAGTTAGTGAAGAAATTATTTATTTTGCGAGATTGTTTTCCCCTTCCACAGAACACATCGCATTATGTTATATATCTAGAAACTAATAACTATCCTCGGTTGTTTACTCTACACCAGGGGTCGGCAACCTTTTGGTGACAAAGAGCCAAATCTATATTGAAAAAAAAAAAAAAACATGGAAAAACATATAAGTGCCTATTTTATCTATTCTGTGGCACTTTTAATATTATGTGTAGAGGGATCAAATTCCTTAAAAAAATCTTATCTAAAATTTGGAATGTTTTTTTACTGAAATATTTAATACTCAGAGAGTCACAAAATTTTCTAAAAGAGCCGCAGGTTGCCGACCCCTGCTATACACCTTCATGTTGCCTATATTCAAAAAATATTACGGTTGCTAAACCGTTGACAGACCAAGATATTAGCTGAGGAGCAAGTTAAACGTATTTAAACGCTAAACGTTAAACGTATTTTGGTTAAAGACGAGTCTATGGCGCCTATAAACGGTGACGTAATAGATGGTCAGTCAATCAGAAGTACATCGCGTGGTATTTCGCAACTGCATCGGGCAGAATAACAACATTATCAATTGCACTAATTAGTGCACATTGCACTCTGAGAAAAACAACTATATCTTAATAGAGTCATAGGTCAGAATAACAAGATAATCTAGAAAAACAACTATATCTTAATAGAGTTCATAGGTGAGAATAACAAGATTATCAAATGTATCAGTTGCTAATTGTAATCTTAAACAAACAATTTCGAAACTGCATAATCAGTGCAGTATTTAAAATAGAAACTGACGTTATTATCGGGTATATAAACCGATCATTGTCCTATCACAATTAACTTGAAGCTTCAGTTTTATAGCATCAAGATGTCTTTCTGTGACGATATTTCGGAAGCAGAGTTGGAGTTGGCTGCAACTGACGCTGAAGAGCAGCAATCAGTAGATCAATTGAAGGGATATGTATAACATTTTCAATAACTTGTAATATTTTTAGTCCTGTACTTATATTATTGTTATATAGTCTTGTTTTAGTCAGTCGGTGATTCCGCTGCTGGCTATCATTATGAACTTCTTGGGGAAGGCGCCGTTCGGCGATATCAACAACAAAACGAGACTCTCGACTCTGTATGCGGCTTTACTGAAATTGAGGCGGAATCCGGTGGTGCTAGTGCTGCAGAAGGTGATCACGGACTTTTTGAAGCAGGGCTACGCGTACGAGTACCGACAGTTCAGGAGCTTACTGGAGGAGGGATTAGGAAGGTCATCCACGAAGTCTATCTCGGAGGACGTCAACGATTGCATAGCGGGATTGCCGATCCTGCCGACATGATCGACAATCGACGTCCTCCGAGATAGACTTCGTGGATGACATTTCTAATCCCTCCTCCAGTAAGCTCCTGAATTGTCGGTACTCGTACGCGTAGCCCTGCTTCAAAAAGTCCGGAATCACCTCCTGCAGCACTAGCACCACCGGATTCCGCCTCAATTTCAGTAAAGCCGCATACAGAGTCGAGAGTCTCGTTTTGTTGTGGATGTCGCCGAACGGCGCCTTCCCCAAGAAGTTCATAATGATGGCCAGCAGCGGAATCACCGACTGACTAAAACAAGACTACATAACAATAATATAAGTACAGGACTAAAAATATTACAAGTTATTGAAAATGTTATACATACCCCTTCAACTTGATCTACTGATTGCTGCTCTTCAGCGTCAGTTGCAGCCAACTCCAACTCTGTTTCCGAAATATCGTCACAGAAAGACATCTTGATGCTATAAAACTGAAGCTTCACGTGAATTGTGATAGGACAATGATCGGTTTATATACCCGATAATAACGTCAGTTTCTATTTTAAATACTGCACTGATTATGCAGTTTCGAAATTGTTTGTTTAAGATTGCAATTTGCAACTAATGCATTTGATAATCTTGTTATTCTCACCTATGAACTCTATCTCATAGCAAATGAGCAAGTTTGCAAGTTAAAAATTAAACAGGCCAATTAGACACTAATAAATATTTTTTATTTAAATATAGACAAAGTTTCGGCTATCTTGAGCAATTTTTAAGTCTGCAAGAACAATATTAAAAAAATGATGAGCCTTTTTTCATGTTTAATAAAAAAATATAATGTGCGTTACATGGTAGGTAGCCAAATAAAATTAAAAATAGGTGATTTTTTAAAATTTAATAAATAGTTCTTTTTTACATAAAAAATATATATGATATATATTTATATCAATGCTATTGATTAAAAAACTAACATTGTTCTTGCAGGCTTGAAATTGGCTCAAGATGGCCGAAATTTGTTTTTGTCTTCTCGATTCAACAACTTTTCGGATATTTTGAAACGACCATTTAAATTATGAAAAACAACCCTCATGATCAATCGATTTATAAGTTTGTAATTGAAAATGCACCTAATATATATTTTTTTCATTTCGCATGAGCATTTTTTCATTATTATTTACTTAGTAAAACAATCCAAGTTTCAGTGTATAATTTAGTACTCAGGAGACCTGCTAAATTCTTATTTTACTCAAATTATTAAATTTTCAAGACATTCCTGGTGTCAACATAAACAGTTTGCAATATTATTTTAAATTTGTCAATGTTTTATACGGTTTATTTTACTTTTTTAGATATTAGCTTGAATTAATCTTTGCATATATATATATATACATATATATATATATATATATATATATATATATATATATATATATATATATATATATATATATATATATATATATATATAGCAGGCTTGAAATTGGCTAAAGATGGCCGAAACGTGGTCTATATTTGAATAAACAATATATATTGGTGTCCAAAAGGCCTGCTATTTAACTTGAATATATTTTGATTTTGAATGTTTTGAGTTCGAATCCCGGCACCGGCATGAATTAAATTAAATACTTCAAGCAATATATCCTCCCCCCCCCGGATATGTGAGGCCCGTCAGCCTACTTGGTGGCAACTCACAAAAAGGCCGGGCGTAGGAGTGATGACCCTACCCCGTGTACTTAATTGAGAATCCCGGTGTGGTATGAATACCACATCGCGCGGCCAAGGATCTCCACGGTCTATAGTGCCAACAGAAAAAAATAAAATAAAATAAATATTTTGATTTGGTGAGTTCAGGTCGCTCTGTCGGAGATATGACTTGGATGGATAATTATAATTATTTAATTGATGGAGATAAGCAGCGCTTTGATGGACTGATAGAAAAAATAAAAAGTGATATTAACAATAATTTATTTACTAAAGTTAATAACTCTTCTTATCATGAGCTGTATAAAGAGATAAATTATGACTTGGGTTAGAACAGTTACGTCTTGGGTAATAGATAAGGTTTGGGTCTCATCAAGGCAATAATTAAAATCAGGAGAGGACTATCCTGCCTTAATTGCAGTGTTAGTCGAGCATTGGAAGAGCATTATTGTACAATGTGTAATAATAGAGACATAAAAGATATGCACCAAAATATTATTAGTGTCTGTTCTGGGTTATCAGAATTCAGAGTAAGATGGCCCGGAAAGGTAATATTGTCGAAAGAAGAATACATTAATTATATGAATGGTCAAGCAGGGCCGGACCTCGGATTTGTCCAGTGGGGCAAGCTTAATTTTGCCGCCCCTTTCTTTCACTACCTCCCTCAAAAAAAGCCAACATGAATTTTAGATAAAATATTGGTAATTAAATATCATCATCTCATAACATTAACTCATTTTACTGACTACATTAAGATCAAAACAATAGATAAGAGAAGCAAATATTTTATCCGGGTATTAGTGAAATGGGAAAACCTATTAATTTCATTTAACCATTAAGCCAGTTAGTGCCAATTTTCATCAACGGTTAGTTTTATTTTTATAACATTTTAATAAATTTTATTTTAATATTACATACGCGATTTCTCATTAAGGAATTGGTACTTCGCGATAAAACAGACGTTGAATAAAATTTAAAACTGAATTTTGGTGGTACTTAGATATAATTCCATTAATTTTGCTATTATATATTACAATTTTCAGTCTGTTACAAAATCATTAAGATATAATTTTGGGCCATTTTATAATTTATTTATTTATAAACAGCATTTACCAACAGGCTAAAACCCAATCACAGCTGGTATAACAAAACAAAATTGTGCTCAATATATCAAAATAACTATAAATAAATAACTTTATCATGCATAATAATAATTACAAAATATTAAATGAGTTAAAAAAAAATGAAATGCACAAACTGTAACCAACTTAAGATATAAAAAAAATAAATAAAAAAAACAATGAAACGTCAAACAACTATACAAAATGAAAATGTTTTAATGTTCGCTATGCATTCTAGAACTTATGGGGGGAGGGGGCAAAAGGAGAACTTGCCCCGGGCAGCAAAATTTATGTGACCACAAATATGTGAGACGCTTAATTATTTCAAATAGACAAAATTAATGGTACTTCAGAGGAAGCCATTTTGAAAATTCGGCGTTTATGCCATGTCAAACTATTTCAATGTAGATAAGACCTAGCTGATATTAAAGATCATTTAATAATACATTGATATTACGAGTTTGATCAAAATCGTTAGAACCTTTATCCAGAAAATTGTAAAAATGTGTAAAAACGATAATATAAATTAACCTTTTTGGTTAGTCAATTTTGGAGAAAAACTTGCTGTAACATCACAGGTTTATACCTACCTCAAATACGCAATTTCAGTTTCTTTTTGAGCTAGACTTATCACATGCACATACAGAAAATTTTGCAAGACATGGCTATTTGGACTCAGATGACCTTGAAATGTGACTTTTCGTTGAAAACTTGGTTTTGAAATTTTTAACGATTGTAATACTTTCCCTTATTTCCCTTACTGTATATTTCATATATAGGTAAGTGAAAGTAATATATAATAATAATAATAATAATAATAATAATAATAATATATATATATATATATATATATATATATATATATATATATATATATATATGCAAAGATTAATTAAAGCCAATATCTAAAAACGTATAACAAATAATAATTTATAAACCGTATAAAACATCGACAAATTTAAAATAATATTGCAAATTGTTTGTGATGACACCAAGTATGTCTAGAAAATTTAATAATTTGAGTACAATAAGAATTTAGCAGGTCTCCTGAATACTAAATTATACATTAAAACTTGAATTGTTTTACTAAGTAGTAAACAATAATGTAAAAATGCTCATGCGAAATGAAAAAAAATGTGTATTAGGTGGATTTTCAATTACAAACATATAATTCGATGATCATGAAGGTTGTTTTTCATAATTTAAATGGTTATTTCAAAACATCCGAAAAGTTGTTTTCAAAAACAAAAACAAATTTTTAATTTATTTAATTGATTATTTAAACAGTGGCTCTTCAATGTAACAGAGCGGATGAGTACAACAGAGAGGAAAATAGGCAGGAAGACAACCCTCGGCCTGGCTATGTGAGAAAAGACGTGGTTTGTCAAGGATCGGCTGGCCTTACAACTTTATCGCCCTCCACCTCCCTCCCTCCCCCCTCCCTGCGATCTCTTTGCTTCTTACAACATCCGTCCACGGCCTTATCAATTAACTAGCCTCAGGAATAAACCTAGATGACCTAAAAAAATAGATATTTAAAAGATAGCATCTGAAAAAAATCGATACTTGTCCAAGCGGAATTTTTCCATTTTTTTTTAAAGCTTTGACTCTCTCAAATACGAGTAAATAAATAACTAGTGAACGTTTTGTCAATTCATGCATCATATGGACAGCACAACTTACATCAATAGTCTATACCAAGTGTTGATGATACATCACTCCAAGAAAATTCAACATATAATTGAGTATTATCTAGAATATATAGAGAAATCTTTATATATTAATTGACTACTTCTTAAATCAATTAATAGATTCTAACTATAAAGTATTTTATTTATAGGTGTATATATGTATATATTTTGATTATTACTTTCTGTTTATTATTTATTATTTGTTTATTAAGTATTTATTTCTGTTTATTGTGTAGGGTTTCCCACCCACCCCCCATTTTACCGAAAGTTAAAAATGAAATTGTATTAAGCCTTAAACAATTCTATTCATTTTATAACTTGCACTGTGAAATGTGACACGAATAAATAAAAAAAAAAATTATATTACAAAAATTGTAAATGTAAAAAAGTTTTTGAATTGTCTTGTAGCGACATACTATCTCTATTTAGTCAGTCTATCTTAGATTCTTAATGTGAGATGTGCGGTATCTAATATGTATTTATTTGATAATATCATTTTCCGTCCTGATGAAGCCTGAATTATGGTGTGTCATTTTCTTAACCCTTTCGTATACTACTGAGGGTCAGCAATATGGACTTGACAAATTTTCCTAAAGAATTTCGGTCTGGAAATGGGCTGATTGAATAGACTACTTGACAAAAAAAAAAATCGAATAGGACAGGAGAAAATATCCGAAATCAACATCCGATCCGTTTCCCTCAAAAGAGTCATCCGAATCCTCAAAGCTCATCACTTATAATAAAAATAAAATAAATAATACTATTCACAATAGTAATTACAATAATCTCAATTTATATTGACTCTATGATTTGGCCCTAATACCAACTAGCCTCTTGGGTCCTAATTACATGCTCAAATTGATCCCTGACAAAAGTTGTGCATAAAAATGTTATTTTCAAATGTAATATAAAATACTTAGGTTTCTCTTGATATTATTAAATCGTATTCTTTAAGCAATAAAATATTCTCAACCTGAAGTGTTATTATCGAGAACTGTTTAGACTTTCGAAGAACGAGGAATAAGGTATCGAAAACAGTTTAAAAATAACATTGAATAGCATCGAAGCGGGAGAGAATTGCTATATATAAATAAGAACTCATGATGTCAATAAAAATGCAATAAACGATAAAAATAAAATTACGAATCCATTTTTTAAGAGGAGAAAACTAAAGTAAAATTAAATAGATATATAAAAATTAATTTTAGTATTTCAATACATTATTTATCTTCAATATGTGGAAAAGTTATAAAATATTTATTTAATATTCTTAAGCGTACGTTTTGAGGATCAAACCGGACTCGCTGCCTTCAAGTACTTGTATCTTCAAAAGCATTAATACTAGCACTTTTTTTTTATTTTTTTTTTTTTAAAGCTTTTTCCGAATTGATTATCCTATGATCATACGTGTTTGAAAAAAACACACTAAAAAAAAGCATTTTCAGAGAGACCAAGTTAATCGGCTTTGTTTTATGAATTTTAAGAAGTATCTTTTAAGATAAAATTTTCTTTTGAATAACCAGCCCGATTTAGGTGATCATTGTTTTGTTTTATTCCTACTACAACTCTCTGAAGTCTTACCGGAAAATTAATAATTATGCACTTTCATAAACCATAGCATAGTATGAAATTCACTGTAAATATTTTTACTTTCACTTACCTATATATAAAATGTATAATAAAGGAAAGTATTGCGATTATGGAAAATTTATAATCCGAGTTTTCAACGTTTTAAACTCCCCTGAGTCCAAATAACCAAGTCTCGCAAAATGGCCCGTGCGTTGCACGAAGTTGAATTTGCGTATTTAAGGTAGGTATAAGCCTGTGATGTTACAGCAACTTTTTCTCCAAAATTGACTAACCAGAAAGGTAAATTTATACTATCGATTTTACACATTTTTACAATTTTCTCGAAAAAGGCTTAAACGATTTTGATCAAACTCGTTATATCAATGTAGAATTAAATGCTCTTTTATATCAGCTAGGTCTCGTTCTCATTTAAATAGTATGACAGGGCTTAAATGAGGAATTTTCAAAATTTCTTCCTCTAAAGCACCGTTAATTTGAAATAATTAACTGTCTCTCATTTTTAGTAGTAAAAAAAAAAAAATGATGAATATAAACTACGAAGGAATTTAATAATTAACTAAAGGAGAATTACTTTCCCAGGTTGAAAACAAATTTCCGGAAATGAGAGTAGTAACATAGATGCGTAATGTACCGTTGGAAAGCTAAAGATTTTTTAAATAATTTCTAACGTATAAAGCCGTAGAGGTAATATGGGGGCGAAACGCGTAAATTTAAGTGATTGTTGTAGTTCATAATTTCTACTTTTATATTATTAAATGAAAAACAAATGATTCGATGAAAACTGAATAATTTTAAAATTTCTTTGAAGTAACGTGGTTAGTGAAAGTGGCGTGGTATGCGCACCAGATAATTTTTGTATTATCAGCCGAACATTTTGCCAATTTTCGTAAGCAAATTACGATAAATGTCAAAATTTTTTACTCTAAGATTCCAGACAAAGTCATTGAAAACAAATAAAAAATAGTGTAAGCGGATAGGAGTGTTTAAATACCCTTAGTAATAAAATTAGTTGATAAATCACTTTTTCAACTAAATAATTGTTATGCATTGACTCTTTCTTTTGAATAATGACGTATATGGGACTGGTCTTAATGTTTTCAAGAAACATTCTAGTGCCAAAATTTTTATAAATTGAATTTTTTAAACTTAAAAAAGTCGCAGTACCGAAAAAAATTCGCTACTTAAAAAGAAAAAAATATTTTCCGATCACGCCAAGTCCCATGAATAGACAATCCCGCACGACCGCAAAGTAAAGTCACAGCATCATTCATGAAACAGAACTTCATTTTACAGGCGAGGATAGGATTTTACCAATCCTATTGATATCTTCATAGATGAAGAGTGCCACAATAAGAACATTTTTATTTTTACTTTTTTTGCTTGGAAACCTTCGAATGACTTCTATTTCTTTGGGAATAACGTCAGATTTTTACGTCTAATATTTAACGCAATAAAATATTATTGTGAATTAAGCTATTACAAGTTTACTAGTTAAACACAATGACTTCCTTCAAACCGTGATTAGAGAGCAACTTTATAAAGACTGTTTTAATAAAGATAATAATAATTTTTTTTTTAATTTTTTTTGATACTATTATTCTCATACCAGTTCTGTGGAAAAAAAGAGTCTTTTCCGTTTCGAGTACCGCAGTTACTAACCGGTGATTTCTGTGATAATGTCTATTATTTTGCATGCCTTAATTTTAAACATCTGTTGTTATTATCAACTAACCTCGTTACCTGCTTTGTTTACACTACAAAGTTCTAAATTCGGTTAAAATAAATTTCTCTACACTTGTTACTGATTTTAATACCGAGGATAGTTGTGTTCGTTATTATATGGATCAGGGTGTCATACTTCATAGAAAACTGTGTCCAAATTGTCACGATATGGAGCTTCTCCATCAAGGGAGTTTTGCCTGTAATTTGGAGATATAGAAGAACATATTATGCCTCAATAAACTGGAACGTGGTTTCAAGGCTATAAGTTACCATTTAAGACGCCACTATGGTCTATATATTCTTGGGCAAACGAGTATTATACAATTAAGTGGTGCGAAAAGGAGTTACAAATGAAACCTGAAGATTTGGATCTATAAATCTCTTTATATTGCATATTTATTTTATGGCTTAACAATGTAAATAAATGTTTATTTTTGTTGGCCACTGCATACGTTATTAATAACCTAAACTTTAGCATCATATGTTAAACTAGTGATCACATAAATCACCGGTTAGTAACTGCGGTACTCGAAACGGAAAAGATCCGAAAAAAAATCAATATTTGCTTCTATATGAATAATTGAAAACATCATAATTTATATTAAAAATATTATTTTTATTACTTTAATGCATTAAATACAATCTTTTGAATTCATTTTATTTTTTAAATATGTCATTATTATACATAATCTCTAAATGAGCTTGTAACGGTTGTTATGAAAAACTGCCACAATTGTATTCATGATTGGTGATTAAATGATCAAAAAATGAATATAATTTTTTTCAAAAAACGAAAAAAGTAAGTTGTCGATGTTTTATTTGTGAATTTATGGACAGCAACAAAACCTAAATAAGCAAACTTTAATGGCTTCTCCTGTAAAATTCCATATTTTCGAATTGTGCCACTCTCCTCTTTCAAATGAAATTCACATTTTCAGTCAAATCCGAACATCTTTAATCGAATCAACTTCCAACATAAAGATTGATTTAAAAAAAAAATAAAAAATAGATTGGATCATGAGATTGAAAAAGTTCTTATTGTCTTTTAGAGGCTCCGGAGTCCGATTTGCGAAAAGTCTTGATTTGAGAAAAATTTCCAACTGTAACTGACATTTACAAGGCAAACGAGGGCTTCTTTCAGATTGTTGGAAGTTTCTTAAAAAAAAAAAAAAAAACACACTGATAATTGAGAAACGGTCCAAGCCAAAAATTAGTTGTTTCAAAGATAAAAAATAAAAATTCCCATCGGATTAGCAATTTCTTAATATTTAATTAAGGGGAGTTAAAGAAACTAAAATCTGGAGTGACCAATCTACAATTGTTACTAATTGGAAACTTTAATGAGTTAGTACAAACTTGGGAGTTCAAAGGCAACGTTTCTAGGGGGGTGGCTCACCTCAGCAGCTACAATTAAACTGTCTCTTCATTAAATTAAAAGATCTTTGTTACTAATCAGTTTTATTACCGGAATGTAAAACGAGACAAAGAAGAAAATTATTGTATTTATTTGGATTATTTGCTTAAATAATAATTAATTAAATTATTAATGGAGACAACCAGTAGATAGATTATTAATGGTCGTATCCTGATAAATAGGATATTTGGTGAACTGGTTTGTATCACCATTGGCTGAATTTAATTTCATCAAAAATATAATAAAAGAAGTGTTTTAAGATGACCAATTAAGAGGACGTAACTTTGAATTATGGTAAAATGGTATAATAAAGATATGTATTAATAATTGTTTGGGATTGTATGTTCCTAACTCAGAAATTTGTCAAATTAAACAAATTTTTTATGTATAATAAGAAAAACCCTTTATTAACTACATATAACGGATAGTATATAGGTACTTGTAACCTTAATACAGATGCCAGAAATTTAAATAATTTGTACACAGAAACATTAAGAAATTTGGAAAAATAAAATTGTAAATCAAGTTGATATTTTTGTTTTAATTCATATTTAAAATTAATAACCTTTATACGATTGCAACTGCTATATATTGCTGCTGGGTGTATCAAAAATGATGACCGTTTATCAATTTGACATTGACATTGCGGTTCAAGAAATTTTCGACAGCCTCCGAAGGAGAGGTAGCGGCATGGCATCGAGCAACTGGCTGAAAGATGGTTGACAACAGTGGATCATAATAGGTTATATTTCGAATATTAATTCTGTTGTAAATTAAATAAATAAAAATTATTAACTTTTTGTTGAAAAACGTTCATTATTTTTGATATACTCTATTAGATACACATTGTCCAATATATTTTTAGTGGTAGAAAAAAGTGAAATAATAGTACCTAATTTTTTAAAAATAAAAATGTTTTTTTGTAGCAGTAGTATGTTTTGTGATAGCAACTCTTACCCGTACTGGGAAATAATAAACATTTTTAACTAATGACTTACCAGACCAAGGAGATATGTAAATTGAAATTATTGTTTAATATATGTATATTACAAAAATAAAATATTATAAATGAACATTATTGTTATAAACACATAATATGAATATAAATTGTTGCTTTAACCCGTAACGTTCCACCTTCTTATTTTGACAACTTGATCCACCCAAAAATTCCCTAAATGTATATTCTTTTTCTATTTTTATGGATAATAATTGTTTTTAAGGTTTATAAACAAAAATGCTGCAAATTATTAAACTATGGCTTATAATTTCCAAATAGTTACAGATATATATAAAAAAGAATAAAATTTTATATAAATATTTCTATTATTTAATTATTAATTTTTAAAAAAGTCGTTGGTATAATCATTCCAGAACACTTTATCCTCCTTTATAAATAAATGACCTTCTATCTTCATTCCTCTATCTTTTTAAATGGCCGATGTATGGGCGTATGAACCTTCAATTAGCCAACATGTCGTTTCGAAATGGTGGCTGATGGAAAAAAGAAAAAAAAAAGTTTTTTTTCAACTACCTAGAGTATTTTTATACCTTGAGGAATTTGCAATAAGGATTATTTGGAAAGGAATTTGTATTCCATACCAATTTTATCTTTTTTATTAGTATTATTGTAGTTTTTAGGATGTAACGTAGCTTTGGACAACTTCGATAAGCTCCGATACCACGGAAAAAATAGTGTTGCCAGGCGCTGAGGTCACCGGTCTTCTGCTTCCCATCCATCACCAACCGGGTTCTTGATTTTTTCCTGAACACACCGGCTGGATAAGGCTTAACGCGGAAAATCAGGATCTGCATAATGGAACAGAGGCATTATGGCTATTACTTTATGCTTTTCTCGACAATAAAAACTTTACCAATAGAGGGCTCGATATGATGTTACATATAAAACCCAACTTTTGCAAATTAAATAGTAATCTATCTGTTTTAAGCAATTTATTAAGGCTCCAAATTAAAAAAAAAAATCAGCAAATAATTTTTTTTTTTCATTTCCATACCAATATTATTACTACATATTAGTTTATTTCACGTGCACAAAGATATCCTTAAATTCGGAAGCAATAACAGAAACGAAAGTATTATTTAATAAAAGGAAAAATATAGTGATAATTTTTCTTTCGAAATTGTCAGCATAACAGTGAAGTAGTTGCTTTAGGAATAATTTCTACTTTATCAAGCATAAATCTTGAGATCTTCCGAAAACCTGTCCCACGACCAATCAGTTTTTGATAAGACCAAAGTATTTTAAATGAAGCCGAATAACTTTTCGGATTTGCGGTGCGGACCTGAAATATCGAAAATTGACATTGATTAATTAAGAGATAATGATTTAATTCTTGCATTCTCCCCAGAGTATAATAAGGAATGGCCGAGGATCAGACTAAAAGCTTCCTTATCCTCTGTTAATTATAAACTTCTTCTCAGGCCCCTCGACTCATTACCCTAATTTAATTTCTCATTTTTATAGAGGTATTTTCCCCCGCTTTTCACCGGGATGCATAACACGTAGTGAAATATTCATAAACGTATCTCGGCCCCAGATATAAAGGGTGCAATGGCGGATCAACACCAGGCTGGTTATTAAATGAGGTGGCTATTAACCCTAGAATACAAATCTTTGTCAAATCAAAAGTTGTTGATAAAGAACCTTGAATCGAATTCTTCCTAACATTTTTTTGGTCCGGACCGCTCCCAGAGTGATGGCAAAATTTACTTTAATAACAAAGCTCTTGACAATGTTATTAACACGTTACTGAAAAAAACAACAACAATGTTTATAGCAAATGTTAATAACATCGCTATCAACTATGTTTCTAACAAAATGTTATTTGCCACTTCTATCAAAACACACTGTTAGTTGTTCCATATTTGAGTCTCAACTTGGAAAATAAATAGATGGTATCTTTCCGTTCTGAATTCCTCAGTACACAGATATACAGATACACATATTCAGCATAACTAAAGCACCTTTAATAAAAAATCATAATAAAAAAAAAAATCCCTCACATTGCAAATTGACACACCTAACAGAACAGTGGACTTGTTCATACTACTTGACTAAGGAGAAATCTCACTGACGTTTCTATATACCGTTCGCACACTTGGAAGATGAGTGAATACGAAAATATTTGTTTTTGCTTCTTTTTTTTTGCTTGGAAAGCTTCCAGTGATATATATTTCTATGAAAATAAATGTCATAGTTTTAGTTTCAATATTGACCGCAATAAAAAATTATTATTAGTTTATCTATAATAAGTTTACTATTTAAACATAATGACTTCCTTCATACTGCGATTAAACAGTAACTTTATAATGATCTTAATAACTTATTTTTAATGTTTTAATATTATTATTATAATGCCTGTAAGAAGGACAAAAAGTATCAATATTTTTCTTCCGTATGAATAATTAAAAATATCATTATTTATATTGAAAATATTATTTTGTATTCAACTTTAATACACACAATAAAATAATTTGAGATGTTTTTTTTTTAATTCAATTTACCGTATTCTTTTCAAAAATGTTTCGTTATTATACATAAACTCTAAGTTTGTACTGTTTTTTATAAAAAAAAAAAAAAAACTGCCACGATTCGTTACATGATTAAATGATCAAAAAAAATTAAAATTAACTTCTTTTTTTTTTAACAGAAAAAGGAAAGTTGTTGATGTTTCATCAATAAGTTGAGGGTCAGCGATAAACCTAAGTAGGCAAACTTCAAACGCTCCTCTTATAAAATTACACTTTTTCGTATTGCGGCACTATTCTCCCAAATGAACGATATACCGCCCGACTATCATCTGAACGAACACTGAACTATAATTCTGTAAAATACGAAAACCTAACATTGCATAAAATAGCGTGACATATAATGCGTGAGCAAAACGATACATACCTCATTGTGCATGTTTAAAATATTTTATACATACCTTTTTAGTCTATGTTTTCTTAACAATATAAATAAATACTACGCAAATATAAAAATAAAGCTTGTATTTCATACGTATATTAAGCTATTTTCCATTACGAAGTAAATAAACTTTATTAAATAACCTTCTCGCATTAAGGATTACCTCGCAAAAGAAAGGAGAAAAAAGTGAAACAATGGATAATAAAACGGGACAACCAAACAAAACCTGTTTAAAAATTCATACCAGAAATAATACAGACTATAAGAAATTAAGAGAAGACTAAACCAACTGACAGGGTTATTGACTGAGCCCTGGTTCTAATGGACGTTACCTAAAGCGAAATGGACTGTCATCCAATGACAGGAGTAAATGTGATCATCAGACTGTGCAGGTTTACAGGACATTTGCTTCACAATTGCTGGCTTACAGAGACACCATCAAGACTGATAGAGATAAATGAATGAAAAATAAGTATCAATCAAAAATGGGGGAACCATAACTTCACCTCTGACAAGCAATGGAACTTATAGAAACAACAGAGACAGACTAAACCTCCGTGGGTATTTATGAATCAGACAAAATTTGGGTTATATACATTAACACGGGAAAGATATTCTATGAAACCCAAACTTCCCGGTGGTATTTTTCGTATAAGAGAATTACAAAATTAGGTTTCACATTAAAACGGAAACAAAACTTCTTATTGTTATATTTACTAAGTCCTCAGGAACAGTACATAAATTTATTGGCGTAAATATGGTGGGAAATTTATAGAATTGATTGTGGTGATTTCAATAGAAATCGCATAGAAGAAACATAAAAAAAAAAAAAAATTAAAAACACCACATAAGAAGGATATAAGAAATGCACACAAACAGCTTTAGCCCAACATAGGTTAATAATATACTACAAATTTGACTTTGAAAATCCTAGAATATTAAAATATGGAAAACAAATCTGAAATAGAATTCCGGAAACTATCAATATAACAAAAACAGATATTAAAAATTTGAATGCCCATTATGCACATATTTTTAATAAACTAAAAATACAATAATCAGATAATTCAATAGAAAAATAAATATATATTTTCATAATTATGTATTACTAGTATACCCAAGCGAGAACTCTCGCATTACATATCTTCTAATCCCTAATTCCAAGTATAAGCGATATTAGGGAAACATACAGACTCAAATTGATATAAAATTGCCATGACAACGAAACGTACGCAAGGTGGCATAGGGTCCGTGCGGACCTATATCGTGCGTTACCTCAAAAACGGTAGGTTTTAAGGCTTTAAAAGACTGGACTAATATGATCCAAAGGATCTTGAAGTCCGCGTCAAAATCTTTAAAACCCAACTTATCCCGTCTCGATCCGCCGACTCTCAGTCGTCAAAGTTTTGAAACCTTCCATTTTTTTCATCACTTTTATTTAAGCCCTTGTAAGATTTTAAGAAACAAAATTGGAATCCGTCACATCTCCGTGAAATTCCCTTTCTTTTGATACCTCACTCGTCAAAATCCATCGCTCCTGAGAGCCGGAAAAGGGATCTATACTACCGTAATAATATATAGTAGTGATTATTAAATAAATTACAGTAAGAAACAACTGATAAAAATATTTCAAAATTAATATAGGACTATATGTGTGGGTAAGTCAGTTGCATCAAACCAATCATAAATAAATAATTACCAAGTATAATGCATAAGACGTTTAAGATCAGTACTGGCAGGGATGAGAAAATTGTTAATAGACACTTCTACAGTAATAATGTATATAATTTTAAAATAAAAAAAAAGGGATAAAATTGTAAAATAGATTATACGATATTCATGAGAGAACAATTTTATGTATTATGATTAATAAAAGTTAATAAAATTTAGCATATGTTTGAAGTATAGACGTTTTTAAATTAATTCAATGCCATTTTATTGTAAATCAATTATTGTTTAAAATTTTTGATGTATTGGAGAAGATATTACTGTCTAAAGATGGGGTTAATGTCCCCGAAAAGAATTGTAATATGAGTTAGTCAATAAACACAAAAATGGAAATGATTTTTATCAATGAATTTCCGTAAAATATCTTAATCTGACAAAGAGTATCTAGGGTCTAAAATACCCGAATGAAAGAAAATAGAAGAAGAAAAAAAAAAAGAAAAGTAAATTGTTACAAACCTTTGTTGAAACCTGAATATAAAAAATAACAAAACCATAATATACTTGAGGAGTTTTCTATCGAAAGTCAATATATCCACTTTTGGAAAATAATTACAAAAAAATTATTAGGGGGCATCTCATGATGATTAGGCAAATTTTCATCGAAAATATTGATTTGTAACAACTATTTGACAGAGTAAAATTTAAGATATGAAATAAAATGAATAACTTTTAGGTGTAGAATATTAATTCGCCAAAAAAATTTTTGTTCTTGAGAAGTGGATATATTAACTTTTGATAGAAAGCTCCTCACTTCTTACTGTTCTTTCCGAATGCGAAACTTCCCCACCTACCAACGCCTTAAGAGCTTTGAAAATAGAATTCATAAAATAAAATTTCGAAAAATATACGGAAATACGTGTGCACAACGGAGAGAAGCTAGAATTATTATTATATTTCAGAAATGATGATATTGATGGTTGATTTTTATTTTGGTTTTAGTGTTTCATCTCATTATTTTATTTTTAATTTGACTAATGCGTTTTTTTAATGTAAATTGCTTATTTGAAATTAATTCTGTAATTAAAAAATTATATTACTAATATTTAGGAATGAGAAGTGTACTGGAATAAAAAACAAAAGGCCATTTCATAGCGTTAATATGAGAAAAATCTCCATAACTTTACCACTGCCAGTATTCGATGTAATAAAAAGACAAAAATTCATTTCAACTGTTTCCATTCGGTATGCTACTTAATTATTTTTTTAAATTGCCTTCTCCCGATTTTAATCTATAGAAGTCGGAACAATTGCTTTGTTCCCTCGAACGGAAAATCATATAATTACTGACAAAATGAAAATTTGCTTATTGTAAATTCGCTATGAAACACACAACAATAACCATATGAGTACTATTTTTTTATAAAAGAGGTTGCATGTTTTAGAGGTATATTCATGCAAATACTAAATTTTAGGATCATTTATATTACAGGATCGTCTACCCTTAGAATTTTATCCTTGACAACAGGTTTTGAGATACAAATAGTAATGAAGAATACATATTTAAAAAAACAAAAATACTGATCATAAAAAAAATCAAACAATAAAACATTAAGTAATGAAAATCTCAATTCATTGTCATTTTTAAGAGGCTATAAAAGCAAAGTAAAAGGCGGAATATGCTAGTAATTTCAGTGGCTTAAAGTTAATGAGTCCAAAAACCTGAAATTAAAACAGCCAAAGTACTATTATACGTCATACTGATCTTTACAAATAACTTAAACATTTAATTATTAACAAAAGATAATTAAGGAACCTATTGCAACTTATCGGAGCCCCTAAGATGGAACACAGAATAATCCCAGAGAATATATTATGCTTTTGTAACTAGCACGTCCCTTGTTTGCTTTCTAAATTTACAATTTACAGTATTTATCTAAAGAGGAATTAGAGAAATTTACATTTTATAATTTACTCATTAGAGCTATATAGTTTATATCTAATGCTTTTAACAAGTTTATTTTTTTTTTTTAATAATGAAGCTTTTATTTACAATTTACAGAAACAAAATTTATTATTTTACTTGATTATGTACGCCACAACCTTACAATCAAACCAATTTAGATTTGATATCTTCAACATAAAAATAAAATTTGATTTTATATTATAAGTTTAACATATTTTTAAGTTATTGTAGTAGGAAAAAAGAAAAAAAAAGAAAACCTCCCCCCCCCCAAAAAAAAAATAAAAATAAATAATAATAAAAATAAATAAATAGAAAAGAACAAGTCTATCTGTTTATAGCTGCATTGAGGATAATTCTCCACTCTGCTTGCCATCAACATTCTATATTCTGTATCCCCTCCTCTTATTCTACACATATAAGGATTTACAGGTATCTATAGATTTAATATTATTAGATAATATATAGTAAGCTGGTAAAGCGGCAGTGTGATAGTCCTAAGGCAGACGACGGAATTATTTATTTGTTAAATTGTTTTTGGGGAAAGCCCCCATACAAATAGATGATAATAAAGACAACATAGATCAATAAAAAAAGGAGTTTTTTTCTCCTAATTTGTGTTCCATCTTAGGGGCTGCGATGAGTCGCAATAGGCTCCTTAATTATCTTTTGTTACTAATTAAATGTTTAAGTTATTTGTAAAGATCAGTATGGCGTATAAGAGTACTGTGGCTGTTTTAAATTCAGGTTTTTGGGCTCATTTACTTAACGCCACTGAAATTTTCATTTCATATCATTACATTTTAAAAATATATCCATTCAATCTTTATTTTGTTTTGTTTCTTCTTTTTTTTCATTTATTGTTTTGTGAATTATATTTTTGAAATTATTTTTTTAATATATATTATGATCACTACTAACAACATCCACCGACCAATTTACCTTGAAAAAATAAATGGTGTCATTTTACTGGCAGATATTCTAAAAACCATGATTCGCGGTGTTTTGAGACATTACTGGAAAAAAGATTTAAGCGCAAAGGCAGCCACCGAAGAAATTTGTGCCATAGAAGGAGAGTCAATTATCCATCGAAATACTGCCGCACTTTGGTTCAGGCGTTTCAACAGTGGGAATATGAGCCTTGCAGATGAACCCAGATCAGGTCGCCCATCGGTCGTTGATGCTGACGATCTTCTTGAATGTGTGAACCAGGACCCACATACAACTACTCGTGATTTATCGGCCGTAGTAAAAGCTTCTAATGCCACAGTGGCTCGTGATATTAAAAATCTGGGCGTACGAAATTTAAGACCAAGGTCCGACCCACATGACTTGACAGAGGCCTAAACCCAGCAGCGAGCTGATACGTGCAAAAGTTTACTTCAAAATCCGAAAGATGACAGGTTCTGGAAAAAAATGATCACAAGTGACGAAAAGCAGATATTTTTATAAAAACTCTAGCAAACATAAGCAGTGGGTACGGCCAGGTGAAGCTGCACAACCGTAGGTTCGCCAAGATCAGTTTGGTAAAAAAGTGATTTTTTGTGTTCGGTGGAACTTCGAAGATGTTTTGCATATTGAGCTTGTTCCTGATGGTCGGGCAGTAGACACAAACCTTTACTGTGAACAGCTAGACAGAGTTTATGCAGTTTTGAGTGCAAAGTACCCCGCTTTGGTCAACAGGAACCAAGCCATTTTGCAACAAAACAATGCCCCCGTGCATCGTTCTCGTTTGGCCAAGGAAAAATTATCTGTAATGAGCAAACATTTTGCCACATCCTGCGTATAGCCCAGATATCGCACCATCAGATTATGGTTTGTTTAGATAAATGGCTCATTTTTTAAAAGGTCAGATCTTTGCTAATTACGAGGACGTAAAAATTGGATGTGAAGAGTTCTTTTCCTCAAAACCAAAGGAGTGGTACCGGCATCAAATCCAATTACTGGCAGAAAGATGGGTGAAAGTAGTTGAAAACAATGGACTTTACTTTAAAGAGTAGTATTCAATAGTGTTAAAAATATGTAATTTGAAATAAAGCTATACTAATGCACAATAACTTTTGTATCAATCTAGTAAATGATTTTTGATAATGGAGGATGTATTTGATAATGGAGATTCAGATTTTGATGGGTCCAGTGGAGGAGGCATCGAACCTTTGGGCTCGCTGAGCCTTATTATATTATAATTATTATTTCAACTTTAATTCCCACCCCTCTCCCGTCTCTCCTGAGAAATTTGGAATAAACGTTATCCCACGCTAAGAGGCAAAGCTATTCACTTGATACATCGGAATGATCCATTGCATTATATCGGCTGAATATTTAACTTTATTTCAAAATTTCTGATGAGATTACACCATGAATTTCCTCCTAGTTGAAGGCGTTAAAAGGGATTAAATTGGTTAGTCGAGGAGCGGAGAAGGTTTGACAGTGGGGCCGGCCTAGGGATCCAATTAGGATCATAGTGTGCTCCAACTAACCTCACTTCCAACAGAGGAAACCCAAATTAAATCATGTTATCAGAGTAAAATGCATTAACTCCCAGTCGTACATATAGGATAATGGTCCTTTCTTATGCCGCTGTAATTGGCTGATAATTCCTCAAGAGAGAGGGGAGGGGGTGGGAATTACATATAACATTTCGACGGGTAATGTTTCAGTCTTAAATTTATTCACAATTTTTAAGGTTATAAATTGTAAAAATACTTTTTAAAAAATTCTATTATGCAATTAAATAATTATGCCTGTCTCACTTACAATGATAACGATAATTTATGTCCTTGTAAAACCTTAAATGTCATGATCAAACATAAATATTCATCTTTACAATTGATAATGCTTTTTCTTTGGAGTCCCATTTAACAAGGGGGCAGTGATCCCATTTACATCCCAGACAGCTCGGTTCGGAGCGGTGTGGGTTCGATACCAACCTTGATAAGTTAATATTTATTTCGTGGTGGTCCCGATAAATGAAACTTGACACTCCCACTATGATTAGTAGGGAGCGGCGACCTTTAGGGTCGGCAAAAGGGACGAATAGGCCCACTTTTCTGACTAGTTCTCCCACTAACACCACCACTAGTAGTTGTATCCTAGAGTTTGCCTTTTGTTGTTTGATTCCAGTAGTAGATTTTTAAAAATAGTAAATTATACTTCGATAGCTTATCAACATATTGAAGATAAATATAAAATTATGAGCCTTATACGGTAAAAATTATGTCTAAGACTGTTTGTAGTGCGCAAACCGTATTAGATAGTCCGCATATTAAAGGGAATCTTATTAAAGGGAAGGGTATTGAGAATTCAGCGCTCATGCGTACAACATGTATGTACTACACGCATTTACACTGCTTACTTATTACTTCGACCTGAAATTACTGAAATAATACTCATTAAAAAAGCGGCTAGGGAATTGGTGTTATTAGAGATGAAAGAGGATCAGAGATTACAAATGTTCCACAAAGCTTCTTCTATGATTGAATTTCGGAAAATTGTCCCAGGATCAAAATATCCAAACTTAAAGAAAGCTACTGGTGTATATTTGATTTTTGGTACAATATGTTGCTATAAATCTTTGTTCATCACAATGAAATTCCTTAAGTCAAAACACCGTTCACAGCCGACCAATTAACATCTCACAAAATGTCTGCTGACAGCTTTAACAAACATTACCACAAATTAAAAAAAAAAAAGTTGAATAAAGATTGTCGTTAGATGCTATTATACTTTGTATTAATAAATATAGGTACGGTGAATGTAGAAACACATAAATAAGAAATCTTATTTAATTTCGTGCGACGTTTCGGCCCAAGTTTTAGGCCTTCAACAGGGCAGAGAGGCGGTGCTTGCCCAAAACTTATGCCGAATCGTCGTCAGACAATTAAATAAGTTTTCTTACTTGTGTGTTTCTTTATTGACCGCAACCCGAAACAAACCTTTGCTACAATGTTTCTATTATATTTGATTTTTGTTATTTTAATTTTTATTACTAAATTTTTAAAATAATTATGTTTTTTATTTGTGATCTTATAAGATTATAAATAATGTAAATATAAATAAATACTTATGAAAATATGCAATTAGAATAAATAAGAAAACTTGAATTTGTGTGTCTACCTGTGGTTCTTAATAAAATATAAAAAACCGGACTGTGGCTTACATTGGTCTCATGTGTGCCCACTAATGTTTTATATATATATATATATATATATATATATATATATATATATATATATATATATATATATCACTTTTCTCTTAGCTCTGAGTCTAATAATGTTATTTTAAAACCAAGGTTACACCTACATTCGATCCGTATTTCTTCTGATCCGATCCGATAGCTATCGAATATCGAATATCGATTCCGATGACGTCCAACGTACAAATCTAAGGAAGCGCATCGCTGGGTGACTTCAGTACCCCCGGCACACAACCACCGTTTCATTCAGTCACTCTTGCCAAAAAAATAATGTTAAATACCTCTAATTATATTGAATAAATAAAATAATAACACTAACTAATAATTTATAGTAAATTAAGTAAAATATTAGAATAGTACATAATACAAGACAACAGCGATTTTACTGCGCCGGATTTCAGAGTCGAATAAGAATACCAGTCTTCTGTATAAGTACGAAAAAAGTATCACATATGCCATTGACTCCAGTTTTTGAAGTGAAGGCAATACATACTCTTATGTTAAAAAAAAAAAAATTGCGGGAGAAATATTTAAAACTAAAATATTGTTATTATTTGTTACTTTATACGAAACGCGTAGCAATTTTTAATTTCAAAAATATGTATATAGATTGGAAAGCCCAGATGTTTTTATATATTATGAAAATTTAAAACCTTTATTTTACGATAGGAACAGAATTATGAATGCCAGTTAAATAGAATTAGTGCAATGAGAAACTAATTTTTTTTTATAAAAAAAAAAAAAAAAAATAGAGTCCCTTTGAACAAAATAACTATACGAGCATTAATGTGTCCTAAGTCACTCCAATACCAATGCCCCCCCCCCCCAAAAAAAAAAAAAAGAAAAATTATTTGTTCTCCAGTATAATAAACAAATAATGTTAGTTTATAGTTTGTAGCTAAGCATGAACAACTTGATAGATGGACTTTGTCCATTGTCTAAAATATGTTTCGTATAAATATCTTATAAATTTTATTGTAAAATATTGTATAAATTTGTAACTTAACATATCTGCCTTGTTCAATGCCAAGATTTACGTTTCATAAAACATTTTTTATTTTTTAAATTTGACTATACGGTTCTCAGCATACAACTCAGTTGCCCATGCACTTCCCAAAACCTGAATAGTTTCCGAATCTTCAAATGGTGTTCCTCACAGTAGGAACAGGGATTCTAGAGCTTATCTTCATTGTTTTGTGGGACTTAATTTTTAGCATATTCCAAGCCTTGAGCTATCTCTAAAAAATGGTAAACCAAGCTAGTTGTTTATATGATGTAAATTACAAGCTATAAATTATATTCAACCATATCATGACAAAGAACCTAATTTTATTTAACGTAGAAAGGAAAAAAGAAAGAAAGTTTTTCCAGAAGGCACCGTTAAATTTGAAAATGTGAAGTAGCGACGGAAAAGAGTGGAAAGCCGCAAGATCAAATATTGTCGCAGTTAAATGGAAAGACTGGAACTAAAAGAGACTCTAGAGGAAAAAACAGTTCTTAGGAATCAAGTCGTTAAGGAACTTCAATAATTCTCAGGACTTGAGGGAACTTGTTTGGTCAATAAATTATACTACTATTTAAGGTTTTTCAAAGACGTGAAGTTTATTTTAGCATCTCTGCATACATATACAGAGTGATCAGAGTTACTGGCTTCACCTTCTTTATTTATGAACGAAGTCAAAACAAAAAAAATATTCAAAGTAGTAAAAATATGCATACAAAATAAAAAAAAAAAGAAAGTCTAAATCTCTAGATTAAAATTAAAATTAAAAATGGCATCAAAACTAAATACACAAACTCTTAGAAAATGGAAGATGCAAACCTCAGCAAAACTCAGAGCTATATACGAGGGGATACCAGAAACCACTACATTCTACAAGTCGCAACCATTCCTATCACATCATTTAGTCTTTCGCCTTTTTGTTATTATATTTTATGTTCATTTATTATTATATTTTGTGTGTTAATCCAAATAAACATTTTTTAAAACGCGTTCCCCGGTGCTGATACCATAACTTCAATACCATATCTTCTTAGGGGTTTATCTGCGAGTAAGAAAGTAAGAGAAATAAATAAATTGTCTTTTGAAAATGGTTATCAAACCGGCCGACGTTGGCAGAACTTAATCTCAGAACGGAGTTGCTTATATTTTCAGCAAAATTGTCAGACATCTTTTCCAAATGTGTCCTCTAAAAGAGTCATCTTGGGGAGTTTTGAATGTTTAATAAAGATAGGCAGGTAGGCAGATAGGGAGTTAGAGAGGTAGGGTGGGCGGTAGGGAAGTTCTTAGGGACAATCCCGTGGATAGGAGGGCCACCACATACTCATAAACAGGGGATTATTTAAATCCCAACCCATCCCGAATTATGTTCTCCCTTCCGCTTATAAAATGAGAAAAAAAAAACAAGTAAATACCTTTAGAAGTCGGATTTCGTGTTTCTATTTTGAACTTCCATGTCAATAGTATATAGGAAAAGGGAGAGGTACTTTTTTTAGGAAGATCATTAAAATCAGAGGCTGAATTTGAGAGTTAAGTTTTTAGCCAAATCAAAATAAACTACTGGCAAAAAGTATCGGATCATTTGGAATAATCATTAAAAAAGCATTTTGGGAAGTTAAAAGGAATATTTTAGGTTGGAATTATCACAAGTAAAGAATACCAGCCTGATAAAAAAGGGAACAAAGGGATATTAATAATAAAACAAAAAATGAAAAAAGAAAACAAATGGCTATTTGCTTGATACATAAAAATTACCAGTTAAATACAATGGCAGTTCAATAACAGTATTCAGTGACTGAAGCTCTGATAACTGTGTTCCCTCGCCGAAGCATAGACAAAATTAAATTCTGTATAACTAAAATTAAACTCTTTTATTAGGACGATCTCGGGTTCTAGGAGAGTCCTCAGGAGAACCTGATGGTATCTCACACATCTTCCTCTCATATCCCAGGCACGCTTGTTATTGGGCTGAGGTCGGAAAACGCAGCACCCTAATTCCCACAATAGCACCCTAATTACCCGAGCAGTGTGAGGCTTCGCATTATCGTGGAGTAGCACAAAATCATCCCCAACATATAGTGCAAATGGTATCACATATTCTTGAAAGAGGCTTTCAATATACCTGACGGCATTTATGGTGCCTCCAGCAACAATGTGTAATTCTGTACGGGCCTCAGTACAAATTCAATTCAACACCATAACTGAGCCTCCATGGTAACTCCCTCTAAGAGACACATTGCACGGTGAATGTCTTTCACCTGGTTTTCTCAACACTTTCCCTTTCATCAGGTGAGTTTAAAGTGATTCTTTACTCATCTGCGATCAATGCGCGGGACCAGCCTTCATTGGTCCAATCAATGTGTTCTCGGGCAAACTGAAGTCATTAAATATCTTGTGCTCCAGTGGGAAGTGGACTCGTTGCCTGTCTTCTGGCATGTATACCAACTTCATTTAACCTTCTTGTAACCGTTCTACGAGAAATTTGGACATCTCGGACTCCCGCAATTAAATTTCTTACTTCATTGGCAGAAGAAAGCCGGTTTCTTAAAATATGCAATAGAATAAATCGGTCGTCGCCTAATAGAGCGTGGCCATCCTGACACCGGTCACTTCATGTGGTTGCCTGTCTTCCTGTAACGCTTTACTGACCTGGAGACCGTTGACTGGTCAATCCCCAGGTACCTGCTATCTTGCATTGACTAATTCCCTCTTCATGTAACGTAATTAAACGAATCACCATTTCCTCCGATAAATTTTGCTAAGTTTTTTGTCTCTTCATTTTGAAAGAATAAAAACCAATTAAAAAAAAATATACGATTAATTGAACGAAAAATGAATCGCCAAGTGAAAAACATGAAATATACTGAAAAAATTATTCTTATTCTTCACGGAATAACTAATAATGTGATCGGCTGAAAATATGTAAATTCTCAAAAAACACGTGGAAGGGATTGATGAATGATTTTAGAGAGGTAATGAATGTGAAAGTTTAACCACCGGATGAATATAATGAAAACTCCCCAATAGGCGCAGTTTATACTCCAATGCGCCTGCTGGAAGGTTCTTCTATATATTGTACAGTTATAATTTTCTACATATTGAAGATATTTACTTTTTTATCTATATCAACGCAGGTATCATAACACTTTTTTTGTTATATCCATATTTATTTCTAATATAATTCTTAAACAGCGTCCATAATCGTTGTTGTATTAAATCTCGTAGTTTACAGTAATGACTTTTTACAAATTACACATGTTAGGTTAAGATCCCTTAAAAGGCGGACTTGATCCATGATAGTGGTTAGCCGCTGAGTTTAGTAGGCGTTCGTGAGGAGGGGGACAACTTTATTCGGTTCACGTCTCGCCTACCTACGATAACCTGACTCTGTCACAAGGAGCTCTTTGCCCCTCCTCTGCTTCCGTATCATTACCACCGGGACCAGCATGTATTTCTTATAGGGAGCTTTCGAAACAAGTTATTTCATTGGCCGGATCGGAATTGTATGAAATAAAAGTTTACATTCATTGGCAGTATAATGGAGAATGCCGAATTCATTATAAAATCTATTTAATTATTCTTAACAATTGTTAATTAATTGTCGGAAAGCTTACCAAACGGCATGGCGTACTTAATAATTGAGAACGTGATGGCTGAGCACGTTGGGGCCAGGGTCTCAGATTGCCCGGATAGTGTATAGTTGTGGCTTTGATTCCCACCCGACCCAGGTCCTGAATCTTGACACTCCCATCCTGGTAAGTACGCGGCGGCGACCGAAAAGTATTCGTCAGTGGTGGTAAAAAAAAACAAAAAAACTCAAGGCCCACTTTTTGGACTAATTACCTCCACCAGTAACAGTACCAATACCTGATACTTGTGTTCCTTTTATGAAAAATTAAATTTCCATTTAAAGGCTGCATTTAAGATGTTATTGGAATATTCCAAAAATTAAAACCTTGAGTCTGCCAAATACAAGTAAAGAACTTGACAAACATTTCGTAAATTCAGACATTGCCAGGACAATAAAAAAAATAAATATAAGATAGCATAAATGGAGACCAGAGATAGCACATCTCACATCAACAACCTAAAAAAGACTAACCAAACAGAAGTAGAACATTACTCCAAGAATTCAACATATACTCTAAAATCGAATTCTTATTTAATACTCCAATATATCGCTCACTTGGAAGAGTCACAATACTAACATTTTTGCTTTTCTTAACATTCTTGTTTAGAAAACTTTTATTGACATAACGTTATTTGGATAAAATGTCAGATTTTTAGTTTCAATATTCATCGCTGTTAAAACCTCTTTTGATAAAGATGATGATAAATTATTTTAAGTATTGCAATAATATTAATCTTATACTAGTTAAATGAGGAAAATGTGGTACTTTTCTTCCAATGTTCAACTGTCCTGAAGTGAGGTACTACCTCTGTTCGGTTATACTTTTTTAAACTGTTGATGTGAGATTTACTGACTGAGGTCAGAACTTTTTTATGAGTTTTTGCTCTCTTTATTCAAATAAAGACTATGACATTAATATAAAGTAAACAAATACTATTGAAACAAGTTTCGTTTTAACTGCGAACGCCGCAATGTCACGCGGTATATTATCAAATATTTCATTGAGAGGAAAGATAAAAAAATAGAAACTTAGAACAAAAAGAAAACATCATAATTTCAAAATAAAATAAAGTTTAAAGGTAAGGATTAAATTGAAATGTTGATACAAATACTGAATATGAAAACGGGTGTGCTTTGTAAATACGTATTTACTTTGCCAATTAGGATCATGGTATCTAACAGTTCCATTTCCGTTTTGACAAACGCAAAGTGCCATTCTTGTGTGAATCGTTCCTCTGATCAATTTGACCAAAGTGTGAAAATGGCTAAGTTTTAGAGTTTAAAATCTTATAAGAATTGTTTGACAATGGCTCAACATTGGGATTGATAAAAGAAAAATCTTCAAATATCTTCTTTTTTTTTTTTAAACAAAATTACATCATTTCTTTACTTTTAATTTGATATTTAGTTTATTTGCTTCAGGCTACCCCTTCACCGTGATTTTGTGCTTTTAGATTAGAAAGCCGATTAATTTTTCTTCTAATTAATGCAATTGACAAAGTTTTGTGGGAAAACAAAACTCCATCATCTACGCTATTTTGTCACCCACTAAAATTCATTTTTGCTAAGAAGTCTTCTTTACTAATTGAATCTGAGCGTGACAAAATGGAAAAATTAATTGAAAATTTAATACCAAGTGGGGTGCAAGTCGACAGTGGAACTTGAGTGGAGACTGGAGTGGAGATATCTCACAAAATGATTTTCGCTATGATTGATGGTAGTTTTTGTAACATTTTAAGTGGAACAAATTCTACACAAACCTGTTACATTTGTGGAGCTACTCCTAAGCTTATGAATAAAGAGTTAGTCGATAATTTACCACCTAAAACAGAATTTTATGAATATGGCCTGCCTACGCTGGATAAGATCATTTGAATGCTAACTTACAGGCTTCCACTACTACAAGCGCGGCAAGTCAGAGAAGATGCAAAAAAATGTTTAGAGAAAAATAAAAATTGAATTCAGCTTGTATTCAAAGAGAAAATGGGATCATTATTGCTAAAATATTTTTTGGAAATCCTCAATTAAGCAGGGAAATTTTATTAATTTTTAATTTGGGCACCATTTTGAAAGCAATTTCAAGTGGAAAATTAATTAATATTCCAAAATTCACTGAATTAATTGGTGAAACCGAAGATTCATATTTGAGGCATTATTGTTGTTATTAGATAAATTGCTATTTCACGGACCTCACATTATTTACTTTTTTATTACACCGATTTGACCGTTGTCAGAAGAAGCATTAGAAGGCCGACACAAGGATACAAAGATATTTCAAAGAACACCACACAAGACAAACTTCACGTATCGATTCCAATATACTCGTAGATCTAATGAAAATACTTCTTCTTTCATGAGATCTCTATTTATCAACTATTAGAAAAGTGAGCATTGAAAAACATAAAACGATTGAGCGAAATGTTTCAAATTACTTAATTTCAAGAGAAGATAATGATCACATTTATTTACAATCTGGTGATTCCGAGGAGGATTTTTTTTTTTTATTTATTGTGTTTCTATAAATATTTTGATTTATTATAATATTTGAAATATTATAAAGTTTCTGTAAAAATGTATGTAAGTTTATATTCCAATAAATGGTTACTCATACCATATTTGTATAGTTTAATGACCTAAAAAAAAACTTTGCAAAGACAAAAATACTATATTTGATTTCTTATCCCATATGCTCGTGACAAAGTGCGCCGGCTGGAGTTTCAAGAGTGCGATGCCCGTATAACGAATTATCTGTCAATTAAGTATCACCAAACATAATATATGAAAATTATTGAACTAGTGCGGGTTACGATTTGAAGTAAAAAAATATGATAAAAAAGTAACTAAAGTATTAGAAAATACCTCTCTTGAAAAAAATAATGATAAAAAACCGAACTATTCAAGCCTAAATGTGGAATATATAAAAATTATGAATTTTTCATGCATTGCAACTATAACATTTAACAAACATCAAGAACAGCATTATCGAAATCGAGAGCAGTTAAAAAGTATTGACTAAATAAAAAATTATCTTAACTAACAAAAATATATTATCATTTTCCATCGAGGATAAATGAATTAATTTATTTGAAAATATTGAAGATGAATGGAATGTGATATGCAGAATAAGTTAAACATTTGATCGTCGTTCGTTTATTTATGAACGGATGGCGTTCATATCAACTTGGTTAGTATGCATAGAACGCGCTGATTACTGATAAAATGTCTTAAATATTAAATAAAGTAATATTTATATAAACATTTTAAAAAATCAGTTAATAGTAATATCAATAAACACATTCTTCCAACAAGTCACTCCTAAATCTATTTGTTATATATAATACTGAGCCTAGAATATTAGGATAAGAACGGAAATGAATGACCTCTATTGCTTTATGTATTTGTACACTAGCTGTTACCCGCGGCTTTGGTCGCAAATATTTCATTTCGGCCACTGTTTTTGAGATACAGTGATCCCTAAGTCAATCAGTGAATGGTTGGTATGTTTCTTTTAGAAATGTTAAGAAGAAAACTAATAATATTTGAACGGGAACTTACGCAGAAAACATGGATACATAGTCAAATATACTATATCTTTGTTTAGACTGGTCCAATGGTAGATAATTTAATTATCCTTCAAATGAGCATCTATAGTGTTCCAGGAAATGTATATTTTTCGAGTTATTCGAAAAACTATTTTATTTTTTATTTTATTTGTTGTAGAAATATATTCTTTTAACCACTTAGAGTGCCAATTTAGTCAGACCTAGCCTTATTGCACATCTAAAGCATAATGGGAACCACTATTAAGAATTGGTCATAGGCTCTCAGTTTTATAGATCTCGTCGTTTTTGAGAGCGATCACTATGTTAGTAAGCGAGTGAGTGGAATGTATCTTTTATGTAAATAGATTAATATGCGCAATATAGCTTAATCCAGATTCTAGAGCCTAGATGAACCCCTAAGTAAGTAATTTGCTTTGAGAAAGTTCTAGAATTTCCTTCAATTGTTATACAAATGACTATCACAATTTGATTCGTTAAGAAATGTGAAAAAAATGACTCGGACAAATATTTAGCAAGAAACGCAATTCAAAACTACGACAAAAATAAATGCTGAAAACAAACAAAGGTAGCAATGGGAGGCAGTCCACCCAAACATTTTCTATTTATACTTTTCTACCAAAGGACTCCTAAAAAAAAGGAATTTTGTTATTCAACTGCGGAAAATAGGTGAACTTCGCTTGGTGTCTGAACTGACGAGAGTTCTCAACACTAAACACTCACGATCATTTCCTACATAATAGCTCAATAATTTAAAGCATTCATAGAATTTGTCATTGCAGAGTAGAGGAGGTTACAGAACAAGTTGTTAGCGCCCTTACAGGCTGAGGGTGGAACACTTGTCAGCCTGGATAAAGAGGAACTGTGTATAGGAAGCTTATATTGCGAACAGTTTGAAGGATCGGCTCATGCATGAATACATAAGGCGTCGGTGGTTCTACCTGCCTCCCGCTCCCTGGAATTGTCACGTAGGATGCCAATTTACATAGGCTCTCTGTCCGTGATGCTGGGGGTTGGAGATCAGGAGGGGGTGTCCGTTACCATTACAATCGGCAGTGTACTGTTTCACCATCAACAATTAACTATCTAAGAATTTGACAACTTTAATATAATAAATTCCGTTTAAAAATATATTACAATAGTAATTTGTTTTGTGTTTCATCAACGATAAAAACAGTTTGAAACCGTAATTCAAATAAAGCAACAAACGGTATTATAGGAAGATTCCGAAACAAAGTAGGATAATATGGGGCAAGTGCGCATTAAATTTTACGAAGTTCAACTTTCCAGAATTGTAAAATTTTTATTTTTGAAGCTATATTTTTCCTCTTTTTTTTTAAATTATACTCCTTTGAAGATACAGCCGTACTGCAAAAGTTAAAAGACACAACTTTACCAACAGGTCGGAACTAATATTTTTACAACTCGTAATACTTCACCTCAGCGAACTTTCGTGGCTCGTGATTCTGATAGATTAGTGTTTAGGCTTCATGCTCCGTAAGGGACAAATCTAACCAGTTGAAGGATGGATTTAATAAGACAATTACGCACTTACCCCACATCACCTTATCTCAAATACCAATTAACCAACAATTGAACCTTTCACCAATTCAGGGATCGTCAGGACAGAAAAAGGTAAGATCACATAAATTGAGACAAGAAACAAACTATTGTAAATTATTTTGAATAAGTGAAAACAAATTATTACTTAAATTTCTCGTTTCGTATTTTGAAATCAACAGGAGAAGTTTTCTTATTATTAAAAATTGAATCATTTCAATTATCCGCCGCTATATGATATTACTAAGGTAGTTCCCTACCTCTTCTCAATTCTCAGACTACCTTGATTTCATTCTTTGTTTTGGGCCCTGTCCAATATCATACCTTTTCCACCCAGCACATTCCTCGCCTAGGTTCATTATGGGTTGGACATCGAAAGATAACGCAGAGCGTTTGCTTAGATAAAGTAATGTAAGAGATATAACTTTTATTAATAAAGTACGTAAATAATACAACAAATATTAAGAGAAATCATAAAAAAAAATTTTTTTTGTTGTTTGATCTGTACGCTGAAGTTGGCGTAAAGCAATTCTATCAAAAATAGTATCGAAAAATAAATGCGTATTCCATTTGTAAAAATATACAAAAATTATGTTCAATCAAACATTATAAATCTGCCCAAAGTTAAAAATTGATTTACTGGATAAAATGCAATAATCTTAAAACGATATAATCTTCAATTGTTTAATAATCCATTATAGTATAACAAATGTAATAAAAAAACCATGTTATGATAATAAACTAAAATTTATATAGTAGAAGTTGGATGGGAGATGTGTTCAGTAAAGAACACACTATTAACTAAACAACGAAGACATTATGCGAAAATAGACCTCGATACTTCACCCTACGCCGGCCCGCCCCGATGGCCTAAAACTTGTGCTGAAACGTCGGCACGAATAAGTTTACTTATGTGTCTTTTTCTTTACTGCCAGCACCCTCCTACCAACTTCTCCTAAAATTAGTTCAACGGTCAACCATACCTCCACCATTATAAAATTTAAATAGTTAAATTAGATAATTTATTAAAATTTAAGATACTTCTATAATACATAAAACGTAATTCTGTTGTATGGTATGTAAATAATAAAAAATCTAAATACTGAATTAAACCAACCGACAATAGATCAACACATTAAGACCATATACCTCGAACCTACACAGGAACTTACGAGTAAGTGCGTAACCGTCTCGTTAAATCCAAGTCCTGGGCTGGTAAGAGCTTTACTTTACAGAGCATGAATTCTGACACACATTCTATCACAAATCAGACACGAGATTTCGTTAATGTGCTGTATAACGAGTTGTAAAGATATCAATTCCGCGTGACTGTTTATAAACGAACGAAGGTACGAAGAGGTCGCGACGAAACTAATCGAAATAGATTCAAAAGATAGATATTTCCATTTAAATCTGAAAATCGAAAATTTTCGTGATTACAATACTTCTTTACTACGAACAAGAAATTAAAAAAGATTTTAAATCTAACTTCAAAATAGAGAATTCACTTGTATTTTAGTCATTTAAAGTCGAACTTTGTAAAATCTAGTAAGCACTTACTCCACATTACCTTACGCTGGTACAATGCTACTTTTATAACATCACTTTTTACCGGTTTTCTTGTAGGGAGATATGTTGCCATATAATACAACTTGTATGTTGTCAAACATTCGCACCGAACACCAAAGATTTCATATTGCAATTATATACTTCTTTATTTATTAAAAAACAATTTAACTTAAATAACAAAACATTTAACAGTTTCAAAACCAAAAAAAGAACCTTTATGAGAATAGTCCTGAACATGACATTAAATAAATAAGCAAATATCATGGCGCAAAGGATCAGTCATCATTTCCTAAAACGATCAATGATAAAGGTTTTCATAAATAATAAAAGACAATATAGTAATATTACGTGGTCAAAACAGAAAATATAATGGAATAAAACAAAGGATAAAAATAACTAAATTAAATAAAAATCGACTACAAAAGTGTAATATTTTTAATCAGATTTTCAATTATTGCAACAGGAATAAAGTTATTACAAATTCCTACAAAAGATATTTTAAACTTTGATTTGGATAAATTAATTAAAGCATTTTTATTATTTCCTTCATGAATAGGTGTAGAATGCGATATTATTATTTTATTATACATTTTATTCAGTTTTCGATGTTTTGTACTTTTTCTACTAGAATTGACGATCAACGCAAAATCCTTCAGTAGCTTCGTTAATGACTGGTTAAGAGAGCAATTTACGGATGCTCAATGGACCATTGGACATATCTATAATAGCTCATTAGCCAATAGGGCGTTTGGAACTTGGTAATGATCTTTTGACGGGCACGTCTGTATTATGTTGGGCACAAGTGGTGTACACCTTAACGGGAACCTGATAATATAATATTATCATAACGGATTTAATATTATAATTCTCAATTAGAACTATAACAATGTTTTGAACTGGCCCTTTATATACATTTATATCCACGCACGCATACACTCACACACATACAAGCATAAAGGATATTTTAAACTTAGCAAAAATAGCTATGGGGCCAAACCGACCATAATTTAAGTTCAGAATACTTTGTAGAGACCGAATTTTCGTAAAGAAAAAAAATCCAGTAAAAAATTCAATTCTTGAAAAATCGTGCACTAAGAACCCAAAAAGTGTAAAATTGTGTATATATGCGCAATCTTACACATTTGGGATTTTAAAAAATGTGTTCGATTTATATTATTATATGTTGATATTATAAATTAAAAAAATTGATGATTTTTGCATGTTTAAGGTGATATATATATATATATATATATATATATATATATATATATATATATATATATATATATATATATATATGTAATCGTTTTATACTTTTGGATTATATAAAAGACAATGGATGAAAGAAAATGGTTTTATACTTTTGGATAATGAAACAAAGACGTAATTGCGATTCTCTGAAAAAAAACAAGAGTTTTATTGATAATACGTATTTAGAACTCTAAAACAATTACATTATCTGTTAACAAAAGATTCACTCCCCTGAAAAAAACAAAAGAAACAACATTTAAAGCCTTTATTTCAGGCTTCTTTATATCTTTCAAGAGTTAATTAAGTTAATTGAAGTTAATTGCTCACAATGATAACAGTCCACTCTCATATCTCGTTAAACATCACAGCTGTCCGTCGTGACATCTAGTAGGCTTTGTCGGTAACGCGGCAAATACAAACTTAAGAAAAGCGCTCGTATATGAGTGACGTGGTTTTCTTTGCATTTATAATCCTCAAAATGTGTAAAATTGTGTATATATACCAAATTTTACGCTTTATTAGTTCTAAATGTACGATTTTACACGATTTGAATTTTTACTTCACGAAAAAAATTATCAGTCTCTACTTATTAGTTTTAAATTATTTTTTGTATTTATTTTAATAAACATAACTCTTTCCATAAGAACGAAAAACAAAAGTGACATTCATTCATTCCATTTATCTGTATCTAATTGTTTATTTGTAAAATTTAATGTTTTAAAAACTATAAAACTCTTTTATAATAATAAATAATGAGTAAACAGACTGCTTGGACAAGTGATAAAATTGAAAAAATAAAATAAAACAAACAACATACCAAGAAAAAATAACTTTAGTAGAAGGTGGAAGAGGTACTAAGGATAAATCCCTCGCTTTACCGGATTTTAGTTTACTAGCCTTTAGAAGACCTAAAGAGCTCTCCAGCCACCAAGGAAGAAATACCTGCATTGTTTAAACTAATTGGCATTTAATTTTAAATAAATTTCGCAGTTTTTGACTCTTTTTGATTATCAACTTCTAGGCCAAGGCCCTTCTGAAATTATTCCTTTAATCTAGTAGAAGAAAGGGGCAGTGGAGAGCATTTCCTTTTCGGAGGCTTAACTTCAAAGGGTCTCTATTAAAAACCTTTTCCTCCTAAGGCTAGGAATTAATTTTCTTAGAAACTGTTACCACACTTGTCTTAATTGATTACTTTCTTATTGTGCAGGCTAAATTAGCGTTATGAGGTATTAATGGTGTTGAAGATGGATTGTATTTTGTAGAGATTGCAGGTAAAAGAAAAAAAATAATAATAATAATAGTAATCTCTATATATAATTTCTCTAAGGTGTTTTTTTGCGGGTAAGCCATATCTCCCTTAAAACTTTATCAAAACCAATGATTGAGCCCTCATCTTGAAGATTACCTTTACCACAAAGGATGAAAAACAATTCTATGCGCTATAGAGGCTACGCAATAGACGAAAACCTCTTTTTCTGTTGACTGTAGCGTCAAATAGGCTTGAATGATTTTAATGAAACTTCCCAAAATTCTTATCATTACAGCACTTGAATTATTCACATATCAGCTCTGTATCGCTTTGAGCAAAAATGAACAAAACATCAATAGTACAACGGAATTCATTTGAAGCATTGAGATATTTCAGATTATTCGAATTTAACTATTCTCATTACTATACTTATTATGATATATATTGACAATTTTTATTTAGTATTTCAAAATGATTTATGTTATTAATATATATTTTAAATTGCAATTCCCTAATTTATTTTTCTTTGTACTTCAATTATTATCCACTTCTTTTTATTTTTATAATTCTTAATAAAAGATTAATAAAGATATCTCATTGTACAGTTATGAGGGCAATAATAGCCATCAGCGGTTTTTGCTCTTAAAATAAAACAACTATTCATACAAACACATTTAATAACCACACAAACACACACACACACACACACACACACACATATATATATATCTTTTATTAAGTATTATAAAAATAAAAAGAAGTGGATAATAATTGAAGTAAAAAGAAAAATAAATTAGGGAATTGAAATTTAAAATATATATTAATACCATAAATCATTTTGAAATACTAAATAAAAATTGTCAATATATATCATAATAAGTATAGTAATGAGAATAGTTAAATTCGAATAATCTGAAATATCTCAATGCTTCAAATGAATTCCGTTGTACTATTGATGTTTTGTTCATTTTTGCTCAAAGCGTTACAGAGCTGATATGTGAATAATTCAAGTGCTGTAATGATAAGACTTTTGGGAAGTTTCATTAAAATCATTCAAGCCTATTTGACGCTACAGTCAACAGAAAAAGATTAACAGAAAGAAAACGAACAGAAAAAGACGTATAATAATAGCAAACTGTATTTTGAATTGCTTATGTTTGAATTTTTGTGTTTTTAGAACTGAAGATGAATGTATAAAATTCGAAACTAGTTTTCAATAAAAACAAAATTATAGAAGAGGCAAATAATTTATCAATCCCTAATTGTTTTATTTAGTTTAGAATAATATGTTACCTACTCTGGATAACTAATTATTAACTAGATTAACAAATTGTTAATCTTTCATTGATACCAACGATAGCTACGGTCCCCAGGCACTGTTAAAAGTTTTTTTATTTTTTCCTCGAAAAATCCTGGCAGAAACCAGAGGAGGAAAGTTCTGATGGCGTCTAAGAAATTCGTCGCCTGGGAAAAAAGAAAAGGAGGCAATTTCATCAATTTTTAAAGTTTGCCGCAGTGGTGAATCCCCTATATACCTGGAGGACGTATGGAACGGGGGAGGCTAGGGTACTTATTCAAGTCGTTTCGGTGTAGTTTTATAGATTTTAGAAAGAGGGGGAGGGCTAGTCGTAGAACAGCTTTATATACACGGATTTTCAACAGTAATGTATACTTTCAAGGAAGGGGAAAATGGATATTCCTTTTCATTCTAATGCACTCAATTTTATTATGGATGAGATTTTATAAATGGTTGGTTATATCAATTTGTAAAATAGAATCGGTTTTATGTTTTTTATAATAATGATTTTATAATTAGTTACTTCAAAATCAGATTAAACCTTATAGTGATAAAATATAAATATTGTTCCTTTAATAATTATCATTTTATCTGATTTTTTTATTAAATCCAAATATTAATAAATACAATATAAATGCACTGATAGCGTGTTTGGCAAAGCTAATTGTTATATAATTTAAGTACATATTTTTTATATTTTGAAAATTGTTTCAGAAACTGTTGAGGTTACTTATTGAGTTGCATTTTTCAATAGAATTCCTGTACTAGATTCCGGAATTGCTTAGATTGCGTTGCTTAGGTCTTTACCTGGGCAAATGACTGGGATGGGCAAGCCACATAAAACGGAAAATAAAAGAGCTGAACCAGCCATACTGGCTTCTTTCTAGGCTTCTTGACATTAGTTCAAAATGATCACTGGCAATTTTGACAAACATTGAGTTATGAGGGACAGTCAAATATAAAAAAAAATTCCATCATTTCAACCAAAGTACTCAGAAAAATTGTAGATGTCCCTCATATATTTTTAATGAGACTTTACACACTGACCTTGAAATTCCTTTCTTAACAGCAACTGCCATAGATCGTTTCAATAATTTCCAATCCACCGCCATAAATCCTTACGATCCCCCCAAAAGACTATTGAGGCACTGGCTAAGAGACTTACTGCACTGAGATCCTTATGTTATTATTTTGATTTTATTATTTATTTTACTTTATTTAATGTTGTTATTTGTTTTTTCTTTTGTATTTGTTTTTCTTTTTCTTTTTTTTTTTGTATTCTTTTTTATTTTAGATTTATCTTTCATATCTATATTTAATCTTCCATCTATATTTGCCAGCATATTGCATTAGCAGATGGAAAAATTTTAAAATGGTCAAATATGTAAAACTCTTATAAAATAAAATAAATTTTCAGTTATTTATTTATTATTTATGTATTTATTTATGATCAGGCAGAATATTATTTCTTTCGTGAATAATTGTATATACTTTTCGGATGTTTACTTTTTAATTTTATAATAAAACAAACATTTTATAGAATAATAATATTAAGTGTCAGTGCATCTATCAATGGCATTTACTATTTGGGAAATATGACGTGATATTTGGATTCCGGAACCGCTTTGCAGTTAGATGACATCCGCATGATGGTACAGAAGGATCAATCCAATTTGGGATTGATAAATTATTAGCCACTTCTATAGCTGATATATTTTTATTGGACCTATTGATTTTTTTCTATTTCGGTTTTTAGTACACCGGCGCATACGGATTTGGAAATAGAGTCGTAATTATATTTTACTAGACCGGTTTCGATATGAACCGCAAGAATTTCAAACATTTTTGAGTTTACAGGTGAATTTATGGAGTGCTTTAAGCCTTTATTAAGAAGATTGTTTTCAGTTTCCGATAAGGTGGTGCTAGTGAGATTGAGAACACGTTGGGAAAATTGGTTTTGACTTTGGGAGTTGTTTGACAAAACAAAAGAACGGATATTTAAATTGTCATTGTTTGACCATAAAGAAGTGGTAAATAATTTATCAATCCCTAATTACGCTCTGCAGTTGTTATCAATTGCTTTGAAATTTTCGGATCTAAAATTTTGAATTATTAATGTAATGCACGTCTTTTTCAGTACATTTATTTACCTGTCAAAATGGCAAATAATATAGTAAATTTAAACAAAACAAAAACTAGCTAAAATCATATTTAATTTTTTTTTCCTGATCTTTTCTACATAGAAAGCCACCCGAGAGCAATTTATTTCGCAATAAAGTTAAGCGCTTTAAACATTTCCGATGCCACTAAATTTACAAGTACGACCACCCTGGTTCCCCATATATTTATTTTTATAGGTAATTGGACACACTGAGTCGATTTCCCAATTTATTTAAACTGCCGCCGAGATCCTTTCCATATTTCAGTCTCTATTATACTTTCAAATTGCGCTTGATGATATAATTCGAAGAAAGGGGGTATTCCTTGAAAGGTGCAATACAGCGGGTGGCCAACTTTCGCCCCCTGCAATGAATTGCCCAAGTCTCTCCTTACCGCGAGCATTTGTTTTATTTTTCGACATCGCTTTCAGACTTCCAGCTCCCCTGCTAGCACTAAACAACAGTTTAAAGAGCCTTCTTTTCTCTTCTTTATTGTTGGTCTTTTTTTCTCCACCACCCTTTATTTCCTTCTTACCATTCTTCAAAACTTCAAAATAATCTCCATGTCCCATATTGTTAATGCCGTCTCCTTGGCCTTTTTAAAATATACAGAATAGAAATGAAGAAATTCATTTTATGAGACGGAAAAAAATTGGTGTTGTAAAATTGAGTCGCAGCTTAAGTTCCTAAAATATTCAATAAGACAATAAGAAGAAAATATTAGTTTATTGCAAATACGTTTAAATTTTAGAAAACGGTATCATAGATGAAATATCATATGACGCTATCGGATAAACACTAACTAATAGTTAGAATTAAAAACTCTTAGCATTACCAGCTGGATATTTAAATTGAGTTTGTCCGTCAGGGCTTCTCTATATAACGATCAATAACCATAGTAGTTAGCAAGCTAGTGGAGGATAGGTAACAGCACATAAGGAACAGAGGAATACTATAAAGAATGGATCGACCTTTTCTTCCGTATCTCCAAAATACCATGAGGCAAATAGGAAAGCAATAATCCAGGATAGATAGAAAAGAGAATTATTCAGTATAGTAAAAAAAAAACATAATAAAAAAAAATGTGCATTTACAGTTTAAATATTTGAACAAGGAAATAAATTATTTTCGGCCACGATAATTAATAATGGAACAACTGATAAAGAAGTGGAATTAGGCTGTGATGGATTGAACCCGATGGCGAAAGAGGACGCAGCGCATGGGTTCGGAGCGATTTGGGTTTGTATCCACTCCCGGGCCAACTCATATTTAGTTCGTAATAATTCTATGATGAGAATCTTGACATTCCCTCTGTGGTTGAACAGAGACATATAGACCCACTTCTTGGACTACTTTCCGCACCAATAATAGTACCAGAACCAGTTTTAGCAAGCGTGTGTGTCTATATACACACGTATATATATATATATATATATATATATATATATATATATATATATATATATATATATATATATTCTCAAATAAACTGTCTCTTTGTTTCTTTGGGGGCTGAGGAAATCAGAGAAAAATAAAATTATCTGCTTCAATCGATTTTGGTTCTGAGAATGGAAATATGATTCCTTTTTCTTGGTATCCGCTAACATACACATACATATCTAGTACATACACAAGTACACACACACACACACACACATGTATAATTAATACTTATTATACAATCCCCTTGCGCCCCTAGCCTAATCGAACAAACATTCACAGACCTATGCATTCACTCAAAAATATGTAAACCCCAATTACAATAATACCTCGTCTAAAATACAAATACATGAACATTAAATTAATTAAAGTTAAGTTAAAATCATTGAAATAAAGCTAATAAAATATCTATTAAATTCAACATTAAAACTCTAAAATTAAAATGAAATAAATTTTACAGATGGTCAAAGAATGCAAAAAGAAATATAAAAGTCTGATATAAATAATATAATAAAGTCAATAATTATGTGTAGTTTACTCAAAATAACAAAGAATACAAGTCAATGCACAAAGATAATACATTATTTACCTGTAGTTGCTTCAATAAATAATGGAATAAATACCAGAACTAACTTCTTTAATCTGTATTATCCTAATGATTTCTAAATATTTTGCTGCACATGATTTAATTTTGCCGAGTCATTACGTGTATTAATCGTATATTTTGTTTTATTTTTGTCGGCAGGCGAAATTTACCTTTCACGAAATAATTCTAAATAACTATTTCACGAAATAAACACCAATCGTTTCACGCCACTTAACGTCAAACACGAAAAGATAAAGAAAGGAACGAAAACTAAAAAAAAGAAAATGATGTTTTAAAAACATAAAACAATGAGAGAGACAGAAAGAGATAGAGGTAAAGAAAATGTTTATTTGCCGGTAGTGGGGGTGAATGGGAGGGGTTAACAGAGTGTATTTATCGGCGAAGGGGGGGGGGGAGGAGGATAGAGGAAGGGTAGCAGGACTTTATAATATATTTTAGCCTGGGCAGAGCATTGTTCTCCGAGGGTACCGGCTCAAAGTGGTTTTTTTCCGTTGCCCGCTTTCAAAATCCTGCTCTTCGTTCACTCCGACACCCTGCCGGCTACTCTCTCTGCTACAATTTCACACCCTCATTCCATCACACCATCCCTAACAGAGGAAAAAGCAAATATTATATCTGCCCAGCATTCTGTTTATTTTATCTCCCTCGTCATTTTTATATCATTTGAGTATTTAAAAATAGGAATTTGAAAAATATCATTGTCTAATCACACAATTAAGATTAAATTATTGTTGTTGAGTGTATCGTGGCGCAACCTATTCTTTATGTTGACGTATTTGTTTAAACGGATTACGTTTCTATAAAAATAAACACATAAACTGACCAACCTGGAATACACGGTGATCGTTATAATTATCGTTATAGCCTTCTTGGTGCCTTCTTATTCCAAACCTTAAGATCCAAAAAAAGCCTTACTTATTATTGACCTACTCACCATCCGTTCTTCCACCCTCTTAAATATTCTTCTTTCTTCTCTTAAATACAAGATCTCAACCCACCAATTTGTATATCTCTTCTCATAGAACAGCTTCTTCTTATTTCTCTAACTCCGATGGAGCTCTTCACTCCATACATTTATTGCTATCTTGTAGTTTTTGCAGGGTATTTGCTACCAATACAATACCATCTTCAGAAATAAACGTACGCACGAGAACTGGCATGAGGTTCCAATATCCTAACATTGCTCTCGGCGTTCTCTTGCATACCTTCCCTATTTCATCATGAAGATGATAAACAAGAGAGGGTTGAGGCTATCTCCCTGTTTAAAACCCTTATAAAACTAATATGTATTGATATTGGACAATATTATCGTTATATAATTTAAACAGACCAGGTGCGAACAAAAGAAATAAGGGACGAGCAGGTAGAAAGAAGGGTAACTGACAGGCGATGACAGATGTCACCACATAAGAGCTAAGGGATAAGTTAATTTAAAAACCCTACCGAGAAGTTAACACTGTAACAAAGTCAAAAGCTGGGATACCTAATCAATTTTAAGATCTGGTCCCCTTAGGCTCGGCTGACCTCGAGGAAAACGTGGAGACCGCTTGGAAAAGGTATGATTAAATTATACGAGTTGGATAATGGTTCGCAGATACCGACTGTCAGGACAAGGGGTGGAGCCATCCGATGAAATCCCAGAATTTCCTCCCTCTATAAAACTAGTCGGTCAATGAACAACGTTTTCGACCCCCTCTTAGGCAGAACAAGAGAGAAAGGGGGATAGAAGCAAGGAGGTGAAAAGGAGGGACTTCTAGACTGATCTTGACTGAACGCTGACCTCGAGGGACTCAACCCTTCCTAGCTGATCTCGTTTGAGGACGGAACAACGAGACTCTGAAGATGAGAAATGCGCTCTGGCTCCATGACTGGAGATATGCAGGGGAACCCGAGGGAGAGATGCTGAGGAACCATCAATACCAATTAGTACAGATAAGATATTTATGTTAAAACAATTAATGGCTAAGTCTAGGCTGACTCATTCCATGGTTAACTTTTTATTGTAATAGTTTGTTATTTTAATTTTGAGGAATAAAGATAAATGTTAGCAAGGAGGTTGTTCTTTAGTAACCATACCCATATTTAATAGGAATATATTTCATTAAGATAGCAGTAACTTTGATTAACATTAGTATTAAACATTATCTTGGTTAATTATTAAATAATGGTAACCACAAACCAGGTCCTTGGAAAGGTATCCAATTTAGAGGACAAGGTAAGAAATTCAAAAGTATTCATAAGCTTACTCAATTTTGGGATAATCATCCGCAATGATTGCCCAATGGCATCCCTATATATATAGACTAACAGATTAGCAGCTAGATAGATATCAAGCTCAACTCAACCAAGATAAACATAGCAAAACCTAAATGGTTTCGATTTACGTTAATCATCGAACTGCTTCCTTTGAAATATCCTTTATCATTCGGGATACTTCTTTACCTATCTACATTCGTAAAGCTTCCTCCCTAAGCTTATTTAAATGATATGTATTTCTCCTTCTCAATTGTCAATCTTCCGCACAAATGTAAAGAATAATGTCTATGAAGGTTTTTATCAATATGTATATGTCTATCTATTTTCAATTTTTATATTATATTAATATAATGATTTATTTTTCGTTATTTGGTTTATAATTTAACTAAATTTGAATAAAGCAGCCAGAAAAATTCTGCTAAAGTTGTGCATTCCTGTTATTCTTAGGGGATTGAGTGTCCCGGAATAAAGATTAATTTTTCATTGACTTATATTATATTATATTATATTATTATATTATAATAATCTGTATATGTAATTACACACGCACACATTCTATTTAATTTTCCTTCCAAAATAACCCTTCAAAAGCATTGTATTATAAAATACAACTGTAGATAAACGTATCGGGATATATACTTATTTTATGAATATAAAAGATAATATAACATTTTAAATTAAAAAAAAAAACATTATTCATAATTATTATAATTTAAATTTATCCAAAAGAGCGAAGGGCTTTATTTATTGAAAATCGGGATAAGACCCAAAATGTTGTTTTGAGATGGTTCTAATAAAAATGAGATATTTTAAGTGATATTCCCGAATATTTAAAAAGTAAAACAAAACAAAAAATATAGATAAAAACTAAACGCAAACACAAATAAAACAATGACGCTATAAAAATATTAAAGCATAATAAAAATTAAAATTAAATAAAAAAATAATAAAAATTTGAAGTATTCGTTAACAATTGTTTTTCTCACTATTTTTTAATTTATTCAATATTCAATTCTCAACATATTTTGATTAATGTTTCATATAGTCCATAATTAGTAATTTAAGAATTTATAATTAAAATTATAAAATTTTCTCCCTGAAAACATTATATTTCCCGTAATTACCGCTATTAAAAAAAAAAAAAAAAAAAAAAAAATTCAAGCCTGAATTTCTAATGATTCGAATTCACTGCTTTAAATGATGTAAAAAAAGCGGTTTTTATCAGTGACCTTCAAAAATTTCCCGAAGGAGGACGCACCAGTTGCTATGAGCTGTCTCTATACCCAGGCCCCCAATGTTAGCCCGCTCCTCCAAAATTAAATCCTGGATCCGCTACTGCCTGAGATAATTCCTCTTTTTAAGTCGAGCTATTTAATCTACTTTGTAAGGTTTTTCTCCAGTATAAACTCCAAAGGCGTAAACCTCAAAACGTTCTGGTAGGTCAATAGCTCTTACAGGGGCAGACTTTTATATCAATACCTCACCCAGGTTTGCAAACTATAAGAACCGTCCAATCAGAAAGTCCTTTGAGGTCAGAAGTCGGATCGGGAAAGGAGTGGGTATTTGTCCTGACCGATCCGTCGGATATTAAAGGTTCCGTTTGATGTATGGCCAGAGGAGGGCAGTATGGAAAACAATGGCTTTAGTTCCGGCTCAACAAGCGCACTGGCTGGTGTTTATATTCGACTCCTGCCCTCAAGACAGGAATATAAAGGTTGCCAGGGACAATCCGAGCAATACAATGGCACCCCCAGATTAGCGCGGCTCGAGATGGACCGGACTATTATTGCCCATGTAATGATAATTCACAATAGGCTTATAGGGATGGGGAACGTTAATTGCCTCATTACCTGGCCCCGTCGTTGAAAATTATTAACTGGAATCTATAAAGTCCTACATCTAGACAAAAATTTATGATCAAAATAATTTATACTTTTATAATATTTAATAAGCACTAAATGCCCCTGAAATGAATGTTTTCAGTTTCAAGTTTACAGTTACCTCATGAAATATCATCAAAACCTAATTTCCCAGTCCCATTAATCTTAGTTCCGTGGATGAATCGGAAATCGAACTAAGCCATGGGCCAGATAATTTTTGGAATTATAATTATGCGAACTACTGGTTACATTTCGAATGTATTTTTGCGTTAATGCCAGATTTAATGATGTTTTTGTATGCATTTCGTAAACAGTTTTAGTAGTCAATTACATTACATTTAGTTTAATTTATTTACTTTTTATTGAGAACGTTTATCTATTTTTAGAAGAAATTTTTAAACTTAAGTTTGAAATTTCAATTTGAAGAGCATCGCATTGAACTCACTGATAAATCTCAGTACCATGTATCGATATAAATTTTAAATTCCAATATTTTAAATATCTTCCTATAACGAAATGTCTTCTCTAGATACCAAAAAGTATTAGATAACAACAATTTTTTAATGAATTTTTGAACTCAGGTATTTTTTAAAGCAAGATATTTGAAAAATGGACTTTGTTTTTAATAATCGCCCAAATTTACCAAATCGGAACAATAAAGAATTGTTGAAATAATGTTGGGAATAATGAGGAAATCGGCAATTAAAGTAATAATGTCAATTATGTAAATAAGTAAATTCAATAAAATAATTAATGTTTTTCGAAACAGTTTATTTATTTTATTTATTAAATAAAAGTTTTTAAACTTGACAGTAGTAATTGTAGGGCAGGGAATAAAGAATTATTCAGACCAAATATTATTCTAAAAACTTGAAAAGAGAATAATTTATCTACATTAAAAAAAAATAATAGTAATTCGGAGTAAAAATAAATTAGGTTTTATTTTATAAAATAGAATTCTGAATGCAGTTGTAAGACGGATACACAATAACAATATTGAATCCAAGTGATAAGGTTGGTTCGACGTAACATTACTGCTAGAGTTCCCTTCACAAATAGGCTTCCCATGAAGATTTGTAGCTGAGAAAGCTTGTCCATGGCGGAAGAGGAGTATAGCGGGGTAAAAGATACGACACCCGAGAGATCCGGGCATACGGCTCTGATGTATTCCCTCGGGTCTTGGTTTATATCACCGCCTTTGATAGCGCTATTAAACGAAGTATTATGGCTTTTAGCCCCAACCTATATTATATCGCTACTCCCTCTCCCCCCCCCCTTCCAAGGTTCTAAATATACTTAATATTTAAATAAAAAGTTTCTCTTGTGCGCAGTTAGTTTTTTTCAGGCAGATTTGTGACTAAAATATAACAGAAGTTAACAAAAGTTCCGTAAAGCCACCTCCTTAGAAACATCACTGAAGCAATAAGTTGAGATGGGGGATGGGAGTGATACATTTAGCAATTTATTTATTATTATTATTAATCATATAAGAATAATAAATAAATCCGCAGTTCAGCAAGGCCCTTTTGCAAATGACATGAAAATAAAGCCTTTGGCACTACAGTAGACTTTCGCTAATCCGAAAATTAAATCAAAGAAGGTTCGCATTAACGAACGTGGAAAAAAGTCGGTTTAAAAACCAGAATTATAAATTAAAAATATTCTGACAGTAATAAATCCCAATTTATTTTATTTTTTATTTTTTTGGGAAATAGTCTTTCCGCTTTAATTTTCGCTGAAAAGTGGAAAGCACCTGAACGAAAATTCATGGCTCATAGTTAATAATATTTTTGGATAGCGTAGACTGCTCATTGCATTAAGAATACAATTTAGCACTGAAAATCAATTTTTATGAAATGATTAATTAATATCCACTCATAAAAAAATTTATGAAATAAATACGCTTCCATGTGTTGTTTTAATTTTAAATAAAAGCGGTTTTTATTTTTATCTAGATTTTTTTAACATAACATCACGTTATAATGCATACCGTTTTATAGAATGTATGTATGTATATACTTACTTCAAATCAAATCTTTACAAAAAATTGTGTAGGGGGTTTTTCGGTTTAGTGAGCCCAGATTAGTTTAAGTCAATTATGTTATTGATTGTCCAAAATACGCAAATCGTAGTATTTTCAAATAAATAAATAATAATAATAAAAGGCTTAGAGAACCGTGCACCGACCTTCGTCAAAGCCTAATTCCTAATACCAGCCTTGATAAAATCATCCCACTTACGTCTCGTTCTGTCCTTTGAACGCCATGCTAATTAACTTTTGACGAATTCATTCGCTGCGAAGCCCTACAACTCTACATGCTAATTTTAGCCGTCGTAGTTCTAGTAAATCGATTATATTAACAGGGTTCTAAATGCTCCAGAGGACTCATCCTCCCTCGGACTAAATTTTCTTCGCAATACCTTATTCCTGAAGACATTAACACACACATATCCGGTCGTTGGTTTTAGGCCCCTTGCATACATACCTGGATTTTGGCCGGCTGCCGGGTACCCGGCGCGAATTACCAACAGTTATTATATGAATATAGAGTTCATGCCTGCTACTGGGCAGCCGGACAAAAATCGGGTACGTGTGCAAGCTCCCTTACACGGACTACAACAACAATTAAATTTCCAATGTTTATTTCATCTTCACCAGTTTCACAGTAGCAGTTTTGAGATTTACAGATTTATTTTTAGTTTATTATTACTCATTTTCATTTTCAATTATTTCTCAAGTCTTTCATTTTTTTAGTTTCTTAACAAATTAAAAAAATATTATAGGACGCAAAATTCAATCTTTGAAACAAAAATCTCTAGCTCTGTGACCTCAAAAAAAAACCCTTAACATTACACCACTTGAAACAAGAAAAAGTCCTGAAAATTGAATACTAGCTTTGTACTGATAAGGTAAAAGGCCCAAACTCCAAATCATTTTTCTAAATACATTTTTGTAGTATACCCGAATCGGTCTAAACAATACAAATTTTTATGATATTAGAATGCCATAAAACCAATGATTTAAATCTAACCTTGGGATTTAAGACTTTCTAATGTCAGAAAAAGGTGTAATTTTTAGAGGAATTCGGATACACTTCAAAAATTTATTTAGAAAAACGATTTGGAGTTAGGGTCTTTAAAGTTTACGATGGGAGTTTAGTCTTCTTTACAATCCCATGCGTTACCGAACTTGAAACGTAAAAGAATTGCTGATATTTGAATGCTAGATTCTTATATAGCCTTTATGCATTTTTTTTAATCACTCAAAAACCGGTTTGGAAACATGAAAAAATTGCTGAAAATTTACTTATAGCTCTGCAGCCTTAAAAAATTAACTACTTAAAATTTCTGAAACGTGAACTAAACTTGCACAATTAATTTGATTCAACTTTAAAGCATTATTGGCATGAATAGAGCCATTATACCATATTATGTCACTTGGATAGTTCTTGAAAGGAAAATTTGCTAAACATTAATTTTCTTATAATTAAAAAATTCACCGGCTTTTGTCGTTGTTAAGAATGAAAGTATGAGGAATGAACTATATATGTATAAAGCATGTTTGACTAGAATTGAAATATATTCAATTTTATCTTGCTTACATAATATTTAATCAGCAAATTTACAAAACATTCATTTTTTCGAGAAAAAAAAAGGGAAACTTGACACCTCTATCTTTCTCACCGGCTCAAATGAGTGATTTTGGTGTTAAGGCATACCAAGTACTATCAAAGAATTTTCTAATAATCATTTATTTCCATGGTCTTAGGTATTTTTTTACTAGGGTAAGGGTTATTTAGGTAATTTCTTGAACATCAATTTGCAATTTACTCGAATTAAAGATTTTTCCAACGACCAGTCATTTATTACAATACCAGCAACTGTTATTTGTGACGTCATATTTTTTTTTTATGGAAAATTATTTTAAAATATCCGGATTACACCTCAGTTTTCAAAAATCCGGTTATTTGTAGCGGTTAAAACCGATCCGTTTAAATCAAAGGTAAAATAACCAGAATAACCGATAACAGTTTTTTTTTTTCACGAAAACCGACTCACTATAGCGGGACTCACAATAACGAAACTTCTAACGGGCATATGCGTCTCTAGGTGACGCATAGCATGGCATAGCAAATAAACAAAGCATAGAAATGCATGGCATTAGACAAATAAACCAGCCCACCGCAGTGGCTTCCCAGCAAACCTATTATCGTGGTCATTAGGGGTGGATTATGGTTATGTGCGTGTACTGCTGTTATTTGACTTCCTTGGAAAATAAGAAGCCATGCCTTCCAAAATGTTTTTAGTGAACAAAATTATTCATATTTATTATCTACAATCCTTTATTAACATCTACATGTGCAATCATTTAAATGTTAGTCAATCATTAGATAGGATCGAGCAATACATTTCTACCTAAATGAGTTGGTCTCAGCAAGCAAAGCAAATGATCAAGAAATCTTGGACTAGCTGTGAAACTTCACAGCATGGTAAGGATCTAACGGAACTGACAAAAATTTCTAAGAAGATCATTTGGATAATTCAACCTTGGGTGATAATCCACAAAGTGGAGGCCTCATTTCCCGGTATATCATCTCTGACAACCTTAAGCCGTCAACTTAAAAGAACAACTCATTGCCTGGACTAGATTCTGCGCCCGTAAAATAAATAAAACATTAGTTTAAAATAATAGTATCTCGTTATTGTACTTCCTGCGCAAAGTTACCCCAACGTATGCGCACCATAACCCGAGAGTATGGAAACCGTACGCAAATACATATTTGTGATTATGTACAAATAACAGCCGCAACGATGGAAATAATTTATTAACTATACTAAACTAGCAGACCCGGCAATACTTCAATATTGCTTGATTTGATTATATGCATAAATTAACTGAACACTATTGAAAGTCTGATGAAAATCATTGCACGTACAAATGTAGTATTGAAAAATCGAATTAATTAAGTTCGAATTTGAATTAGCTCACCCGTTCAAAAGATAATCGTGACACATACAGACCAATGGCTAAAAATATGTTGTTTTTTTTAACTCAGGAGAATCTGCAACGCGTAGAACCATTGAAAATTCGATCCGATTACAGCAGCTAGCAGCGCGCTTATGACCTGCAGCGGTACGAGAATACAAACACGGCGACAAAGTTTAATGCGCTATATAATTGCTAATAATGGTCCGATTTCGATGATTTATTTTTTTTTTATTAGTAGGGGTTTTCAATTGGATTCGTAAAATCGGCAAAAATGTACACTTTTCAAATTATGCGCAAATAAAATATTCTTTCCGGCAGAAGAAGTGGTTTTTCGGCTTTTGCGCAGTCGCTATACCGATATCGGTAGATTTTATTATTGCAAAACCGTCTACTAACCATGAAGATGATTTGGTTAAAATTCGGTAACGATTGGTTCTGTGGTTTTCGCGGTTAGCCCTTACGAACGAAAAACGGGCTATCCTTTTATGTAGTACTATGATAAGGAAACGCTTGATAGGTTCAGTACCAGTATTTATAAGAAAATTTCGATATTATTACATTTTTTCTTCAGGCGCGCATAGTTCCCCCACTTTCCCCTACAGTGCCGGATTAGTGAGATCCTACTTTAATCAATATAAATGTTTAAAACATTAGAAAAAAATGCATTTTTAATGAACCCAGTGCATTCTTTATCATCCCTGCTTGGCGCACCACAAAGAAACGAGGACATCCTGATTCCCGATTTTTTTTCAGAGAGACGCTCTGGCATGCATTGCATTAGGGGAGGGTGCATTACTCTCATTACCACCTAGCACTCCGTGAAATTGCTCAATCCTTCCCCTTGTGTAGGCATCACTGCGCCCTCATCCTCATTCACGCTTCACCTTTTTTGTGGAAGTTTTCTAACGCTTCTAGGCCAAATCGGGTCCACCACTCGCCAGAGCCGTGATATTAAATGTAAGGCGAGGAATTAAAAATATGTTCCTTTGTTGAGAGCCATCTTTACAATAGAAAAACATATTTGAAGGAATTCACAAAACCTTCAGTTTACATGTTCTCAAAATGGGCAAAATTCATTTACATTTTAAATCCAGCTATTAGCGAGTAATTTGATTTTCCAGCTATTATTTTTTTAAATATAATTTTAATCAATTTAGTTTTTATAAATAAAAAAGCCTAACGAAACCGCAGGTTTCTTACCGATATCATTAAAAACCTCTGTCAACATTCCTCCCTCTCCTGAACCCGGTCTAAAGAGTATCCAGTCTAAAGAGTCCACCCATCTGTGTTTTGAGGCTTATCCTTCCTACCGTTCTTTAAGTTTTGTAAATTTTCACTTTAATGTTTCGGTTCTACTAAACCAGTAGAAGCCAACTAAGTAATTTTATATCAGAGAAACAAGAAGCATTTCCCGCTATTAACTTGTTTTTATTTCTTCTTTCTCAATTTTATTTATTTCAGATATTTTTGGACCAAGACAGTTAAACTTTTATTGGCTTTCAAATGTATTGTTCTAATATCTACATCCCCAAAAGGGCATTGCTCATTTTGCTACTGTTCACAATTACCTAATTTTTATGCACTTTATGAATTTTATATTTATAAAATTCTTAATGTAACGTTGTCATATTGCAAAAGAGATTGAACATTTAACCGTGCAACAGTAGAGGGAAAATGCGGGAGCTGGCGCACGGTTGTGCGCGCCCACGTGACCAGTCACGTGACCTATGGCGGGAAATTTGAATTTGAATTTTCAGCTCGACCTAACCTTAACTGCCACGTGGCCTTGCCTCGACCTAACCTTAACTAGCACGTGGTCTCACCTCGACCTAACCTTACCTATCGGGCCACATCCCTTTTTAATCACGTGACCGTTAGGCCCCGCCCCTTTTACCCCTATCCCTCTCAAACCAGCCAATCATATTGCTTCACCCTGATTACCCCTAGCCTAAGCCGCCATTTTGTTTACAATGACGTGGTCAGCATCCACGCTTAACCACCAGGTTTATCCCCTCCACCAATTGAAGGGTCAGGTACCCACTTTATAGTCTGTTACCTCCCCAACGGTTATATAATCATAACCTATACGATGAAGGGTCAGGTACCCACTTTATAGTCTGTAACCTCCCCAACGTTTATGTAATCATAACCTATAAGACGAAGAGTCAGGTACCCACTTTAATAATAATAATAATAATAATAATAATAATAACAATAAAAGGCTTAGCGAACCCGGAGGTTCGATGCCGATACCACTAATCGCTGTCTACAAATCTCGGTCCACCGACTACCCTCCAAACCCAAATTCCTTAGATCACTCTTAATACTATCCTCCCACCTACGTTTCGGTCTACTCCTCGGACGTTTACCAGTCAGCTCAGCGTTTATTAACTTTTTAGGAATTCGTTCGTTACTGAGCCCAACAACTTTGCAAGCCCATAAGGTACCCACTTTATAGTCTGTAATCTACCCAACGTTTATGTAATCATAACCTATACGACGAAGAGTCAGGTACCCACTTTATAGTCTGTAACCTACCCAACGGTTATATAATCATAACCTATACGATGAAGAGTCAGGTACCCACTTTATAGTCTGTAACCTACCCAACGTTTATGTAATCATAACCTATACGACGAAGAGTCAGGTACCCACTTTATAGTCTGTAACCTACCCAATGGTTATATAATCATAACCTATACGATGAAGGGTCAGGTACCCACTTTATAGTCTGTAACTTTCCCGATGGTTATATAATCATAACCTATACGCTGAAGGGTCAGGTACCCACTTTGTAGTCTGTAACCTCCCCAACGGTTATATAAGCATAACCTATACGATGAAGGGCCAGGTACCGACTTTATAGTCTGTAACCTCCCCAACGGTTATATAATCATAACCTATACGATGAAGGGTCAGGTACCCTCCTTATAGGGCATGAGTGTACCCGACCGCCATTTTGTTTTTTTCTGGGTGAAATGTAAACATGAACTTTGAAAACATAAACAAAGGGTTGGGCCCCTTAATCCTATGACATCTTATGGACTTTGAACTGTTTATCTCTAACATATAAATAAATAGTAGAGTCCCTTAATCCTATAACAACTGCTGGACTTTGAACTGTTTATGTCTAAACCATAAATAAATGGTAGGGCTTCCTAATATTTAAATAGCTTTTGGACTTTGAGCTCCTAATCCCCAACCTTTCTTATCTCGCATAAACACAAACAAAACAACTTTTTAACGTTCTACGTATTATTAATCTCTTATAGTATAAATAATGGCCTTAAAAGGATTAACTTTTAGTCCTTTAAGTTCCTATCCATCTTTTAATCCCTAAAATATATCGATAAATCGAAACGACTGTATCACGCTGGACAATTGATTTAATTATAATCAACAAACCTGGCTCGTAATTGCACTCGTATCAGTCCTCGCGATGTTTTCGAGTCCTTTCGGCTACTCTCGGATGTCCTCGGAGCCGTACGAGACTGTTCGGTCTCATCGAGGTAGTGGGTGACATTCACTCGTCTTCGTGTGTACTCGGACCCCACTTCGATCTCCCTAACTCTATTTATCACCTGTTTATAACACTAACACAATTCCTAAAATATATCGACGAATCGAAACGATTGTATCACGCTGGCCAAAGAGGTTATACCTTTTCACAGCTTTGAAATATTTTCAAAGTACACGAGTCGGTATTGATAACTTCGAACACGATAATTAACACTAATTCTTAATCCTTTAACAGCTTTTGGACTTTGAGCTGTTAATACCAAAACATAAAGAATGATTTAGGACTTGTTAATCCTTCCGCTAAAAAGTAAACAAATTTAGCTTTCGCAATAATACTCTATCTCTTAATCCTTCCTTTAAAAGTAAACAATGGTCTTTGAACTGTTAATCCTCTATCATTACTCATCTCGCTGCAACATAAACAAAACCACTTTTTAATCTTATATGTATTTTTAATCTGTCATAGTATAAACTATTAAAACGCTGTAAAAGAATTAAATATTAAATCCTTAAAGTTTCTTTATCATTTACAAACAATGATATAGAGCCTTTTAATCCTTTCATAATATCTGGATAGATGACGCCATTATTATTAGCTAAATGTTTGTACCTTTTTCAGTTCTCAATGTTTACATTTTATGCAATTTTTCCCAATTTTTACCTTTACCTATCTATTTCTTTTTTTTAAATTGTCTATAACCTTCTCAATGTTTATACATTTTCTGTCCGCTAGGGCGCAGCACCTTACTCCACTAGGGAATTTTCCTGGCTAGTTTACATAATGTTCTCAATGTCTATGATTTATGCAACCTTCCCAATGTTTACCTTTACCTACCTATTTGTTTACGTTTTCTTTAACCTTCCCAATATTTAAATTTTATGTAAATATAGTCTTCTCAACTGAGTTTTTGCCTTTCCTAAATTGTTTTTCCCCTTTTCTGAACTTGATTTAATTATAATTAACAACCCTGGTTCCTAATTGCACCCGTATCAGACCTTGCGATATCATCGGCTCCTTTCGGCTACTCTCGGATACCCTCGGAGCAGTGCGACCGGGGCCGATCATTGTCCTCGGTGACGCTCGTTCGCCCTCGTTTTTCCTCGGGCCCCCACCTCGATCTCCATAGTCTGCCTTAGGGTGTTCCCGATTCGAGAATAACCGAACTCCTCCGGCCTCACATGATCATCCAGAATCACTAGGAAAAATTTGAAAAATTCTCCTCTTCTCACCTGGACTTCTTCACCTACGGTTCCAACCCTTCATTTTACTCAGCACGTAGAGGTCTCTCGTCTGGGTACCCCTTGATCAACTCTAAATATTTACATTTTTCATAACTTGAAGTCCCATAATTTTAGTGGTTTTTAGTAATTTTAGCGGTTTTTATTGATTTTAGTTATTTCTCATCAACTTCTAATGGCAAAATATTATTATATAAATGTCACTCTTCTCTTGTTTTTTTTTTTCAAATAATAATAAAACTTTATTTTTTTTTATTGTAACCGCAATGATGTTACATGAAATATTATTTTCAACCATGAGGACGTGACGGCCGAGTAGAGTACGTTGGGGCGAGGGTCCCAGAGTGCCCGGTTCGGAACGTTGTGGGTTCGATTCCCACCTGGGTCGGTTAATATTTATTTCGAGGCGATCCCACGAAATGAATCTTGACACTCCCACTCTGGTTAGTACGCGGTGGTGACGTAAAAGTAGCCGTCAGGGGTTGGCAAAAAGGACCATAAGGCCCACTTGCCGGATTAGTTCTCCCCACCAATACCAGTATTTTCAACCATTCAATGTATTTTTACGCCGGGATGTAATACATAATTACGAAGTTTCATGAATTGATTAATATTAGGTACATGTAATTAATTATCTCTTTATTTGTATGAATTGTCAATTTCAATTAATTTGTTATTAAATTCACCTGCTTTGAATTTCCATCTGAACCAAATGACTAGAATAATACATGTCGGTCTTTGCTAAACATTTTATATTATAATGATTAAAACAGAAAATGTTTGCCAGTTTGTTGTATAAAAATGTTCAATGTAAATTTGCATTATAATATTTCAAATATTGTATATTTTTACCAGAATAAAACACGCTGCTATTTTCGTGAAGTATGTTTAAAGAAATATTTTTGAAGCTATGAGAATTGCTGCAAGGAGAATATAATGTTGTTTTTAAAAAAAATCCATTTAGATAATGATTATGGCCGAAACGTCGTAAAATATATGTGAATATTTTTTTTAAAAAACAAAATGGCTATAATTAATAGTTTATAATTTCCTAATGATTATTTATAAAAAAATGTTTATGTTTTTTTGTTTTTTTAAACCTTGATAGAATAATTCCAAAACCTCTAATCGGCCGCCTTATCTAAACAAAATAGCGAAAGGTAATGTCAAGTTCCGAGTGTCATCATAAATCAGTAATGTCAAAAATCAGAAAGAGCAGTTTTTATTAATTTAATTTTTATATTTCAGTTATCTTGAAACGTTAAATTTTGAGAGGGGGTTCTTTCTCTTTTTAGGTTTTGGCATGGTATTAATAGATAAACGTGACGACTTCCGGAATAATTTTTATAATGTTTATACCATTTTAAAAATATAACAAAATCAATGCATCATTTTAGAGACATCTCTTAAGTCAGAAAAAAATATATATCCTATAAGAAAATCAATTTTTAAACCGTTTTTTTCTTCCTCCTGTATGTACTTCTTTAAGTTAATACCATTTTTTTCCTTCATTATATAATTGACTAAAAACAAAAAAAATATTTAATGAATGGTGACGTTTCTGCCCACATCGGATGTCTTCTTAAGATTACAAGGACAAAATGCTGAAATAAAAATAAAAAGTAAGACTAATTTAAAAGAGATTGAGAGCATACTAATTGATACAGAATATTGAAAATAAAATTACACAGAATAAAGAAATACGGTAAAACTAAAAATTGTTCTTGAATAAAAATAATTAAAATATAATAATCAGCCAACTTTAGGTATGAATCGATTTGAATATAACTTTTTTCGGACTATTTTCCACTCATAAACAAACGAATATAGACGGTTTATGCGAGGGACGTTAAAGGGGAAAGAGCGAACAGTGGAAAAATGAAGACAAAGTTGGTTATCAATCCTGAGGAGAGTAATGCAAGATCGTTTATAATATGCTCTAGGTAGGTGTCACATCCAGCCAGCCACTCTTGAATCAATAAAGCTCTTGTCACATTTAGCCAGCTTTACCATCAGTACTCATCCGGCTCAGTGTGCCTTCTGGCAGCGATTTCCCAGGGGTACCAGCCGCAACCGGTCGGCCCCTTCCGCCCAGGTTTATTAATCATATAACATCCAAAGGGCTTAGTGGAAAAACCGATGAAAAAGAGAAAAGTTTCTAATTATTCCCAACAGCCGAACAAACCAAAATGCTAAACGCAATGCCTGTACATTTTTAATGACCGTTTTTGGTTTGGGCCAGTAGGATATTTTTTTGTACAACAGGAGCACTTATCGTGGCATGTATGTATCTTTCAGCTAAATGGCGAAGTCACTGCCCGATTATAAACGACTTTTAAGTCTGTTTAATTACTAACTACGGAACCTGTGAAACCTCTCAAGACCTATTAAAAACGGATTTTTAACATAATAATAATCATAAATAGAATGTTTTGATGGTTTGTTAATCAGACAGAAGATTGATGGTTTTGTCCGGGCAGGAACCGTTGTTAGGCAGATAGACGATTCCTAGGTCCACTACACTGTATAAAACAATGCGAATTCGGCATTATTAAAGGGATAAATCAGAAGGTTGGAGATGGACCCTGAGGTTCCCGGTTGACATGATCATTTATATGTATATATATTTATATATATATATATATATATATATATATATATATATATATATATATATATATATATATATATATATATATATATGATGTGTTGGGTACAGCGTTATCCTAATGTAATAGGAACCGCTTATAACTATTAAGAATAGGTTGGCACTATACCAACGGAACCTCTGCTTAAATTCATTAGGAAGAGAGAGATTGTCGACAAAGACCGGACTATACATCATAGCTGAGAACAAATTTCCCAACTTTTAAAGGACACTACAGACAATTGCATAGGAAAGGAGGACGGAAACAGGACTGAAAAAAATCAGGATTAGAAGACGAGAAGAACCTATGCCTGAGAGAAAATAACATAAAGGTAATTCCGGAAACGTGGCAGAGGAAGAAGATGAGGAATACGGGCAGAAGCTCATAAAATGTATACAGAGTGTACGACCCCCTTTGAACCACTGTCTTAACCTTAAATAATTGTTTAAACTATAGAAGGTTCCTAATGCGATGTAAAATATTATGTTTCAAACGAATACTTAACTTTGATTCACTCGCAACAGGACATAGCACATGCTGTTTAGAACCCAAATATTCGTACAGCCGAAAGGCAGTGTATGGAAAAAAAAGTTTGGAACAAAATGATGACTACAATGCAGCCTCAGAATACATCGAGGTCGAGATTTAGGTAATACTGCCAGTATCTCTACCAGCACATATATCTTAGTTCCTCCATGACATGTTGCGATAGGGATTAATTAAATTTTAATAGATAATATTTATTCGTTTAGCACGGTGTATTATCCATTTCCTTATATTATTATAATATTAAAACTTCCTATTATCATTTTCAAATGAACTTCTAAGTATTCTACGCTCGCAAATAGAGTGTTTTCAACACTTATGAAACAAAGACCGATATTAATAACTCAACTCTATCATGATGTTAAAGACCCTTAAGAAACTAAGAAAACATCAAGGATTATCCAGAATGTTTCAACTCCACGAATATAAACGTAAAAGTGCTGTTAGAAGAGGAGGAAGTTTCTGGCCCCCAACTAAGGAACACGTTAGCGATGAAGTTTTGATGTTTTTCTTCCTAATCGCGTGTAGTGCCCTAATTAAAATTTAAGTTTATGAAGGCCCATTTTATAGAAGAGTTTTAGCCGACTTGATAAGGAAGTATTTCTTATTTAAATAACTTAGCCCAAGGAGTCTGCTCCATTATCCTCTACCTTTTTAGTTGTCTGTTTATTTCTTCAATATCCCGACACTCAACGAGGAAAAGAAAACAGAATAAAATAGAAGATTTAAAAGCCAATAAAGCGAAATAACGGTATATTCTGTCAGAAAGCTTTTAAAGGCCATTATTCCTGAACATAAATCACCAAAGGACTGCTTGTAGAGGAACTTTTAGAAAAATCTTAGAGAAAATAATATCTATGAAAATCCCTTTTGTGTATTAGATTTGCATTAGGGGCCATTAAGGATGGTAATAAATTTGGACTATAAATTTAACACAAATAAAATAATAATGAATAATGAAAAAGAAGGCCTCTCCAACCACGCGGTTCGATGCCGATAAAGCCAACAACTTCTGCCAAGACATTTCTCTGCACTGAATAATTAATTTTCGAAAATTTTAAGCCGATGATCGTTTCTTAATCAAGCGTTCAGATTTCGCAATCATAAAAAAACAAAACAATTATAATAGTTTTATATAGCATTATGATTTCGTACTTTCATGTCTCACGACAGTAAACGCGAAATGGGTAATTGCGCAACAGTAATAACGGGCATTTCCCGTCTATAAACTTGATTTTTCGAGGAACTCACAGTTTATTTAAAAAAAATAAAATATTACGATAAATGTAATTTTATTGCAGTATTTAGGAGACCGGTTATACAGTATTTGAAAGTGAATAAAATCAAATCAATAAATTCTACTTCTAACATTTCTACATAAAGTGAAGCCGTGAGGGCCGAGCGCGTTGGGATAAGGGCTAGGGTTGGAATATCGACATGCGATATATCGATATATCGGAGTTGAAAAACCGATATATTATATCGATATCTTAACATGCGATATATCGATGATATCGATATTTTACAACGATATATCGATCACACCATATGCTTAACTATATTACAGTAGAATCTCGGCAATTCATATCCCAGTAATTCGTGTAGATTTTCTGGTCTCTTGAAAGTTTCCCTTTATTTCGTATAAAAACACTGAAATCCGGTTCCCCCGTTAATTCGTATTAATTTTCGTAGTTATGTAAACACCTTATAATTTCTAAATAAAAAATCTGTTTAACTCTTAATCTTTTCAAGAGGAGAGGTGAGTGAGTGAGAGAGGAATTGTTGCTATGAATTTCGGTCGGTTTACCCTTTTTATTTTTCTATTCAGTTCTCTTTAAATAAAATTGTAAAAAAAAACTGTAACCATACTGTTAGCCGAAAACATAGATTGATCTGAAAAATTAAGTTCACTCATGACTGGAAAATCCGCGAATGCAAGGTGCTTTATAAACAAAAACTTTACCGAACGCCTATCGTGCAAACACAAAAGCATGTATCATAAGTGAAATTTCCAACGAATGGGCACAGATATGGAATAAAAAACAGCGAAAATTTTCAACTGTTTATTGATAATTGTATGGCCCACAACAGTATCACATCACTTAGCGATGTTTATCTTCTGTTTTTGCCTCCCAGCACAACCTCTAAGCTGCAATCTCTAAACTTGGTCATAATTAAATGATTTTAGACATTTAACGCAAGGAAGTAGTGATGCAACTCTTAGAAAGCATCAAGGATGGGAATCATCTTCCTAAAATTAAGAACTCCCATGACTTTTCGAGATTTCGCCTATTTTGACGAAGGTTTAGCACTAGCTTGGATCCTAACTGACGAGAAAATTTTGACTCCGTAAAAAAAGGAGATGAAGAAGAAATTGATATGGCGACTATTAGTTCTAAAATGGCGAAATAATGCATCTATCTACAACGTGTGTCATTTCTTAGCGAAATCGGATGTTTGTGTAAACGTATTTTCAGCTCTGAACATGCTTAACGAAGCCATCGATGATATCCTTTTCCAAGGATTGCACCATAAGAAAATAACCAATTTTTTTTGTTGATCTAACTATATCGTTTGTATTTCCATTCATTTTAATACAATTTTGTATTCATTTTGTTATTTTCTATTTTTTACCGCCGATTATTGGAAATCTCGATAATTTGGATATCTCGATAATTCATATTTATCTTTCGAGCCCTTGACCATACGAATGATCGAGATTCTGCTGTATTTTATTTTAACGATTTACTTTATTCGGTAAAACTCTAGAATGGTAACCCCAAAATGGCGGAGGTCTAGATTTTAAGTTCAGCCAGGTCCTAAAAATCTAGATGTCCTCCATGTTGGGGTTACCATTCTGGAGTTTTACCAGTAAATATAACAATAAACAATATTTAATTATCAAACAATAATTAGTAGATAAGATTTACATACAAATAAAGGTGATTAATCCTATATAAAGAAAAATTGATGATTTATATAAATGATGATGTTACTGAGATGTATATCAAATAAATTACATGCTTTTTGATGAATGTTTTGAGAATGCAAAATATAGTCGGAAGAGCTATAAGATAAGTAAAAATTTGAGAAGTTTGAAGGTTTTATAATTGAAAAACTTCTAGAAGACTATAATATATCAAATATGGCTAAAAGTCTTCAAAATAAAAATATGTTATAACATTTTTATTTCTTTGAAGTATTATTCTTTTCTTATATTTTTTTATAATGATTTATGGCTAATAAAAGTATTGTTTTATAAATAATAATCATTGTATTATTTCATAACCTTCTTCACAGTTTAACATTATACTCATTTGATGCACTTTCTTTGCTTTTTCATCAATTTCCTTTCGATATATCGAAATTTTACAAGTGATTACCGGTGGATGTCGATATTCGGTTTTGTTATATATCAAAATATCGAATATCAATATTTTCCTTTCGATGTTCCGACCCAAATAATGTTCCAACCCACACACTTATGAAGCTGCCCGGTTCATAAGTGTGTGGGTTCGATTCCAGCCTGGGTTAGTTGATATTTTTTCGTGGCGGTACCGTGAAATGTTTCTTGGCACTCCCACCCTGGTTAATAGAGAGCGGCAAACTCTAGCCATCAAATTTTGGCAAAAAGCACCAAAAGGCCCACTTGTACGACTAGTTCACCCCATCGATGTCAGCACCAGTTCCTATACAAAGTTGTTTGAAATACTTACCTAAGTATTGTTTTTGATTACTTAGAGGGGAGATTATTTATTTCTGTCTAATGACGATACCAACATTTGTCGGTATAGCACAGAGCTGCTTGTAACAATGTTTTGGGAATTTTTATCTTTATTTTAATATTTGAAATTTCGAATTTGGCTTAGAGGGGCGATATTTGACCACCATCTCTTTTCATCTAAAGTCCACATTCCAGAAAATCATGAGCTTGATTCCTAAGTATACCCTTACGTATTAAGACGATGGTAATTAAAATAAACACAAGTAAATGAACAAATGCAATTTCTTAACAACGCTATTTCAAGCTTTATTGTTGACAGAGATTACTAAATTGTTCAATTATTTCGAGTAGTTTTTCTGACTATTTCAGAATTAACGAGTGAAAGGATGTTATGACTAGGGCTAGGATTTTGAAGTAAATGCAAATTGTTTTTTGACCAAGATATAACCAGATATCAACTTGTAGCAGTGTACGATGCAAGTCGAAGGATCGATAAATTAACCAGTATTCATACTGGTTGTAATTAACACATATGACACAAAAAAAAAAGAGATAAAAAAAAGTTTCTGTTAGAAGGTTAATTGTGACTAGTTATGCTAAAAATCGCTGTATGGTGGACTGAAGAAAGAGAATAGTAAAATCCAGGATTAACACATTAGCTTTCATTACGGTGCACAACAATTGGTTTTGTAAAATAGTTTTCATATTTAATGTTCAATGGCTAGCGCATTTGTAAGAGCCGATATCCCCTTGAGCAAAATAAACAACCCCTCTCTCAAAGGCTTTTTAGAAAAATATATCGTGGAAACGAACGCCTGATTAATCCACCTTAAGCAAAAACTCGAGGGAATGTCAAGGAGGGACCCTATTTGGGTTTTAGTTCACATCTGATGTTGAAGGCTTGTATATTGCCAATATCGTCGTTGGGATGTTCTCCAGAGATTCATCTTTAAAGCCATTTCTCCTAAATTGCCAAGAGTTGGAAAAATGCAACCATGCGGTTCTTTAACGATTCCATGAATTTTCTGAGTCCAGAATGTGTGCTAATTGAATAATTGATCTTGATTTTGACAGTTGGCGCACCGTACACGACTAAAGCAGGAAGGACAATAAAAGTATTTTATCCTATAATGCTTTGTCACATGTCTTTTGTGCATGTTCGTCTGGACTTTTGAAGTTTTTTGGCTTGAATTACCGAAGGAGATTTGTTGCTTTCATCTGTTAAACAGACCTTTTTAAAAGCTTCAAACAGGGTTCAAATATTCGAGGAAAATAACACCGAACTGACCTTACCTGTTCGGCTAGTAGGCACTAGGTGCGGAATTTGATTGGAGGCTACTGAGTAGGTACTACACCAAGATCTTCGACAAAATAGAGGACGTTCTTTCAAAGCTAAATGGTGAGTCAGCCGCAGCCAATTTGATGTTGGTGGAAAATCCGACTTTGAAAAATAATCTGACGTTCATCGCTATCACGATGTTTGAATTACAGAGCGTGCCTCTATTAAAAAACATAGAGCTTATTAACGGAGAAATACGTAAAACGGAAGACGCCTCAGAGGAAAAAGGAAGCTGAATACGGACGATACTGCAGTATGTCTTAAAAAATCCATGTTTGAAAGACATGGTATATATTGCCAACAATATTAATAGAAAGGAGACGGCAGTGAAACTGTCAATTGAGCGGAACCCTTTTGAAACAGCCACTTTAAGAAACGCTTCAGTTACTTCACTTGACGCGAACGTTCTTTCAACAGATACATATCGGTAATAAGGCTCGATCGACGTACTTTTACGTTTGAAAATTAAAAAATGCATTTCAGATTTCAACTGTTTCCCTGATAATGAGTAGGTCGTTTTTTGAAATAAATGAATTAAATAATTTTATTGCATTTAGATATTTTTATGTACATATCTGGCATTTTTAATTACACGATAATCCTAGCCCTAATTATGACATTTCCTTACTAATTGTGCTTGTTTATTAACTAGTATTGTTGATTAACTAGTAATTAAAAATGCACTGACTTTAAATCGGAAACGAATCGAATACATGCAAATAATTGTAATTTCCAAGGATATACATTTTTTTTTGTCAATACTTAAGGTTGTTTATCAACTGGAAAAAAAAGAGAACAATGTGACGCAATTCGTTACATAATTAAACCACTTACCAGACAAATTTAACTTTTTTCAAGGGAATTCATACCATTTTCCGGGCAATTAAACCTTTTAGTATAGGAATTAAAACTTTGTTCATTTAATTAATCTTTTCCTCGAACATATTAAAACATTTTCCAATCAAGCTTGACACCCTCCTGGCCATAGTTATTCATGGTTTTTACCTTTTATTTTTAATGTGTTATAAAATTTCAATCCTTAAATTGTTATTCATATTCTTGATGATGAAGTGATGATAAATCAAATGATGAAGTGATTCGATTTAAAAGTTATACTCTCTCATATTGTATATTATATTATAACTATTGTGCCTTAAAGCATAAAACTAAATTATAACTATTGTGTCTTAAAACTTACAATAAAAACCCTCAATAATAAAAACTTTTGAAAAAAGCAAAAACATCATATAATTATTTATATTAGAACAGTCAAATCAGATAGAAATCGTACGTTACAGTTAAAAACATACATCTAATTTTTATTTAACAAGTTATCGAAATTAATAAAAGTACTAAATAAAGTCAAACTCAGCACAAGTATTATTCAAAAGTTTTAAATCATTGTTATTTCCTATTTAATAATTGAATCGGTGAGAATAAAAATAGTACATCTCCAAAGTCATTTTTTCGAAATATTCGCAATCAAAGGTTTGGTTATGCGATGAATTATAATTTATAATATACTCATCAATGACGTATCTTATAACCTATGAGTGTTGCTAGCGTACTTTTCTTGTGTTCAATGGTTAGTTCTACATATATAAAAAAATATTTTTAAAAAATGCCCAATATTGGACATGTACTGTTTTTATTCTCACCGATTCAATTGTTCTCATACTTATTTTTTTTTTCATAAGTTCACACTTTTTGGCTTTCATTTTTCTGTTTGATTAAAACCTTTATTTACCTCGACAGTTAAAAAAAAAAAAAAGATAAATATATTTTTTTACTTTCACTTACCTCTACATGACATATATAGTAAGGGAAAATATTGCGTGAAAAATTTTGAGTCCGAGTTTTCAACGGAAATACACGTTTTACAGTCCCCCCTTCCCTTAAGTCCAAATAACCAAGTCTCGGAGCGTTTGTGTGTGTGTAGGGTTACGTGTACATTTACAGATGCGTGATAAGTATATAAGTGCATAACTAAGTAATAAGTGTATAACTCAAAAACGAAAACCTGTACGAAACCTCTTTAAGCTAGGAATGTGCTTGGGATGTTACAGCAACTTTTTCACCAAAATCGACTTACCGGAAGTGCCGCTATGTACACTTCTCGAAAAAGGCTCAAACGATTTTCCTCAAACTCGTTATATCAATTTAAAATTGGATGGTCATTAATATCAGCAAGGTTTTATCCTCCCAAACAGCCTAAGAGGGCTTAATTGCCGAATTTTCAAAATTTCTTCATCTAAAGTACCTTCAATTTTATTAATTTATATAAATAACCATCTCGCATTGCTAGTAGTAATAAAAAATGGATAAATGTGAAATATAAAAGAATTTGAAAATTAACTAAAGAAGAAAAAAGGAGAAATATTTTCTCAGGTTGAAAAATAATTTCCGTAAGAGAGTAGTAATACAGATGTATAATATATAGTTGTAATGTTAAAAATTTTAGAAAAATTAATATCTAAAGTCATAGAAGGTAATTAAGTGTGACTAAAAACGCAGTAACATAAGTGATTGTTGTAGTTACTAATTTATACTTTTATGATATTTAATTTTAATTTCCATGGAAACTAAATGGAATTTTTTTAAATTTAATTTCAACTTGATAAACCAAAAATATATAGTTAGTAGAACTGAATTACAATAATCTTATTGTGAGACAAGTAGTATGAAGTGCCATGCTGCTGAAAATATTTCATGGGAAATTTATGTAAATTCTTTGAAATTATTTTGAAAAATGGATAATTATTATTATATATATGGTGGTAAGTGAAAATTGTGTGATGTGCGCACCGCACCAGATATTTGTTTAAAATATTCAGTAATAATCACAAGCATTTATAGTACACTACGTTTTTAATACTTAAAGTCTTTTCACGGTTAAGTATATCATAAGAAATTCTTTGAGGAACAATTTTAAAATGATTATACAAAAATACTGCTATGATACAAATGATTCGGGGAAAAAAAAAAATAAGCAAAAATCGCTTTATATCAGTTTTTATATACTGAAGTTATTTTTTTATACTGAATGTTTCTGCCTTTATCTTAACTCCGGAACTTTATCTTAACAAAGTTTTAGAACTTTGTTTTAAAACTTTTGAAGTTATAATTTTTAAGAGATTACGACCCGCTCTGTACTCTTAAACTATGGTCAAAAACGGTTCAGATGTTGGGAGTATGTAGAGGAAACTGAGGTAATAGAAGTCAAGGGGCAATCGTGATCACTATGCAGTTGTTAAAGTAGGTTGGAACCGATATTTGATAACACTGCACGCCCCTCTCCTGTACTACTACCAGAACCGGGCGTCTTGGCAATAGTTGTTTGGATGTTGAGTAACATTAAGTGTTTTTCCGCTGTTTGTTGAAAGCAAAGACATAGTCCGATCACAGTTAATCGCCTGTTTCACTGCTTCTACTGACATACTAATTGTTACAAAGTATCATGATAATACTACTTTTGTAGCACATAATAACTTTTTTTTACTTGTTGAATAAAGTCATGCTCTTAGGGTAATGGCAGTCAACATGATCAGGTTAATGGTGTCTATGTTCATGGACACCATGTCTATGCTTAAGTATGTTTCAGATGGTTAGAAAAATATATAAGGAAGGAAGACAAAGCTTAACGCTAAATGACAGACAAAATTTGAAAAAAACAAAACAAGTTGTGGTAAAAGGTTTATTGATGAGTAAGCCAACAAAGAATATACACAAAAATATAAGTTTTTTAGATAATAAATGGTTTATATCATTAAAAAATCCCCATATTCCTTGTTGTATATTCACAAAATGATCACTGACAACACCGACTTTCATTATCTCTGGGTCGGGGTAATGCAGATCAAATTTTATATTTTACATTTTTGGTCATTAAACAAAAAATGTTTAGTTTTAATGCAAAAATGGTTAGTGCTTACGTAAGAGTATAAGTAAGTGTCCTGTTAGCAGTTGTAGCGTTTCAAACAAAAAAGAATTTTAATGTTTATAATTTGTTTCCCTTAGGTGACTGTCACCATATCACCCATAGAGTCTATAGAAATGAGGGAACATGGAATTTTTTTTTTTCAAAATATTAGTTGCGAAGGGTGCCATAAACCTCTAAATAAAGTGAAATATCAAAAAAATAATTTTTGAACAACTACCATACTTAGTAATTATCAATTTTTAGTAGTTATCGAAGTAAAATAAGCCGTCTTACAAAATGTCATAATAAAAAAAAAATAAAGTGAAATTTAAGCTACTACATGAAAAATAGGTAAAAAAAATGAAAATAAAATAATTTTGTATATTATAGAAGTTAATTACTTTATTTTATTCCAATACTTAATTTCGAAAAACAGCAATACATTTTTTTATCTTTTAAATTTCCACTAACTTTCGATAGTGTCTTAATGGTTTGATAATAAATTTGTTTTAAAAAAAATTGAGAATAAGTTAAATCTAGATTTAAGCAAACACTTTCCTCAAAAACTTCTGGATCCATGGATCCGCCTTGCATTAACCAAAATAATAAGTCGAATTAACTTCCCTACGAGGTATCAGTTAGGTAATTACACCAAGTAAAAAAAAAAAAATGTACATACATATTAGAAATAATTATATAATATAAAAGTTAGGAATAAATAAAAATAATAATAATTTTTTTTTTTGTATAAAAATACCAACTATTTTCCAGGTACTACACAAAATATATTTTATAACAAAAGACAATTCATTTATTAAATTTCTTTAAATGGCATTATTAGCAGAGACAAAGCAAATGGTGTAATATACATTGCATGGTATAAATGAAATGAGATTTGATAATTAATTTCAGTGGTTCCAAATTAATAACAGTTTCAATTAAAATGGTTAAGTAGAGGTAGGAGAGGAAGCGATTCAAAGAGGACCGATGATTTCTGTTTCTATAGTATTTACAATAACATAGCCTACGGATAACTCAAAACATTGATGATGCAATAAACAAAAAAATTGAAATTATGTGTATGTATTATAAAATTATATATATGTATGTATGTATTATTTTATATATAAAATTATATATATGTATGTATTATATATATGTATGTATGTATGAAATTATATATATGTATGTATGTATTATTTTTGGATGCTCCAAAAAAAACTTGAAATTATATGTATTACATTTATTTATTATTTTTTATTTGAAATTATATTTATTTTTTTCAGATATGATAGGAAAATTCTGTATTTAAAAATATATAAAAAATACGTCATTTTTGATCATTTTAAAAATTGATTAACATTTTTTAAATTATTTTCTTGCAGTAAGTCGCATTTTTTTTTTTTCCTATTTTCTGTAAACACACTTTACGAAAAGCTTGTTATCTTTGTATCATTTGCTTTCGAATATTCTTTGATGAAGAAAAGTAAGAAAAAATGTTAAATGAATCATTTTTGGATGCTCCCAAAAAATACAGCTGGATTTTAATAGAAATTAAAATCAAAGCAAAAAAATAATTTATAAAAAGTAAAATTTAACAAAGAGTAATCTAAAGTTATTTAAGAAACTATATATATATATATATATATATATATATATATATATATATATATATATATATATATATATATATATATATATGTATATATATATATTTTTTTTCTTTAACGTCTAACGTAATATATATGTATCAATATCATCCGGAAAAAGGGTTTCTTATTTATGTGCCACGTCAATTACGCACTATGATTTCGGTGGAGTACCGAAGCAGATCCTGCACAATAGTGGCAGTCCTGAGGATAAAAAGCATCTTGCTATAAGCTTTTTGGAAGAACTATTGCAGAGTGATGGTATACCGCAAGAATTGATAAAATTGGTTAGATCTCACTTTTTTCGCTCCTTATTTTAAATATTGTAAGGAATGTGCCCGTAAGCCGAACGGTTAGTAGTAAAGCACCAGGGAAGGCTTTCAAGAAACCTTGTTTTTTCACGTGAACAAAAAACAATAATATGTAAAAAAAAAAGATAAAAACAAAACTAGGACCCGATTTTCTTAACAATAATTAAAACTGATGACAATATGATTGCAGTTCTAAGTCCATTGTTTACTTTCAGCTATAGAATTAAGGGATATAGAGTTATGGACTCATCCAGTCCTCAGCAACCCCTGAGTCAGCAGGATGATGGTTCTAGTATATATATCCCTCAGATCTAGAGCATCTCGTTCATTACCGTCTAGTTAGTCATAGTTGTACACTCAGTGTCAAAATGTTAGACACGACCATTGAAATTAAAAAAACTTTTCATGTTTTCTTTATTTTTGATTGATATTATTTTTTAAGCACAGTTTTAAGTATAAATTATAATATTGAAATGGAGACAATCTTCTCAGACCTTGAGGATTATTTAAATCCAATATCAGTAAATATTGACATTTTATATGCGTCAAAATGATAGACACACTTGTTTTTGTTTACTATTTTCTTAATCCTCTAGAGTTTAAATCGTTAAAATACCATTTCTACTTCAATGCAGTGTTGATTTTGTTTCAAAATAGACCTAAAAAGAACGTGAGTTAAGGGAAAAAATAAATGTTTCTCCGAAGAAGAGCGCCGTTTGATTTCTTCACTCCACAAGGACGGGATGAGCTTTAGGGAAATAGCCCGCCGAATCAAGCGGAGTTTTTCATCGGTCGCGAAGTTTATTCGGCATGGGGAGATATATGGAACCCACCGTTCAATTGGGAGACCCTCTGCTTTGACATTACGAGAGAATCGCACCCAACTCTTGTAAAACAACAAGAGCAATTGCTGAGAAAGCTTGAGTTCAAACAAAACTAAGGAATGCCCAAAGATTATTAAAAAAGTCAAAAACAATAGTTAGAAAAAAATTGAAAAGAAAGCCAGTTTTCAGTACCCGTCACAAATTATCTTTAGTGATGAAAAAAAATTAAATCTGGATGGGCCAGATGGATTTTCGTATTATTTTCACGACTTAAGAAAAGAAGAAAATTTTTTATCAATGCGTCAAATGGGAGGAGGAAAAGTTATGATTTGGCCATCAATTGGTTACAAAAAGAAAGGAAATTTGGTATTTGTTTCATCAAGAGTAAACTCAGCTGAATATAAAAATTTGTTAGAGGAACAAAAGTTGACTTTTAATGACATGTCTGAAGGCACACCAGTTTTCCAGCAAGATAACGCCTCAATACATTCAGCAAAAATTATTAAAGGCTGGTTTAATCGCAACAAGATTGCCAAATTAGACTGACCTGCTGTCTCCCCAGACCTGAAAATTATCGAAAATGTTTGGGGAACTCTTTCAAGGAGGGTGCACTCTGAGTCAAGACAGTTCGGAACAATCGAGGATTTGAAATTTGCAATTCTGGCTTCATGGGAACAATTACCTCAAGAAACAATTGTACGATTCATTACCAAACAGAATTTTTGAATTAATAAATGGTGGTGGAAAGGCCACGAAGTATTAAAATGAGTTTTATTTATTTTTACCAGGGAGCGTGTCTAACATTTTGACGGGCCTTAACTTTAATTTGAAAAATAAAAAAAAATGTATATATTTTTGGCTTGAGAACCAAAATACAAGCAGGCTGCTGATTAACTTCAGGTGAGTGATTATTTTAATTTAATATTATTATTTAATATTATTTATTATTTATATTTATTAATATTAATATTTATTAATATTATTAATATTTATATTTAATATTATTATTATTTTAATACTGTTTTACAGGTAATTTGAAAAGATGGGAGGGTAGAGTTAACAGCTTTTGAAGTGTGTCTAACATTTTGACACTGAGTGTAGCTTCCTATAGTTGTAACGCTATTTCAGTATTAAATAAAGTTTTTAAAAAGTAATTTAGTGTGACCAATTATTTAATTGGCGCCCGAACAGGGACTGGTGCGCTTCAAGTCAGAAGAGAAGAAGGTTGAATTACATATTCAAGAAAATCTGAAGAAATAGTTCCATTGTACTTTGTACGGACAACAGGATTTGGGATATTGATTCTACCACTCTAAAAAACTGGTCAGGAGGGCCCAAAAAATATTAACAGGGTCTGGAGCAGCTCACTTCAGCATCAGTTAGAAGAAATATTAATCACTGGACATCAGTTCTACAGCTTCACATCTTTATTAAAGGTAATGCTTATTGTATTGTTAAAGTAGTTATATCTATATACCTAACAATAAATTAAAAGAAATTTTAAACAAAAATAGAGTAAATTTAGGTTCAGAAGAAATTAATTTAGATACAATACAAGAAGAAATTAATACAATGGCTATTAAACAAATGACAAAAGAATGTTATGACCATTTGCCTAGCTATGATGGTGACCCATCACAACTTGTATTATTTATTAAAGCCTTAGAATTAATTTATGATGCAAATTGTCATGAAGGCATTTCTAATAGAGTTGAGAACGAACAATTATTATTACAGAAAGCTTTATTCAAATTACAAAGTACAGCCAGACATTTGTGTATGTATGAAAATTTCTCTTCAATCAATAAATTAAAATTAAGATTAATCAACCAGTTTAAGGACAGTAGGACGATAACTCACTTATAATATGAAGCTTCACATATTACCATTAAAAAAAATGAACATCCTATAGATTTTATTAACCGGGTAATTCCCTATGAAATTTGAATTAAAAATCGTATCATAATAGATACATCAATTGAAAATAAACCGCAAGAAACTTTTCAACTCAAATGCGTTTTCTAATTGACCATCTCATCAGAAACTTACACCCTAGATTAAAAGATACTTTAAATCACGTTGTAATTAAAGAACTCTCGGGACTAAAAAACACCTTATGTAATGAATGCCGCATTATTATGGAAGATTTATACTCTCAAGACCATGGTAGAACTTCGCCCTACCAGCCACCCCATAAGGAGCATAATAACCCTCGAGATAATTTTCAACATAAAAACCAAAACCCCGCATTTAATAGATATAATTGCCCAAATTTTAATAAACCCCCGCAATTTTATCAACCGCGCACTGATTACCACCCGGGATCAAAAGGATTCTGTCATAATTATAATCCCCAAAACTATTACAGGTAACAACAATCACAAAGAGCCTTTAGTAACCAAATAAGAAATCTACTATAACCAAATGCATTTCAATTTTAATAATCCTCAGCAACAACAAAATTTTAATTATCCTTAGCAGCAACAAAATTTTAATTCTCTGCAGCAACAAAATGTGAATCCTGATTCACAAAATACGGTATCAATGAGAACTGTGAGGAGTAATAATCTCCACCATTTATAAGAGGAAAACGATGAATTGAAGCCAAGGCTAGCCGAGTTAGAGAGCAAATTTGAATTTTTTTTAGAAGTAAGCCGGCCGGAACCTGCCCCTCCGGAACTTGACGCGTCTACCGTTTAAATCTTTTTAAGGAGTCTCTAACATTCTGTCCTCGGCGACCATTGGCTTATTGATACAGGCTCAGCAATAAATTATATAGACCCACGTTCTGTACCCATAGGAACTCAAATTATTTCGGAAGGATCGTTTTTATTACCTCGTTATTATATCATTCGTTATTATCACTCCAGCCGGAAGCAAGAGAGGAAATAGTTCTGTACTAATAGATCTTGCACAGAGACTAGGTTTGAAAGACGAATTTTTAGTTTTTAAAGTATTTAAATTACGTTAAATTTAATTAATTAAATTAATTAATTAATTACGTTTAATTTAATTTAATTAAATTTAAGTTACGAAGTTTAAAGTATTTAAATTTAGTGAAAGGTATAGATTATTATTAGACTTAAAACAGATAAACCCATTTAAACGAGAAATTATAGATATCCCCAACATTTCAAATAAAAAGTTGATGAAGAAATCGATAAACTATTACAGAATGGTATTATTAGAGAAAGCAATTCCCCATATAACAGTCCAATATGGATTGGCTCTAAGAAAGAAGACGCGTCAGGCCAAATAAAGATCAGGATGGTCATTGATTATAAGAAATTAAATGCTGAAACAATACCAGACAGATTTCCTCTTCCAAATATTGAAGAATTATTAAATAAATTACATGGATCTAAATATTTTTCAACAATAGATTTAATATCGGGATTCCATCAAATAGAGATGTCCGAGGAGTCCATAGAGAAAAAAACTGCATTCTCAACAGACACAGGTCATTATGAGTTTCAAAGAATGCCGATGGGATTGATGTCATCACCCTCCCCCCCACCTTCCAAATGGCAATGAATTCTATGCTATCTAATACTGATAACACTCTCGTATACTTATAAGATATTATAATTTATTCTACCACACCTGAAGATCATCTAAAACATGTAGAAATTGCTTTAAAGAAATTAAAAAAGCATTCCTTAACTGTTAAACTTGACAAACGGAATTTATGAAAACAGAGTTACCTTTCTTAGGCCATGTATTGACCAGAGACGGCATTAAAACAGACCCTAAGAAAATTGAAGCAATTGTAAAATTCCCTTTACCAAGAAATATTAAAGAAATTTAGCAGTTTCTCGGAATGCCAGGTTACTACAGAAAATTTATAAAAAAATACGCTCATATAGCAAAACCTTTGACAAATCAATTAAAAGACAAAATTAATTTTAACCCTAATAATTACAAAAATGCTTTTCAACAACTTAAATTACATTTAATAAATGCACCAATATTACAATATCCAGACTTTAACTCTCCAATGATTTTAACAACAGATGCAAGTAACATCGCATTAGGAGCGTTGCTCAGCCAACTTACACGTGGGAGGGATCACCCTATTGCATTTCCCTCTCATACTCTATCAGCAACAGAACAAAAATATTCCACCATAGAAAAGGAACTCTTAGCAATAGTTTAAGCATGCAAACATTTTAATCCATACCTGTATGGAAAAAAATTCACATTACTAACAGATCATAAGCCTTGTGGCTATTCACAATGAAAAACAATAATACATGAATTATGAAGTGGATTTTCTTATTAAGTCAATATCAATTCGATATAAAGCATGCAGAAAGTAAAACCAATGTAGTAGCTGATGCTTCAAGTAGAGTTAATATACACATTAGTTATGATTTACATGCGTTAACCGAAATGGAAAGAGATCCAGAAGAAGAATTAGACAGAATATTACAAGAAGCAAGTAATATAGAATTACCCCCAATACCTTCGGAAGATTATGATAGAATTTTACAGGAATTAAATCCTAATCCAGATGAACAATTAAGCATGGCTCCAACACAACATTCCCAAGATTCCAGCAATGAACAAATTTTAATAGTTCCAGAAGATAGAGCGATAAACGTGGAAAAATTTCAAATTTTAATTCAAAGTGGTTCAGCTAAACCCATTATTACAAAGCCTTTCGGTAAAACTCGGATTTATTTATAAACTTCCTACCCCTGGAAGAATAATTTAGAAGACACTCTCATTGAATTATTAAAGCGTAAAACAGTTTTTGGTGTCTACTGTGAACCTAATGTAGAATCAGTCAGAATTGAATTTGAAGCTATAAATATATATATATATATATATATATATATATATATATATATATATATATATATATATATATATATATATATATATATAAATAACTGAAATTATAATTGATAAATTGTCTACCGTTAAGATTAAGAGATACAAAAAGAAATTGAAATACGTATTGCAAAATGAGGAACAACAAGAAATTTTAGAGAACTATCACATAGGAAAATCGTATCACAAAGGAATAATAGAGACATACGAAAAATTAAAAATAAATTATTATTGGCCAAATATGAAAGATGACATATCTGAATTCATAAATAAATACTCAATTTATAGACAAGTGAAATATGAACGAAAGCCTATTAAAACTAAATATCAAATTACACCCACAATGGAAAAACCTTTTGAAGAATTACGAATTTTACGAATTACGAATTACGAATTGAAGAATTAATGATGGATATATTAACATTTTAATCTCATAATGTAGTGACAATAATAGATACATTCTCAAAGAGATTTTTAGCCAGATTATGTAAACACGTAAATGCAATTAATATGTTTCAGACACTAACAGAATATCTAGCACTGTTTCCAAATCCTATTAGAATAAAAATGGATAACGGAAAGGAATTCAATAATAATCTAATTCGTAATTTTCTAAAATCGTTAGGAATAGAGGGATATTATACAACACCAAATCACCCTAATTCCTTAGGACTCCTAAACAGAGAACAACTCTAGTAGAAACATTGCGAGCCTTAAAAGAAGAAACTCCCAGAAATTATTTAAAAATTAATCTAAATCTTGCTACATTAACTTTTAATAACTCTATTAATCAAACATTAAAATACCCCAAATGAAATAACATATGGAGTAATAAAGGATCCAGACAAATATGAGGAGATAATTAAGGAACAATTAGTTAATGAATATCACAAAAACATGAAAATTGTTCATAATAAACTCTAACATAATTAAACAGACAGATATTGACGATAAAACCTTTATTTCAAACGATTTAGAAACAATTTGGTTAACAAGAAAATCTCATGTACGATTAGGCAAAATATCATTCATTATGTAGTAAAAATTCCAAAATTATCTAAAATCTTAAATACAATATATCTTTTATCAGTTCCTATTAAATTCAATAATATATTTATAACTACTGTTGTTAAGCATTACCTAATATTGTATAATGTACATGAAGTGTTTACTGGAAATTGTACATTTCTTAAAGAGAATTATTATTGTACTAACCTTAGAATAGTTAATGATACATGTATTCTTAATGAATTAAGAAATAATCTCTCTAATTGTATTTCTACTAACATTCTTAATATTTCTCCTTTTATTAAATATGTAGATATTATAGATGCATATGTAACTTTTGATATATCCTATGTTGTATTGTCTAGCAATGGAACAATCCCCGTATATTTGCCAACTACCTCTATTATTAAGTTAGAAAGTAAGGAAATAATTGTAAACCAAACTAGGAAATTTTATATCAACTCTGATACCTTATCCATTAATCATAAATTAAATAATCTTAAGAAATTAAATATTACATTTGATAAAATAGACTTATCTGCAATCTTTCATGAAGAATATGAAACATTAGAAACTATTGATAATCCCATATTGTACTTCACTCCTTTATTACTTGTATATATCACTGTATCTTATTTTATTGTAATCCACATACTCCAAATTTACTTTTGGATAGTGAAATATTGTAAAAAAAAAATATACATATATAAATTTCCTTCTTATTGTACAAAATGAAAATATGTTCAGATTCCCTTCGAATCTCCAGAAGGGAGGAGTTATGGACTCATTCAGTCCACAGTAACCCCTGAGTCAGCAGTATGATGGTTCTAGTATATATATATATATATATATATATATATATATATATATATATATATATATATATATATATATATATATATATCCCTCAGATCTAGAGCATCTCGTTCATTACCGTCTAATCAGTCATAGTTGTAGCTTCCTATAGTTGTAACGCTATTTCAGTATTGTAAGTTTTACTTATATAAAGTTTTTAAAAAGTGATTTAGTGTGTCCAGTTATTTAATTTAGAGTTAATCAATGTGAAATTATCTATCCTGATATCATGAAACGATGAAAGACCAAAGTCCATGTTTACATTTCACTTGGACATCATCCAACTTGTTTAACCATGATCCAAACTGTTTACATTTAGGTAAAGTTAAATATTGTGAAGGTTATGCAAAGATGGAGAAGGTTATGTAACCGCTGTGAAGGTTAAATACTAGAATGGGTACCTGACCCTTCGACAAAATCGACAAAAAAAGTTTCTGAAGTTACAGAAAAACAAAATGACGCAGAAGGTTCACGTGACCATGAAGGCCATGGTTGTGTGAACGTGACTAACGTTTACTAATAAATACCTATTTAAAAGTTATCTCCTCTTTGAACGAAAGGTATAACCTCTTTAACCAGCGTGATAAAGTCGTTTCGATTTATCGATATATTTGTAAATTTGTAAGTCCATTGATTATGCAATCAAAGATTAAAAATACATATAAGATTAAAAAGTTGTTTTGTTTATGTTTCAGCGAGATAAAGGATTAACAGTTCAAAGTCCAAGAGTTGTTATGGGATTAAGAAGCCCTTTGTTTATTATTAAGAAAATCTTTGTTTAAGTATAAAAGTTTAACTTTTTGGTCAATGTCCAAAAGGTGTTATAGGATTAAGGAGCCCTACATATTTACATTTCACCTGGACATCATCCAACTTGCTCATCCATGATCCAACGTGTTTACATTTAACTAAAGTTAAATATTGTGAAGGATATGCATACATTGAGAAGGTTATGTAACCGTTGGGAAGGTTATAAATTATAAAGTGGGCACCTGAACCTTAATCGGATAGGTTAAGGTTATATAACCGTTGTGAAGATTACATACTATAAGGGGGGGGGGGTACTTGACCCTTTGACAAAACCCTAATTCTCTCAAGTTGCAGAGGTGGAGATGGGGGTGTGAGGAAAACAAAATGGCAGCTGGGTAGATTCAGTCTCTATAAGGAGGGTAACTGACCCTTCAATGGGTGGAGGGGATAAATCTTGTGGGCGGAGTAAAGGCCATAAGGTGCCATGGGTTGCGTGACTGGATCACGTGACTAAGAAGGGGCGTGGCCCTTGTGAGCCGAGCATAGGCCAGGAGAGGCCGTGGATCACGTGCTAAACTCGGAGGCGGAACATAAGTCAAGAAGCGCCGTGGGTCACGTGACTAAACTCGTGGGCGGAACATAAGCCACAAAGCCCCGTGGGTCACGTGACTAAAATATATGGGCGGGACAAAAGTTTGAGGTGCCGCGGGAAAAGTGACTGGATCACGTGACTGAAAAGGGGCGGAGCCTAATTGCAACGTGACTAAAAAGGGGCGTTGCCCAGTGGTTAAGGTTGGGTCGAAGTAAGACCACGTGATAGTTAAGGTTAGGTCGAGGTGACACTACGTGGCAATTCAGGTTAGGTCGAGGTGCAAATTCAAATTCAAATTTTTCGCCATATGTCACGTGACCATGTGGTGGCTTTTGATTGGCTGTTCCGAAATGGTGTGCCAGCTCACCCAATTCTTATCTACTGTCAAAATAGTATTTCACAATCTCCCAAATTTTAGACACAGTTGGGAAATCGAATGTTTGTTATCCATCTTCTTAGTCTATCTAGATATCGGTTGTTAAATCTTGTGAAAACTCCCAGGTAAACACAGACATCATTTAGCAACGTCCGCAGGACTTGAGAAATATCATCATCTGGCAACATTAAAGGCGTCCATAAAGGGCGGATAAGTTGATCCATAACATTTCCACTGCTAACATATTTCGTCATTACTGCTCCTCTTCGTCGGCCGCTGTTGTTCGCTTGGGGGTAATAACAGGGCCACCAACTTCCGCCTCTGAATATCTTGTTACCCTGTCCTTACTCCCTCCCCCCCCCCCCCACACCTCTATAAATTTATTACACCACTCATACATATTCAAGAAGGCTGTGAAGTTTCTTGGGGCCTTCGAATCGATGAATTTTCTCAGGAGGTTAGCCACTCTCGGGACTTTGTTATAGAACCACGATATTAGTCCAAACGGGGTTCGAAATCCATCGGGCGACAGGGATCCATCCATAGAACGGAACGATACAATACATTTGTCAATCACGATTTTTTCAGCATCTCCAAAGAAAATTTCACTCCAAAAATTGTAATAATTTCATATATCTTTCGGGGCTAAGCATCATACGATATTCTTATTTAAACGCGCAATTTATTCAAGAAAACGTGTATCAACTGATCACTTTACACCAACATTAAGAGGTAAAAAAGCTCCTATCTTTCCCGATACCTGGCCATCAAGCGGTCCACCCTAATTGTACATCACTGAAAGTAGTTGTAAAGAAGTACAAAGTATCTCCCAACTTTACCAAAATTACTTGGAGAATCAAGGTTTGTTTTGATGGAAGAATATAAAAATACCTCTCAGGAATTTTATTAAATAAATATTACATATTTAAATCAATAACGTCAGGCCATATAAACAAACGGAGGAATAAACTCCTCAGATCTATGACAAATTAAGATTTAGATTTTTTTAAAAAAATAATTTTGTTACTTTGTTTAGGGTTGAGGCTTAATCTGGATTAAATTAGGAATTAAAAAATAAGCAATACAATTATAATAGTCATACCTTAGTTTTGTAAATATTGTTAGTTATATACAACTTTGTTTATATAGTTATTGGTGTATATTAGTTCGTATATTTAACGGAAAAAAAGGAGATACAAACTATCAATTAAACCCATGTAGAACACTTAGAAAGCGTGGAGATATTTTCTTTCATTGAGGGTGAATAAATGGAGCTAATAAATAATATATATATATATATATATATATATATATATATATATATATATATATATATATATATATATATATTTGTGTGTGTGTGTGTGTATGTGTTTTTTGAATATGTGTGTGTGTGTGTTTTATTTCTAAGAAGGAAAGTTATAACTTGAAGACACAACTATTAAATTATTAAGTAAGGTCGACATAAACATGATGAAATAGGTAAAAAAAAAATTAAAAAAAAAATAAAAAAAAAAAAATAAATAAATAAAAGGAGACTATAAATTAAAAAAAAAATATATATATATATATATATATATATATATATATATATATATATATATTAGGAGGTTTATAAGATCTTCCAAGAGTTGGAATAAATTGTCACAAACTCTGCATTGACTTAGTACTGCATAAATAAAAGCTTGTTGTTTAAGCTTCTCGATTCATCTAGGGTTAGGCAAGAAATTTCAAGGATTTACAACGTTTTAGTTAATTTTAAATTTAAATTTAGATCTCCTAAGAAAATTCTTCAATTATATCCTCTGAAGTGGGCAAAGAATCTTTTCATCCACTGTTATGTCTCACTGCCAAGCTAAGGTGGCAATATTGACAATGATCTGATATAAATTCAAGAATCAAATATGGCATCTATATAAAATATAATAAAACTATTGATAACAGTAAGAAATCGGTAATTTTGAGTATCTTGCAGTATTTTCATTTCGTAATTACAATAATTTATTAGTATTATTAAAATATAGCATTAGCTTAAAAAAATGTTCAACTCTTGAAATATCAACAAAATGAGTGGGAGACATTGCCTCTACATGAACCAGAGTGATTTGGAAATTTGGATAGATTTAATAAAACCAGGGATCTCAAGAATTGTCATTTCCAATATGAATGAGTCTAGTCTTCAAATAATAACTTGTAAAATATATAACCCAAAAATGTATATATATATATATATATATATATATAATTTTATTTATATTTAAGAGTAGTCTAAGTTCGAGCCCGATAATATAGAGATGAAATATTTCATACTGAAGCATGATAAAATGAGGGTTATTGTGTTTGTTAAAACAAATTTTGACGAGTTAGCATGATTTAAGCTGCATTAAAAATATTTACTAAACTTGAAATTATGCACATCGAACATTATAACAATATATAATTATGTGTATATATATATATATATATATATATATATATATATATATATATATATATATATATATATGCTCATAAATTTCATAATTGTAAAAAAACATATTTATCAATTTTAATCGTTCATAAATGTGTACGATTTACGGCTTGCTAAACATACCATCGTCGTCACGAGAAAATATCGAAGAAAATATTTTTATAATTTTTAGTTATATTGAATAATTAGGTCTATTTTTTTAATTTCTTAAGTTGTAACTATATCATGTCTCAATGTGTCTTATTTCATATTAATTTAGACCCTAAAAATATAAAAATCACATGAGATATTTTATGCTACATAAGATGTTTTCTTGTGACAACGACGATATACTTTTCTAAAAAAGTATACAAAATTAAAAAAAAAAAAAAAAAAAAAAGATGGCAGTCGGTGTTTCAAAAAATGGGATGTCGAACTAATAAAGATGGAAAAATGTCTAAAACCATAAAAAACTCTCGGTATCCGACTCATACACGTGATTTATATTACACGAATTATTAAATTGTTTTACAAGAATAATTTTTGACAAATCTGTGTCTGTTGTAGTAGCCCTAAATATTAAGACCAAACAAGCCTTCCCAAATGTTTGATCTCCTTACCTTTCATCATTCCTTCTATTAACAAATCTTTTCATATTCGTAGAATATCCATTAGAAATTTCTAAACATTTCAATCCGTAATGCCTCAAACATAAATTTCGCGTTATCTACTAGATTTTCCTCTATTCAAATGTATACATTTATAGTGCGTCCCTATTTATTGTTTATAAATAGAAATTATCAAGACTATAAGCACGTAACTGTCCTTGTTTGTGTTATTCTTGAAGAGCGAAGCACCAGGATAAAGATTGCTTTTCATAATAACAAACCAGAAGACGGAAACGAGAAAAATTAATTGCGATGGTTAAACACTGAGTGGAAGTACCTTAAAAAAATAAGTTAAAGAATAAAAATATGAGGAGGGGTCGGATGCAGCGGTTTGCAACGGTTATGAAGATTCAGGTTCCACGTGTTTGAATTTCAAAATATGTAAAACACTTCGTGAAACACTAATCATTATTATACAGGCCACTCATTAAAAATAATACAAGGTCGTTTCTATTCCATGGAATGCAATGGTTGTTTTGGAAATTGATGGGAGTATTTGATAAAATATGTTTTATAGTCCCCAACGGATAAATATTAGCATTACTAGTTTTACTTCAACTTACCTATATATGAAATATATAGCACGGGAAAGTATTGTGATGGTGAAAAATTTCGAATTTTCGTGCCACTTATTAATATCGATTTTACAATTTTCTAAAAAATGGCTCTGACGATTTTGATCAAACTTGTAATATCAATGTACAATTAAACGTTCTTTAATTCAGTTAGGCCCTGATACTCATTAAAGTAGTCTGACAGACCATAAATGCCGAATTTTAACAATGGCTTCCTCTTAAGTATCTATAATTTGGATTATTCGAAATAATTAATCGTCTCTCCTTGTTAATAGTAATAAAAAATGGATAAATATTAACTATGAAATTCGATATATAATATATAATATAATAATTCGATAGTTAAATGAAGGAGAAAAAAATGAGAGATATTTTCCTGATAGAAAACGAATTTCCGGAAATAAGAGTAGTAACATAGATGTATAATATGCCACTGGAAAGCTAAAGATTTTAGAAAAAATAATATCTAGTAAAGAAAGTAATGGAGAGTGACAAAAAACGCATAAATTTAAGTGATTGTTGTAGTTAGTAATCTATATTTTTATGTAATTAATTTTAATTTCCGTGGAAACTAAATAGACAATTTATTTTCAACTCGACCAACCAAACATTCATCGTGAAATTGTTCTGCGATTGTTTAATACACTATTTTATTGTACTTTTGTCAATTCTTTAAAATTATTTTCAAAAATTGATAATCATCAATCCACTTAGGTAAGTGAAATTTGTGTGATGCACTCACAACACCAGCTTTTTAATAATGTCGTAGTAAAATAATAATTGAATCCGGTAAAAAGTTAACTTTGATTAAATATTTGAAATCTATATATTGTCATGCAAAATAAAAATGGAATATCTTATTGTAATGATTAATCCTAAGAATCGTATTGATTATTTAATTATTTAATAAAAATTAAATAATCTTGCTGTGCTATTTATGAGGCATTGCTAGGCGAAATCGCAGGTCCTAGGAAGGTATATCATACCACGACTTCCAGTGATCTATTCCACCTCGGATTAAGCAGAGGTGGCTGAGAAACCTCACTTCAGCAAATCAAGAGTACATGGAGAGTTTCGTTTTACAACAGGTAGCTCGTAAAGGGCCAGGATAGTAAACCGAATAAGGTCTTATCAGGGTATTATTTTTATGTACCACTTCATTTAGCTATTCCTTGCGCAAAACCTTCAACAAAAGCCCCAATAAAAAAGGAAGCTAACAATAAAAGCGAGGGATTACTGTCTCTGATTGCATCCTTTGGGCCCATTCGACGCCAGCTTGTCAGAGGCTGTTTTATTTTGACAATTTTATACCTTTCGGTTGTTGTGTAAGGCTGTATGTCTAAAATTAGAAGAAAGATATAGTGAATCAATGTAAGCATTTAAAAAAAAAAAAAAAAATTAGCTAAAGGATATTCTAAGATGATTCCTAAAACAAAGCCATAAGTCACTCAAATACCAGTAAATTACTAAAAAGTCAACGTTTCGCCAATTGAGGAATCAGAACAGAAAAAAATAATATCAAATAATAATGTCTCTGATCGGTAGTTTAAAGAAGACTAAACAAAAACAAATGGCACATCACTCAAAGAAAATTCAAGAAATACTTCTATTTTAATTGGTTTAATAAATATTATGTCGTAAAATAAGATTTGAGAAATCTTAATAAAAGACATACCAGGTATGTCGGTTTCAATTAAAACCGACCGGTTTCAGCCTATGCAAATAACCGGTTTTCGGAAAAACGGGGAAAACCCGGTAATTTTAAATTATATAACTTCTCAACAAACAAAATGATTGTTGACATCACAAACAATAGTTACTGGAATTGCTACAAATAACTGGTAATTGGCAAGATCTTTAAATCAAGTACAGATCGATTTCCTAGAATAACCTGTAAAAACTTTACACAATTAAACAAATAGATAAAACCCTGGAAATAACTGTTATTAGAATAACATTATTATGTACTGTTTATAGAGTTATTTATCATGTACTTTTTGAGAAGGTAGGATATTTATTTCGTATTTTTTGCACAATAGGTTTTTTCTTTTTTTTTTTAGGAAATATATTTTTAATTTTTTTTTCGGTTGGATTAAAAAAAAAAAGATTATAACCAACAATGTAAAAAACCGAGAAAAAAAAACCGGTTATCGGTTATAACAGATGAGTTATATCCCGCATATGTTGAACTCACTTGGAGTGATCTACATTTATATCTCTATTTGGTTTGTCTTATTTAGAATGTAGATGCGAGATGCGTTATGTTAGGTCTGCTTTTATGTGACCTTGAATTTTTCTGTCCTGATGGTGCCTGAATTAGCGAAACGTTGTAGGAATGTCCCATATATTTCTAATTCGACTTGAAATACATATCCTCCCATTACGAACTCCATACCCATTAGATTCTTACTTCCTATTCGATTCCCAATAATCATCTGAACAGTATGAAAAAAATATGGCCACGAGACCTTCTAATCAAGAACAATCATTGAAGTGCTACCGAAGGATAGTTTCGTCACAAGTTACTGCCATTTGTTATTAATCAGATAAGTTTATTTATGAAATTTATATATACAGTTGTTATTCACGATAAAGAAATTAAAACTGAAATAATATGATTACCTAAATTACAGAAATCGCCTGTGAGCACTTGAAATAGTCATGTGATTTAACCAAATACGATGATTTTTACCATGAATAGATTCTTCCAAAAGAAAATATATGAAAATGAATAAATAAATAAAATATAGAGAACAATTTAATAAATTTAAAATTCTTTCCTGTTCGATATTTTAAGAATTAAAACTAAGTTTTTTACTTTAGTTTTTGTTTGATGTGTTATTGTAATATATATATATATATATATATATATATATATATATATATATATATATATATATATATATTAGTAAGTATTCTACTTATGTTTTTAAGAAAACCCGTTCATGTTTTTTAAAAACTCTTGCGTTGATTTTTACTTGGCAACTTGAAAACGAGTTGTAGAATGAACTGTAAAATACATAATGCATAAAAAAAAAAAAAAAAAAAAAAAAAAAGTAATTGAATAGATATTTTACTTTTAAAATAAAATGGCCTCAGATATTCAAAGCAAAATAGTTTAATTTGTTTTCTCAAAACAAATTAAACTATCAAAGGAGACTGGATTAATATTTTTATTTTATCGTAACTTATTATCTAATGGGCACAACTATTTATTTATATTTTACTTCATGTTCATCGATAGATATGTGTTAGGAAGACGGTATAAGAAGTATTCGGAATCGTTTAACTTGAGTGTCTGTTGGATCACAAATTGAACTTGTCAGAGGTGACCTGACACCCCTCCACCTCACCCCCACCCCTGGAAGCTATTGCCTAATTAAACCGAACTTTTTCTGACTCACAACTTCTCTCCCGTCCAATTTGGCTACAAAATAACCTGGATACTTTGGTGAAATTTCACTGGTATCCGCGTCTAAAACCTACATTAATATTGAAAACAGAATTAATTTGAATTTATAAAGAAAATCCTGAAACGTTTATTTGTATTTATATTTTAAATATATTGAAATCGACAATTGTATTATAGAAAAAATTGCTAGGAGAACGGAGAACACACTTAGTTTTACTAGAGGGATTAAATAAATTGAAATTAATTAATTGTCCATAAGAAGAATTGTTTTGGGAGAACAAAAAAAATAGCAATACCTTTTTTTTTTAATGAACCACATCCCATAATTTTTATCATTCTAAAATATTTTAGGAATAAAGACTCTAAGACTCTAGAAATATCTGAAGAAAATCAAGAGTTTTTCCAATTCACCGCCGATACTTGGGATACGCCCGAACTTTCTATTGCTTGGCACAGATGTGAGCAAGGAGTTTTGTCCTCCGCGCCTTCAATTAAGAATTGGGTGTCTCTTTTTTTATTTTATGAAACCAGTAAAATCAATAATCATATTTCCTAAGTGCTAGTTAATGTGTATCAAAGATTTACATATAAATACAGTTCAATATATTCGGATATATATATATATATATATATATATATATATATATATATATATATATATATATATATATATATATATATATAAATCAATTCTTCTCCCTCCATCTCTTCATCGCCCCATTTTTTCCTACTCATCACACTTGCCGGTCCGATACCAGGTTAGGCCTGCATGTCTTCGATTCAACACGTAATCTCCTTTCCTCTTCTCAACTACCTGTTCCGTTTCTATCCTCTCATGACTTAATCCAAACATCCTATAATATCCAAATTCCTGCGATCCTCCCTAAAGCCATAACTTTCATATTTTTCAAACTTTCAAGCATAACCAAAATATTTTATCTTGAAACCTAGAATTGGAGTGAAATCTATTCCTGTTCTTCCATTGATTCCATGTTTGACATCCTCACCTCTAATCTTATCCATATCCTTATCTATAACGTCTAAAAAACTGTTTTCTAAAAATTAAATAAATAAACCTGCAATTATGGGTTTTGGATTTAGTAGTTGGTTTAGGGCTTGGTGTTCCTTGGCGAACGGTAACAAGGAAGTGATGAAGTCAGCTTCCACGCTCAACCGCAAGGTTAATCCTCCAATCCTATTAAGGATTCGAAACCCATACTATAGAGGCTCCGTTTGCCCAATAAGGGTCTCCTTAAGGCTGATATAATAGTAAATAAACTTTCTACAACAACTTCACCCAAAGAGCTACCCGACTCCTCAACATAATAGCTAGCAATAAAATTTTTAAATAAAATTCTATCTATTCGTACTATATACAAATGAAAAAGAAATGCTGGGCTATACATATCAAGAACTGAATAATGAAGGTTATTTAATAAATCTTTCAACATGAGGAAAAATATTCCAGGAAGGAAACTGACTCGATTCCCGACTAACGACACAGGTCGTTACACCGGAGTGGAGCGAATATGTAAATTGGCAGTGGGACAATTCAATTCCATATCGGGCAGAGTGATGGACTGATTGAGGAGATACAACCGTCGGACAACAGTTGGACAAAATGAAGTTTACAGTGTGACCAGTGTTTAGATAGTGGTTGTGCCACCCTTAATAACGAGACCCCTCCTCCCTCAACCGCAACACACAGTCCCCCTTCCCCCTTCCGCCACTACCACCTTTAATTATAATCGGCGGACCCATGCCGAATCCGTCCATACTGTATGTTGATCCGATCCAGATGAACTGTGCGAATGTGGTTACGTTGAACTGATATTCGGAAGCTATATTTATTCGAGCAAGCGCCACTCGTAATGGAACATATAATGCCATGAAATTTGCATGTTGGTACGGTTCATTTGCGTTCGGAATTGTAAATGCGAGAGCATCATAGGTGACTTTATTCATTGTTAGATCCAAGCGTTGGTGTGGTCTATTATTGTGGTCCCTGTCTCTTTCCATCTTATAAGGTTTGATGATTTGTCTGCAGTTTCATTTCCAAAGATACTGAAATGCGAGGGTTATCTCGCTAGTGCAGTTTATCCATGCGGTTACTACCACATCTACCATAGGCAGTTGTTTATTTGCCTGACGATGATATTGCCGGAGACTCCTTCAGAAATATATTATTCATAAATTAGCTGAAACAATTCGTGGCAAGACCTATGCATTGGGTTAATAGATTTCATGAACATCAAACCGTGATAAATCGCAATGGGTTCGTCTAACATCTCTAAGTATTACTGCACATCCAACTTCATTGTGATTTTTCGACCTTTCTTATTTTTTGCGTAAAATGAACTTTATTAAAAAAAATAAAACCGAGAAAACACAATTGATACAGTAATAAGAGAACCTCTGCAATTTTTCATATCTAGTAATTTTGAGAAAACTTTTCGCTTCATATCAGTAGTATTTTAGTTCATTAGGAAAGAGGAACAATTATCGTAAAACGCCACAATTAGCCACTGATGGACTGGGTAGAGCTGGATATAACTAGTTAGCAGAAGGCCATACCCCGTCAGTTTGAGTGACAGTGATTTATTTCGCGACAAAACTTGTCGGACGCTTTCGGCTTTCTGACACCTGTCATGGCAGCGAATACTGCTACGGGCGTTGGTATTCGTTAAAAGAACAAGAGAAGTCGAATGCTCTTTTATGTAAAGCATTTCTTGGTCATAAGTATCTGTTGGGTAATTTTTTCACAGTTCCATCTGTTTTATTGAGTCATGAAGTACTTAGCAAATCGTAAGCTTGTAGATGTATTAAAAATAATAAGAGCCTATTAAAATAATAATAATCTATTCAACTGAATTTGATTTAATAAAATCAATTGTATAGTGTATAGCGTATAAAAGCAGGTGTATAGTGATCAGCCCAACATAATTGCTCTAAATTAGGGGTTTCCAAAATGGAGCAGATTTATACTTAGTAGAAATATATTTTTATTTAAAATTTAACATATCACAACTATATAAATTAATGTTTTGTACGATGTATTAAATATTAATTTAAACCATTCTTTGATTTTTTAGATTTTTTTTGTTTTTAAGAAGCTTCGCATGCGACAGGTACGAATATCAACATATATCAATGGTACAAATATTATTGTCTCGGGTCCTTGAACCGTAAGCTGCTTCTCTGTAAAAGCAGTAACTAACTTAATAACCCTCACAATATTACGTGTATCAAGTCTACCCCAATCCTCTTTAAAATAATACTCAAGCGCTCTAATAATTAAAAACACTGGATAATTTATTTTAATATTAGTTTTGTTTATGCTAATTCAAAAATATAGACAAATACAAAGTTTTACTGCCAGCTGATATGAGGCCGGATATTGATATAATATGACATTTAATGTAGTGCGCCTTCCTTATATTCTAGGTATCTGTGAATGAGAGAAAATATAAAAATAGATTGCTTTAGCTAGGGTTTCCATCGTCGGGCGGATATCTATTGTCCGTCTTCTATAGAAGAGGATGGATAATGAAAAAATATAAAGATAAAAGAACAGACTGAAAAAGAGAAAAATGTTAAAAACAATAAGATAAGAAGTAACTGACCCAGATTAGAAGCCATATTGTAAAAGACTAGGAGGCCGTTCACAATAAGAGGATTTTATATAAATTAATTACAAATTTAACTATTATTAAAATAATCGATAAATTATTGCAAAAAAGAAGTAAAAAACTTACAAATTAATCATAAACTATAATAATAACCATCAAGACATTTTTCTTAGGAATATGTAAACATCATCATTATTAAGTATGTACACAAATTATGCACACGATTGAATATCTTAATATTATAAATCATAATTGATTTGGAGGAATTGTGCAATAGGATTTAAATATAAATTTACAGTTGAAAATTAAGGATTTTATTTCTCATTGTAAAAATAGCATTCTTTCAAATTTTAAGTAGAATATGCTTTATTTTAAGCTTTAATTATAATAAGTTTTATTTTCATTTTTATTATGGTTAAGAAGGTTTATCTTCTTTACTAATTTATCATACCTGTTTACATTTTTATTCATTAATCACGTATTAGTTTACATATGTTACATGTATGCATACTTTATAATATAGGAATATATGTATATGTGTGTGTGGTTATATATATGTATATAGAAATCTTGCAATACTTAGTTTAGCTAAAGATTCGTTCTACCGCCTAATTATAAAACAAATATACAAAATGAAAATTATATTCAATAATTATAAAGAAATATTTTCAATTGCATCTACAAGTTCTCCAATATATTTTCAATTGCGATACAATATCAATAAGAAAACATTTTTAATTTCAATTATAAATTTATATTGAAATTCTATAATAAAATAATAAATAAATAAATATATTTGTATGGGCCCGCCCGAAAACAAATCAAACCTATGTAATTGATAGTGTGGTTTCAATTATATACAACCAAAAAAATAAAATAAACAAAAAAGTTCATGTGTCTCTCAATCTGTCAATTTTTAAAAATATTATATAACAGTGTCATAGAGATGAAATAATATATAATTAATTATAATTAGTACTAATAAATATTATTATGCTGTAATAATGCAACTTGCCTAGGGCGAAACTAATAAAAAAAATACCTAACTCAAAAGGTAACTAAATAGTCCAGGTGCAAAAGAGAAAATATATTCATTTTTTGAAATAAATTTCCAATGGGCTTTCTCGATGTGATAGGAGAAAAATAATAGAAACAAATTTTAAATGTTTTAGATAAAATCGGTAGCAGCCTGGTGAAAAAAATTCATAAACGTCCCGAAAAGTGTTTTTTGTTCACGTTTAAGATACGATCATTTTTTTTTTTTTTAAATAATAATATAAATAGTATGTAATAGCGTTTAAAGAGACGGAAAAAATGAGTTTTAAACAACTTTCCGCAAAAAAAATAATTAAAAAGCACGAAATATGGCCATTTTTAGACATTTCATTACAGGGCTTTTAACTGTCGCCGGAACTTGTTTTGGAGCTTAAATTATGGATTTTGTTAGTACCTATATACAATAAAAAAATTTATGCACAACAAATAATAACTTTTCCCGAAAATTGAGAAAATGTAAAAGCAGGTGTTTTTGAAAAAGGTATGCAGTTTGTGTCTCATTTTACGGCTGAACACGGCCGGTTGGGTGTGTGCAGTGGACGCGCTGCAACGCTTTTCCTATATTTGGGATCGTTCGGCCCTAAGCGGCTCAAAGGTGATTCGATTGAAAACGTTTATAGTGGATAGTTTATAGTGGATGCCTAAAGGCCCTGCATATATTTGTCCTGAATACATTTTCAAAGTATAAGGATTTTTATAGTGCAAGAACTAATAATTTTGTGAAAATTTAATAAGTTACAATGGCAACGAACCCTACATACCGCCCCCAGAAGGGATTTGAATCGCATGGGTTTGCCTCTATTTAGAGAGTTAATTCGTATTTTTTTTTTTTTTCATTAAAAAATTTGTTTTGATTACATATATGTTTCAAGCTATGAGCTTTTATACATACTACCTCTGGTTTTATAATAATTCTTAAGGTTATGCTCTAAAATAATTAAATACATGAGGATAAAAAAATAACAAAAATACCTCTAACAAAACAAAAAAAAATAAATAAATAAAATATAAAATAAGACTACAAAACGACAAAACGAAAACAAAATTTACATCCATACATAAAACTATTATCTAATTTACAATACTATATGTTTTAATCTTTTGTGTTTATAAATGTTGTAAGGTAGATCTGCTTTGGTATAGTTGACAATTTCCCTTATATGTCTATGAGAACTAGCCTCACATGAAATTCGTATTTAATCAGTCGAGCTTTAGATGATTATTAAATAATCATATAACAATAATTAAATAAGAGTAGTTAATCTTGAACAAGAGACACCAAGGAGTGTCCTTGATTGACTCTTAATACATCAGTTGGTTCTAATCACAAGGCGTTGCGTTGTTAAGTGATAATTATTTTTATATAACACATTAATACTAATAGTTGTGCTCATGTCCCTGTAAAGTGATGACATGTCGAAAAGAATATATAAAATTAAATCTCAAATACAAAATATTATAAACAGCGCAGTTATAAAATTTACTGCTATAAAATTCCAATCTTAACGTAAAATCTACAAAAAAATAAATAAATAAACATATAATAAATTTAACATTTAATCGTGGAACATCGACTACCGTTTTTATTCTTAAGGTGCCGCGTTGAATTAGTCATGAATCCGAAACCACCAACCCTTCCATAAACCGCAATGACTAACAACTAAAAAGTGGGCCTCTCTCAAATGCGCATATCCTCATTCGTCAGTCAATTATTTGTAAACTGATTGTGTTTGGAAAGTTGAAAATTTCGGAACCTTAAGTAAAATTTTATATAAAATATCAATCATAAAATATACTTACAGCGTCAGTTAAACACGTGATATAAGCCATCAGATGTAATTAGACAATCTGATTCTTAATATCAGAGACAAGGGCCAGGATGAGTTTCTTCAATTCAACATATTTTTTTTTTTTTCAAACGTATGTAACTTAATGTGTCAATATATAAAATGGTTCTCTAGATATCATAAACAGTGCATACATACAATAATGAACAACTCTGCAGGGACTGTTCTAAGAATTTTTATTATTTTTAAAATGATATGGTTTGATTCCTGGACCAACTATATTCAGATTCAAAATCTACAATATTTCACCTTACTAACTAATAATTATATTTTTTAAAACTAATGCATGCGTAATGGTTATTTCTTAGTAATGTAATACTTTGCAAATAATAATAATAATAAAATATTTAACCTTGCATTGTTTCATTGTTTGCTTATCTCGAATGATATCAGTATCATCAAAACATAATTTAAAAAATATATAATCAGTACAACGCTATTTATTAAATTAAAGTGAATCAACTAGTAAAATTATACTAAGGTTGGTAGTGATGAAAATGTTTACTATATTATTTTTTTAAAAGCGGTGTAACTCGATTATAGGTTTTGCTTTATTTTAATTTAAAATATAAACAGACCGCCTCATAGCTGCGGAAGGGAGGGGGATGAAAAATAAAATAGAGGGACGACATGTCGTTTCAGGGAATGAGTCCTACAGGCATTATTCATGATGGCGCCCGAAAATTACATTTACATGATAAACCGCCCTACAGCCCTTCTCAATGATATTTTTTATACATAGTCTAAAGAAATTAAAGGTATATGTATATGGGAGCGTTGAAGACTCGTTAAATACGTACATGAAAACTGTGGAGTGTGCTCGGAACTTTGACAGAGATAAACTGTGCCAATATGAATGAAATATATATATATATATATATATATATATATATATATATATATATATATATATATATATATATATATATATATATATATATATATGTATACACACATGCATATACATGTTACAAGTTACAAAATCTGAAAAATATACTTGTATTTAAACAATTAAAATGTTATTATTTATTCATTATTTATATCAAAACTATTATTTTGTACTTTAACAAAATCAATAAAATATTTTGAGTTGAATATTGTTCTCAGAAATTGGTCTTTATTATACATACACTCTAAAGGAGCTTCTAATGTTTTCTTGAAAAACTGCCACAGTTCGATTCATGATTAAATGATCGAAAAATGAAGATTGATTAAAAAAAAAAAAAAAATGACAAAACAAGGTCAGTTGTTGGTGTTTTATCGGTGAGTTGATGGACAGCAATAAACCTAAATAAACAAACTTCAAACGCTTCTATGAAATTCCCAATTTTCGTAATGTGGCACTCTTCTTATAAATGAATGATATAGAAGATCTATTTGATTTAAGGTGTTATCTGATGATGTTTAATTTTCCAAGTGGAACAGACTTGTGCTAAAATGTGTTTCCATTTTATTTGCTATTTTCATATTTTTACGGATTGCGAAATTAACAATTCTATATTCATTGTATAAGTTTCTTTATGGTATAAGGTAATTTTTAAACATTTCTATTGAGATTTTGATATTTCATTACTTCGTTTCATTTGGATAACATACGATTTGGTATTAATCTCAATTGATTAAAATTTTCTTCATTGATCATGTGGTCACATATCATGTAATGTTGCTTATATATATATATATATATATATATATATATATATATATATATATATATATATATATATATGTATACATGCACACATTAAAAAATTTGTTTAAAATAAATTAAAAACATTATTTAAAATATATTAAAAACTTTGTCTAAAATATGGTCTGTCTTAAACAGGCCAAATTTAGGTAACAAAAATTGTAATTTTTAATAATTACCGCAATAACCAAGCACGCTAGAACAATTAGTTGGAGCGATGTGGGTTCGATTCCTACCAGGTTCAGTTTGAATCTTAATATTACTATTCTGGTCATAACTTCTAGTTCGACTTCAAACAGTGTTTTCAAAACTAATATACCTATTAGTAAAAAAAAAATTATGCAATTCTTTTCGAAAATTATAAAGTGAATACGACTAATTTCGAAGCGTGTAGTTTAATTAAAATGACCTATACTTTTTTATAGATCCGTTCTGATCTAATTATTTGAGGCGTTTGAAAAAAAAAATATATCGCAGTTGTGAACTTCAATAGAAAAATCTGTAAAATTGTATATTCCGCCAATATCATTTACTTTCTAAATAGTTCTTGCTTTCATCCAACATTTCTCTTCTGTGGAAATATATAAAAAAAAAAAAAAAAAAATTGAAACGAACCGGTGGGTCTAGAAGGTAAAGGAAGGGTTCTTTCATAGCGAAGGTTGCCTGATCGCTTCACCGCCCCAGGTTGATCTTGGTATAATTGATTCTGTCCAGGGCGGTCTTGGTGCTTCCCCGCAGTAATATCAGATCTGTCTGAATCGGGGGAAAATAACTGGAAGTATTATATGAAGGACTTAATAGATTTTTATAACCGACTTAAAAAACAAAAATAATAATAATGTATAAAATAATTAAGTAAAAATATTAGAGATCGGCTGATATTTACAACACTGCTATATTATTATTATTATTTCCTACAAGAATTATTAGTTGAAATTTTTTGGGGGAATCAAAAAAAAATTCTATTTATTGAAAATATTACAAGCTGTGACATTCAAGGGCAATAAGTAATAGTGATAGTCGTTCACATTCAAACGTTATTTAAAATAAAATAAATCTACAAATACAAGAGAAAATATTATAAAAATAAGTTAAACAAAAAAAAAAAGATAAATAATATAATAAAAAACACTAAAATCACATTCATACCTTTTTATAATATTATACTTGCGCTGTGGTCCCAGTGAGGGGTAAAGCAAATAGTAGGTTATAAACAAATAGGCAAATATTAAAGCAAATGAGCAGTAAAAACGCAAATATTTAGAGAGGAAACCCGTATAACAACTAACTTAAATGAAATCAAACTTTGATATAGCTTTGAATTTAATATTCAAAATCAGTTTTTCATTAAAACAAATTTTTTCTAATTAAAAATTCGTATGGGAAATTCTCATTCCTTATAATTAAATAATATAACGTTGCAGTCGTGAATATTTAATTATATAAATACAAGTATATTTTTTCCTTATTTTTTAATGTTTTTATTGTAATTTAATTTTTATCGTTTTATGTGACAGAGTTTGTTACATGTATATACATATACATATATATATATATATATATATATATATATATATATATATATATATATATATATATATATATATATATATATATATATAAATATATATACATACATATATTGTATACATTTCTATTTTTATTTCGGTATATTTAGACAGAATCGTATAATTTATGGATAATTATTTATATTTTTAACAATATTTATTTTATAGTATTGTTTTATATTTATCATCATTTTTTTTTCATTTCTTATATATAATTCAATTATATGTAATTATGTTGAGTTAATGTCAACTCTATTTGTATGAGGGCTTCCCTGAAAGACAAATAAATAAATAGAAAATATTAAAAAAAATATAAATCTCCAAGGTAAAACTTTTTTTTTTTACATTACAGTAGCGTGATTCTAAATAAGCACACATGACTTGCATGCAGCAAGACAAGAGCCACAGATTCATATATTTATATTATCCAATCTATATCCATTTATAATAAAATAGTATTAAGTATTAATGATATGCATTTAAACAAAAATGTTTTAATTTAAGGTATAAAATCCCCTAAATGTGTTCATTACTTGTCTGAAAGCAGCAGAACAAGTCTATTCAAAAATGCTAATAAACTCAAAATTGATTAGCCCAGCGTCCATAAATTAGGCGGGTTCCAAATATTTTGCCGGGATGGTGTTTTAATTGAAAAACTTTTGCCGTCTGTCACTGGTTCGATAAGGAGGTCTATTTATTCCAACAGAAGTCATGGTGCGTCAGCTTTAGGAGACATGTCTTATGGTTCTAGTATTAATTCAGTTATCCTCTATAGTATAGATAATAAAAACATACAGATAATAAAAATTCTTAAATTGCAGATATGATATTACATTATAATATTCTCAAAGGGAGAAAATATATTTTTATTTTCCTAGATAATAAACTTGTTGATTCTACTTCAATTAGTTTGTTATTTATATATAAATAAATGTGGACGTTAAATAAAAAATATATGGTAAAAAAAAAGCAAAAAACAAAATGTTATATAGTATTTAGCTTTTTTTTTTTTTTTCTTTCCGTGTCTATTTCTAAGTTATATCTATAGAATGAACATCTGGTAGTGAATATAGATAATGCCTGTAGACAACTTTATTGTGGGGGGTCCAGAAATAAATAAGGCAAACATAAATAATGAATTATCTAATAATTCAAGGCTGAATAAGTAATTAAAATGTATCGTATTTTTATCAGTGATTACTCCTCCTCCCTATTATTTAATAGAACACAACGTTTTTCAAAAGACGCATGTATCTCGTGGTATGGGAAATTAAGTATAACATAAGAATAATTTGTATTATTATTATATAAGTTTGTATGATAAATAGTTCATAAATAGCGCCTAACCCTTAACTTCCAAATTCTGAAATAATGTACTCATTATTTATTCTGTGACAAGTGAATTGAGAATAACATTACAAGCAATAAATGGTGAGCTTTAAATCGTCAGAATAAAATATGAACAAAATAATCAACAAATAATGAAATAATGAAAGCAGTAAAAAAAAAAAAATTGAAATTATAATAGATCATAATTAGTTAACATCTATCATTAGAAGTAGGTGTTGATGACCTGAGGGTTTTACGCCTTTAAAAAGCGATCGCACTTCTAAAATTAAAAACAATCCAACTTTTAATGTAAATAAAATAAGAAATGATCGGCATATTTTTAACTTAATCAATGTCTTACCATATTGTAGATATAATATTTCTAATGTATGATTAGGCGAAATAACTAGAAGAACGAGAAGGGTAACAATCTCAGATGGATAACACTGCTCTTTGGAAAAACCTACTGAAGCCCACAACAATGTCCATGCACCAGTAAGGGACCTATGTATGGATGAACTAAGTATTAGTAGCTTTACGTTTTAAAACGATAAAGAAAAAAATACATTGATATAAGTATATGGCTGTCGAAATCATTTAAAAACAAAACAATACCCAACTATAACAAACAACATATACTAGATTTAAGTTCAATTACCTTCTGATCAATTTAATTATTTTTAACACCTACATAAATCAAAAAATATAAAGTTTATCAGTTGTCCTAAAATTATTAAGTTTTGCATATTTTTATGATTATAAGAGAAAGTTGATAAAAAAAAATTATATATATATATATATATATATATATATATATATATATATATATATATATATATATATATGTGTGTGTAATAATTGTAACTGAATGAATTGAAATATTTAATTTGGAATAGCTTGGATTAATATTTATAAATACAGTAGACCATATATAATATTTTATATGAAGTGTTAATTATCCACTAGAGCCCCCTAAGATAACTTAATAAGCCGATCGATCGTAAACAGGGATTGTTAGCGTTCTCCAAAAACTTTTATTCATTCCAGAGCCTTGTTTTAGCAGCTCATAAATAACAGAACAAACCAATTCGAAAATGGTAATAAACTTTTTACTGATTAACCCAACGTCCAGGAGTCCGGTAAATTATCCGAGATCCAAATATTTTGCCAGAATGGGGCTTTAATGGAAAAACTTTTGCAGTCTGTCACTAATTTAGTGTGTTTTTTTTTTGTTTGACAATGAGCCACATTATATCATCCAAATTATTATTTTTAGCTATGATTAAATTAATAATATAACATATGAAAAGCAATCATTAAATATTGCTTATTTATAATAAAGTTTTGAATAATTTTAAAATAAACTTCAAGCCCTGAAAATTGCGTTAAAACATTTTATTAAATAGTTACTAATATTTAAAACCAATGAGAGTACATTTTAAGTTAAGGAATTGGGATATTATCTATACAATGCTGAGTTTGAAAGAAAAAAATATACATGTATTGTCTTCAAATGCCAGCATTCAAGACAGGAAAGTTCAAATCCGAAAGAGTTGGGAATATTACAATATTCCATAACGTAGATGGGAAAACTTAAATATTCAATATAGTTGGGAAATCAGTTCAAAATTGTTGGAAAATTTAAATTTTGCCTCCCTATAAATTGTTACTGCAACGCCCCTGATAGCATTCCCGCAACGTCTACATATATCATATGTAATAAGATTATTGCATTATAGTCAATATATTATTTTATATAGGACACGAAAATACCAACATTTTTCATGGACAATTCCTGATTACTTCTGTGTTTTGGTCTTGGGAATTCTTTCGTGTTCAACTTGTTTGATGCTTAACCTAACACTTCATTTGATTAAACTTACGCAATGAAGGCTATTGCCTTATAACTGGACTTATTATGACTGGAGTTACAAATGTTTTGTTTTTAAGATTAAAAGCTTATATAAAGTCTGTTATAAATTTTTTTAATTCACTTCATATTATTTTTTTTTATGTGGATATTGAGTGCGATTAAGCAATGCTTTGCTACCTGTAAAGGAAGAAGCAATTACTTGACTGAACGGTGGACTACAGCACTCGAGTCAAAGAAAAAAATTGATGATTCCAAGTTGTTTAAAAGGGGAGACAAGTGTTCTCCGAACGGAACTGCCTATCAGCGATTTTAGTGGCATAACTTTCACATTGAACGATACAATTTAGGAAGGTCAACATTTTCAACAAAAGTAAGTAAAGCATTCGAATGTTTCTTTATTATTTTTTAATTTACAATTAACAAGAAAATTAATTTACATAAACTAATTTAAATACGCTTTGGGAATTTAAAGTGAAAGAGATTCTTGAAGCAGTAGCTGCAATAACGAATAAGGTTGTGGAGATTTATGTACATTTTACCATTTCGGAAAAAGTCGTATACATTGGAATATTTGGATGAGTGTTGAAGATTTTAAGACAGATTTTGAAGATGTTGAGTTATATAGGACTAGAAGTTAAATAATTTGTAAGAAATTTTTTTTTTTGTATTATGAGTGTATAATAAATGCAAACGAATGATGAGTATTGATAATTTATTTTATCTTTGCCAGTATAAATTTTCTATTTTCTAACGAATTAATTACTGCTATTTTTTTAGGGATATAAAACGTGGCAGCTAAAACTAAGATAATTTAATTTATTAATGTATTAAATACTTAGATATTTTAATGATTATAATGATTGACTAAGTCTTATAATTATTATTTCTCGAATGTAATTGTGTATTATCGAGATTGTCTTTAAAGATAAGAAAGAAATTTATTTATGTTACGAATTGCTTATTATTTAAAGTGTTTTACCGAATGTAATACCTCTGAATCTTACCGATAACGCCATCTTTATAATACTTTTATCGAGTTCCAGCAATAAGATAAAAATGATATTCAAAACTTAATCTTATTCCAAAAAGAAAGTTAAATATTCTATAAAATTTAATAATTAAACTTATTTACTTTTTTATCTTTATCTAGTTTATTATATCATTTGTTCTTTTTTATTTATTTTTATTGCTAGGGTGTTTAATTCAATTTGTTATATTTGATTAGAATTTTAACAGTTCTAAATTTTGTAATTAATTTCATATTTAAAAATCTTCAATTTTGTTATTCTCCTATTTCTTGATTATATTTGATTTGTGATAGCGTGCGTAATTAAATTGTTTTTAGTTGATTTGATGTTTTTTCATTTTTTTAAATTATGATTTATTTTTGTAATTGTACTTAATATTTTGTAATCTGTAGTTCATAAGTTCTTATTATAGTTTGGTAATATTAAGTTGTTTAAATAGGATATCCTTATATGCAGGGGAGGACCTCCCAGGAACATATTGCAAATAAATAAAAAAAAAGCATTTTTCAGGCATGATTTTGTAGTAAAAAAAAATATATAGTTTTATATGGTCCTAGATTTTCATTAGGTTTAAAGTTATGGAGGTATATAATATGCTTTTGAATATTTTATTCTAAATATTTAAAACCGACAGGTAAAAGATAATCTTCTTATTACATTATATTAAAAAAAAAAAAGCTCTTAATTTTTCATTAATCACCAAAATTGGATATTCATAGCCTAGATACTGGCAATAGCATAGAAAGTTTCTTCTAAAAGGGCTAGATAAAAACGGCTACCTTGTCGGGAAATTCTTAATATAAATGCCGGTTTTCCCCTGGCCCGTCCGGAAAATCTCTCTTGGCAGGCCTTGGTCAGAAAATTTAATATATCAGCTCCACTGGCAGCCTCCTCTACCTCCAATCGCCAACTAACGCACTGCACTCTCTACCCAATTTAAAGGGATCCATTTTAAATGTAAAGGTTTGGGAAAGAGCTGAGCTATGTAGTCGAAGAGAAACAGCTTAAATCAATTAATAAGAAAATTGAGATAATTTTAATTACGCAAACCCGTTCAATTAAAAATAATTACTAATAGTATTAAGCTAAATAAACATATTTTTAAGGATAGAAAATTAAATAATTCAATCTCTATTGAAAAAAGTTTAATAGAACCCTCGCACAAAACTCAAGCAACTGAGATTTATAATGAAAAAATCACACAGCAAAATTTATGTTTTCGAATAAATAAAAAAAAAAAAAATTAAATCTTTATGCTGAGTGATCGATTCCACCGTAAATAGAGCGACATAAAAAACGTATAGCTCATCGTGGTGAGCGAGTGGTTCGATCCGGCTCTTGAACTTTTGATCTTTACATACCTCACCCTAACAGGATCCTCCCAACTTCGTCCCAAGACCACCGACCCTCGGATGTCTCACCCGCTCGATTAAGCGAAATTATCTTTTAAGTGGTTCTTTTTCATCCAGCGAAACAATATTCAACCAATATGTAGTGGATGCTTATATTTAAATTATATTCACTGGATGCAATTCTCACAATGCCGAGTTGTTTAACCGTGCAAATTCTTCAGTGAAGCCATCTTTCTTGGGGGAAATTATTCTGCACAAAAATTAGCTTAAAAAACTTAAGGCCAGTTTGAAGTATAGTAAATTCTAATAGATTATAGACAGAAGACCCGATTTGGGTGAATTTACGACAAACTGAGTAATTTTACTACAAACGTTTATTTAAAAAAAGGTAGTCCTTAAGGCATTGATAAAAACTTTAAAACCAGTATAAGGTATAATAGTTTCGATAATACACAGTTTTTATCTCAGATTTCAGCTAATAGCAAACTACTAATTTACAAGACAATTCAGAAACCTGTCTGGACGTATGGACTCGAACTCTGGAGACAGCTAAATTTTCGAATATCAAACGCATCCAATCCTTTCAGTCCCAATTCCTTCAAAACAATAGTTAATGCCTCCATAATATGTAACCATAAAATAACCCTACATCATGGTCTTAATACCCCCATTTGTTTTAGACCTATTATACTATCCAAATTCTCCAAATTTCACCAGATCCTTATTCATCATCCTAATCCCTTAGCACAGTCCCCTATCCAGCTCCACCCATCCCTCCAATCCTCCTTGAAGTTAGAAACGGCAGTGGTCCCGAGGCTTGTAAATATGTAATATTGGAGTATTGGCAATGGCCAGATTCTCCACTCTAGTTCTGTATGTCTGCAGCTATATCGCCCTCGCTCAGTCTCCACTGGCTTTCAATGCCAGTGACGCGATTGAGTGAAAAGCACTGGGATATCATGCTTTTCCATCCATAAGTGGGGACAAGCCTGGCTCGGGGTTTCTCAGACCAATTTTAAATAATGTATATATAAGTATCCCTGCGTTTAAGATGTTAGGTTTATTTTATTTTTATATAAGTTTAGTTATAAATTTTTTGTATTAAGTTTATTTTTTTATTTTACTATTATTTCATTTTATTTTTTATGATTAATGATTTCTTTGATCACTATTACCATTGCCCTTGCTGAGCCAGAATGTAATATTGCCCAATAAAAAAAAATTAAATAAAAAAAAAACATAGTTACAGGTCATTGGTGGTAAACGTGAATTGGTTGATTGCACTAACAATTAAAATTAATAACATTAATTTTAACTTGATTATAATAGATGGAATCAAAACGTAAACGTGAATTGGGTGATTGCACTACAATTTTATTCTATCAATAAAATAGCGACTTAACCAAATAGAACGCTTTCCTGATGCCAGATTATTAAAATATTTCTCAGAAAATTATTCGAAACCTTATTATAAAGGCCAATGACGAAACAAACCCAAGAGAAATATTTTTAAAGTGTTTTTTTAAATACTATCTTTTTATTTTTAGCTTTAATTTCATTCCAAATTTGTTTCGCTAGACCTCTATACTTTTTTTTTT
>OX411307.1:76812301-77050729 GCA_948150685.1 Rhaphigaster nebulosa | reverse complement strand
TATATATATATATATATATATATATATATATATATATATATATATAATCCGATTTCCCATAATTCACCTCATTCGAATAGTTTTGCCTGAATGTTGTATATACTTTTATATACGTATATATTTATATATATATATATATATATATATATATATATATATATATATATATATATACACATATATACGTATATAAAAGTATATACAACATATTCTGTCCTCTAACTTCCAAGTGATTTTCATAATAAAAACAAAGAAAGAAAAACAAATTAATAAATAAATATACTACATACAAAAAACACCAACATCAACTTAGGAATGATGATAACTTGATAAATTTGTTTTTTCCTGTTAAATATCGTTGTTTTTTAGCCATTTTAACATATTCTGAAAAATTATATAATGTTGTTCAGAATAAAGTGTAAATGTATTATTTAAAACTAGGAGGGCATTCTTCCATAAAATAAATGCTATGCTTTAGAATTTATCCGATTTCCCAGAATTCACCTCATTCGAATAGTTTTGCATGGTGAGGCGAATGAGTGGTTTTTGAACTGTAAAGTAACCTACTATGCACCGTCTGCATACGTTTCTATAAGGATCTTTGTGGAAGAATAATGTGCCTATATATATGTCTGTGTGTGTGTTTGTCAATTCTTCATGTCCTTTTTTTTTTTTTCTGTCTTCAGAAATTTCCTTCATTCTTGACTATAAACATCCTTGTCGTGCAGACTTTGCAAAATGTTCTTTAAATTCAAAATTCCAATGAACTTCTTTCTTAAAAGACCTAAATAGATGATGAATAAGATCATCCCAACAAACAATCGATTCTTTGATTTTTAGTTAAATATTCTATTTAATTTTAGAGAGTTTAATTCATCATTTACACCATATAATATAATATACGGTAAATTCATATTTGTTAATTTATTAAATATCTATAACAATTTGTGGTAAATGGGATGCGATTATGATAATGTAATGATGTTGAAAAATACTAGATTTTTAATATTTAATAAGAAATTTTTCTGATACCTTGAGATGATAGTATCAGTATTTTTTTTATATATAACTCATTCGTAGTATCAAATATTAGAAAAAAATCCATTTACTCTTAATAATATAGAATAATTTTTTTAATGTTTTAAAACAAAATCATAGGAGTATTTTTTAATTTTTATAATAATTCCTTTGAAAACAAAACATTCTTTAATGAATCTCATTTATAAATTATCACTCAAAAATATAAAGTTTTTAAACATTTTTTTCCTTGCCCAACTACCCTTTGGAATTCCTTCCCTTCTAAGATTTGTCATGTCTCTACCCAATGCACATTCAAATCCCTCCTTTTCCAACTCCTTTCATTCCAACATCATGAAATTTCAGTTTTAACAATATCAGAAGTAAATAATTGTTTAACTTAGGATGTTTAAGTTTTAACTTAGGAAATGAATTAATTATTTTTATTTTATTCTTTCTATCTCTCCCTCTCTCTCCCTCTCCCTCTCGCCCCTCCCCTCCCACTCTTTCTCTCTCTTAATAACTAAAAATATAGTTTTTCAGAAGAGATTCCTTTTATATTTGCAGCTGTTTTATTTTTATCTGATCGTCTAATCCAAAATCCTTCGAAGAATTAATTAGTAAACTTTTGTCCTAATCTATTGCCGATAACCCTCTAAACTATAAATTGTAAATAAACAATTACAAAAAATATATGTATGTTAAAAAGTTTTATGGATACTGACTGTCTTCTGAAATTTTCAAATATTATAAGTACGCACCTAAAAATAGTTGGTATACTTCTTTTATGTGAGTTGCAAATCCACTAACCTGAAACAAAATAAACATAGGAAATTATAAAAATATTATTAAAAAAATAATGTTGGTATATAAAATAAATTCCAAATTATAATAAAAGAAAATGAAATGTAATAAATTTATAACTATGTAACGAATCGAATTGTAAATATTAGGTTTTAGATAACGACATCTTAGTAAAAACACACATAAAAAAAAAAGACAACACATTATTAATAAAAACACAACACTAAACAAAATTCTGATTTCTCGAGACTATTAGGTACAATCTTCAAAAATAGAATATTTGTAATTCGAAATGTTATAGTTATAGTAATATAAAACATATATCACTTGAAATAAAATAATATTTCTTTTAATTTCTTAGGAAGTCTATATTGTTAATAAATAATGCGCCACAAAAAAAAACTTCCAATTTCATATCTTTATTCTCTTCTACATCTTCCATGATTTAGGTTTCGGGTAAGGATTTTTTTTTGTTGGTCATTTATTAAATCATCGTATTTTTTTTTTCAAATTTTTTTTACTCACTAACCATGGTTTATGGCAGTGTAACTTGCAGTCAAGAAAAACTTTTAATGAAAAATTTGATCTAGAGTGTGAAGTTTATGAGTGAAAATGCCGTGCGAGAGAAAGTTTCAAAAATCTTGACTCAGGAACGAAGTTATATCAAACAAGCTATAAGTGTCATTTTTATTTATGCTTTTTTTATGAATATTTTTTTCCGAATGTACCTTACTTTTGCTAAAGCACGCAAAATGGAAAATTTCTCCAAAGATAAATAGACAATAAAATCAATAAGAATAAATAATGATCTCAAACATGTATTTATACGCTATACTCTAGACTTTTCTCTAAGTTTGTGTACTCCAATGTTATTATGGTTGACTCCAGTTCGAGATCTGTCCGGCTAACGAAAAAGAGAGTTGGTGGGCTTTATTAGGAAGAGGCCTTGGCTGAAAATAAGCTTCATGAATTCTATCCCTCAGCTCTGAAATGACTAAATGATTTTTATTTTAAAATTCAATTTAGATCCGCTACCTAAAACTTCATCTGCACAATCATAATTCAAGACTGAAACGACAAGAAACTGCACTTCGTTTCCGACTAGCTTATCATTTACTAGACAAACACTCTAAACTTCCAGGATATCAGTAAAAACTCATCTATGGCCAAACTGAGATCCATTTGGCTATTAAAATTTATTCTTTAGGGCTCCACAAAACCAAAGTATTCTCCCTATCCGTATCCAATCCTCCGTAAATTTTTCCTCCTTATAAAGTCACAAATAAAATTATCCACGATCATCTCCTCGCTTTCAAATAATCCTCCAAGGCGTCTGAAAAGAAGATGACATCGGGAACTTTTAATCTAGAACTGCTATTGGATTGCAACCAAAGGAAAGTTTTTTTTACAAGTCACTGTAATGTCATATTAGCATTAATTAGATAATAAATTTACTTTTCGTACTTTGAATTAAGTTGCAAATTTCAATAAATTAATTTTAAAAACCATCAAAAACATTTTTTTATTATTTATAAAAAAATAGGCAGGATGATACTTGTGCATCAAATCCGCTATAGTCTGAACCATCTTAAATGATAAAAAACAAAAAAAGACAAATTTGGTGATAGGAAACTTCTGTTCTGAAAAGACGATATGTTAAACTATATGGAGTAATATATGCGATCGCTATTTGGTTTGTATTTTTTAGTTGATGTGATCTGCCATTGAGGAGTTTTATATCAAAAGTCAACATATCCACTTTTGAAAAATTATTAAAAAAAGATTATTACGGGGGTATCTCATGGAGATGAGGCAAATTTTTATTCAAAATATTGATTTGTAACACCTATTTAAAGGAGGGAAATTTAAGATTTGAAATAAACTGAATAATTTCTAGTTGCAGAATATTAATTCGTAAAAAAAAAAATCTTGGTTTTCAGAAGTGGATATGTATTAACTTTTGATATAAAACTCCTCCATTGTGCAATCTTATTTTTTCCAGCCCCGAATATGAATGAATTGGCAGAACGTATTTGCCCACATGAATTAAAAAAACATCAATTTGAAATTTTTTAATTTTATTAAATTGCATGCATATAACACTGCAGTAACAAAAGCAAACATAATTCGAGAATACCCTAAAGTTGGAATGATAGCAGAGCTGTATTACTAATGGCTTTAAAATTTCTAACTAAGTACAATTTCATAACCCTTCTCCTTAAAAGATACAGAGCAAATATAAAACGAGCTGAACAGACTTTAAATTTTCCAAATGAGCATGGTCGGTTTCATGGAGAAGATTAAACCCATAAAACTCGGAATTGATTACGTTTCTAAAACATCAGTTTCTATGCAGTTAGCGCACGAAATTTATTCATTAAAAGTTGAAACAGCACTCTTGAATATGACGTTTGTTCGCTAATATTTGCTCCGTGTAATTCTTCCGGAATAGTAAAGATAATTTTATTAGTCCATTTTACTAGCAATTTTGATTCCTAGTTCTAGTTGCATTAAGGGAATGAGAGAGGGTGAAGCAGTTACGAGAAAAAATCCTCTAAACGTTTATTTATAGAAACTTAAATAAACAAAACATAAATATCTGTTAGCATGTTTTATATAAATTACATCATTTTATTTTATTACGCCAAAACTATGCTTCTACATCCTGTATTTTTAAGGATTTACTAAGGTCAAACTAATTATATTTATTACAAACGTAAATTAAATGTATAGTATACAAAGATTTCACCACGAAGCTTCGAGTCTCTAAAATACCGGTTAACAACAAACTAGTCAATGTTCCACCAATTCAGGTATCATCAGAACGAAAAAACACGATCACATATTTGCAGACAATATGCAGCAAATCTCACATTAACAGCCTAAAAAAGATACACTAACTAGAGCCAGAACATTACTCGAAGAAATCTAGACAAATATTGAGAGAAAAAAAACACAGGTTTGGCCGTTGACGAGTGGTGTATTTTCGTTGGCTTAAGAGCGGAAGCCCGAGCAACATGTCCATCTGGTCTTCATATCGTTAGATATATTGGGAATACCCTCATGTAATTCCTCATTTTTCTCTCTTTTCTACATATTCATGGTCTGACCCTATGTCTTTCAGTTCACGCCTTTCTTTTCAATTTCTGTATACCGGTTTCTCGGGTGATTGTCACTGGACGTCTCACATCACAAAGCTTGCATTACACTGGTCTTTCTCAATAAGTAGGCATTTTTGAAAGGTTTTATGGACGTATTTTAAACATTCCATGATCGGGAATGTTTTTTTCATTAATGGAGATATTTTGTGTATTTTTCCCCCGTACTAATATGAAATGAATTAACAAAAATATCTATATTATTGGGGGTACATTGCCCCCTAAGAATAATGATAATGTACAAATCGTTTCACTCCGGTACGGATGCATTACACAGACTTCATCGAGTTAAACAAATAAAATAAAGGATCAAAATATTTAAATTAGAAATGGATATATAAATACATCATACATCTTCATATGCTCCAACTTGCTTTGTTTCTTTCATCAGTGTCTTAGCATTTTTACTTTCTAGAGATTTTAGATCATCTGCGTATCCGAGAATCTTAATGTTTCATTCCGACATTGCTCCCACATTTCTTATTACACTTTTCCAGGGATAGGTTGAAAAGCATAAGTTGAGAGATTTTATATATAATTTTTGTTATTCTTTTGGTATTATTGATATCTACCAATTAAGGCAGAGGGAAAATAATAACGAAATATATTTAATGGTTAGCAGACGAGGCAGCGAGGGATAGCCAGAGGCAACTGACAGGGTCAAAATATTGGAAAAAAAATGGGACCGCGTGTCGAGAGCTATTGCCAGGATAATCGAAGAGTTGACAGAAGGCGAATTGGTCTCGTCAGAGATTTATAAAAACATTCTAAAATGACGTCTTACAGTGCCATTGTTATAATTCTGTTTACTTGTGATAATAATGTCATAACAGATCCAAAAGGCTTCAAGAGAAACCATTAGACTTGAGAATAGAAGGAAGAAATAACTTTCTTCTCAAAGAAGAATCAGGAAAAGTAGCTAATTAGTTTTCAGAAGCGAACCACCTTGAGGTACACCTGCGCCCATAAAAACTATTAAATGATCCGAGAAGGTTTAAAATTTTTAGAAGGTTTAAATAGTTCGTTAAAATGGTTATCGGAAACAATTCCGAAGAGCCTACAACAGGAGGGTGAGGAGCTTTCGCCATAACTTACCAATAATGTCATCCTATTCCGAAAATCCTTTAGGAGAACGAGACCCCAATCTTACAATTTAGTATAGTCAATCATAAAGAACTGATTCCCCCACTAATATAAGAGGTAATTATGAAGATGATAGAGGAAAGGACACTGAGAAGAACTTCGGAGAAGTCGGGGCTTGGAGGCACTTGCTGAGCAAACACGCATTGAGGCACTCTCGTCCTGATGACAGACTGAGGTTGACTTGAGAAGCTAGACAGAAGAGAGCTAACTAGGTCTCCCCTAGAATCTCTTCAAATTACAATCATCAATTCCCTCAGATAAGTTTATAATCACGTTAGCAATAGCTTAAGATTTTTATTATTTCAAATTTAGTCCGACGTTTCGGCTACTCGAGCCTTGATATTTGTTAATTTTAATTCTTGGTAAAGTCAGTTGTTAAGTCAACTATATGTACCTTGCATGGCTATTTCTGGGTTACTGCCACGCAGTAACGTATGAGTAAATTAAAAATAATAAACATCTTGGTGACTTATTGTCTGTTTTGTTTGAAGTAAATTATCTACCACGGCAACAAAAGCTCAAAAAACAACTAAAATATTACATAAAATAATAACACTATTGCTGTTAGTATGGGTGTTTATATTGACCAATTTGGTGAAAAATTCAATTTTGAGGACTTGAAACGTTATTTTCTTTTATTCATTAGCATAAATAGTTTGGGGGTAATTATCATCAATGGTTAACCAATGACATTCCTTCACGAGTATTCATTAAAACATAGCATCATTTATTTATTTGTCTCAGAAGTAGTTAAAACATAGCATTATACTTGAAAAACATCACGTCTATCGTTCGTAAAACTACATGATGCGATAATCTCGATAATGAAAGCCTTAAATTAAAAAATACGTCGGTACCACCAGAAGAAACAGCTCTACTATAGTAAAAATAATCAACATCAGGAATTAAAAAAAAAAAAATTATAAAACGATAAAAAAATAATATCGTCTATTTACTTATTCCAACTTGCAACGATCCTTTTAATATCTCACAAAGGGTTGGATTAAAAAGAAATAAATTATTCGAAGGCATTTTTGATAGCATTCTTTTTTTTTTTCAGAAAACAGACCATGGCCCTAAAAAAGGGCTGGATCGATCGGTGATAGGTTTAGTGAATACGGTAGATTGCGAGATAGGGATGAGTTCTGACAGGTATTGCTTGTATCAAGCTCATGGCGAAACTCTTCAATACCTGATAATTTTTATACCCGACACCCATAAAGGTGATATTATCATATTATGTAATATGATAAAAATATAAACACGCAGCTGAGAAACCAATAAATTTTATTGACTAAGCTCTGTGTTTATTTTTCTTGTATTTATTATGTTTATTGGTTTTGAATGAATTCTATTTTAAAGATTAAATCTGTATGAACATTTATTTTGATAATTCGATACAAGTAATATTAACTTTAAAAAATAATAACGAATATTTTTTAATTGTATTTGAAAACTACAAATATAATATGAATTTATACATTAAAAAAAATTATTGAGGAGTTATCCTTATTTCCGAAAGTTATCTCGAACACTTCACAGCTGTTCGATCCTAGAGGAAAAGTGCCGATACCGAACCCATCAAGAAAATGACTTTAAGGGACTTAGCTCCAGTTATAATCTGGACTTAATAAGCAGGGACACTTTTAAATGGAATTATTGCCCCGGGGAACTCGGGCAGTAACTCGGTATTCAAGGGCTGTTCCCAAGAGCCAATAATTAGCCCCGTATTATTTTAATAAACAGTTGGGGACTGATGAAGCCTTTAGCGAATAATTAAGTGATCTCGGGGTAGGATATCGTTAAATGATTCCAGCAATGTTTCTTATTCTTGTCCCTCATGGGAAAGTTTGCTTTAGGGTCCGCGTTACGATATCCCAGCGGTGTTTATAGAATTGAAGATGGATCGCGTAAAAGAAAATATAAAACACAAAATTTCTTCATTACATTTATATGTTTTAGATTTCACACATAAATTAACAATTTCAGGAACAATGAAAGACATTTTTTTTTTTTAAATGTGCCAATGAAAGCAATGAAGTATATTGGATTCAGTACTTGGTAAATGTACAGTTGATTAACCAATGCTTTTCAAAGATATGATGTCGCTATGCAAAGATGTAAACAACTTTTATAGAAGACTACAAACATTTCTTTTGATAATTTATATTGTTTCCTCCACTACATTTTAGCTTCAATCATCAATCATTATAAGTTATTTTTTAAACAATGCATTTAGATATAATAATAATAAAAAAAATAAATTAATGGATCCTGCTCAAAAAGTCAATATGATCGGTATCATTTCGATATTTCTTATCTCGAAATTTTTAAATGGTACATTCAAAACTTAAAGTTGAGTAATTCTTGGTAAGTTACCGGATTTTTTGAGACGGATTAACTATAAAATCTCAAAAAATGAAATTAATTTACACAGTAATTTAAAAAAAAAAAAAAAAGAATTAGGTGTGCGCACCACAACTTTCACTTACCTCCCTACTCAAAATAAATTTTAAAAGCATACGATTAGTTTCTGTGGAAATTCCATTTATTTTTCACGGAAACATTTAGTTACCATTAAATAATATAACAATATAAATTATTATCTAAAACAATCACTTAACTTTATGCGTTTTACGTTACTCTCCATTACCTTCTACGGCTTAATAGGTTAGATAATAATTTTTCTAAAATCCTTGACTTTCCAACGGTATATTATATATCCTAAATTACTACTGTTTTTAAATTTGTTTTCGGCGTGGGAAAATATTTTGCTTTTTTTCTCCTTCAGTTAATTGTAGAATTCTTTCATAGTTTATATTTATCATTACTCCTAACAAGGAGAGACAATTAATTATTTCAAATAATCAAAATTAAAGGTACTTTAAAAGAAGAAATTTTGAAAATTCGGTATTTAAGCCGTGTCAGACTATTTCAATTAAGATAAGATCTAGCTTTCATTTAGATCAGCAAAGCATTTAATTGAACATTGATATAGCGAGTTTAATCGAAATCGTTAAAGCCGTTTTTGAGAAAATTGTAAAAATGTTTAAAATCGATCATATACAGTGGCATTTCTGGTAAGTCGATATTGGAGATAAAATTGCTACATCACAGACAAATGCATACCTTAAATACGGAATTTCAGTTTCGTCTATTCGTATTTGGATCTAGCCTTATTAACACGTAAACGCAAACAGACTATTTTGCGAGTTCCAGTTATTAGGAATCAGGGGATCTTAAAACGTGTATTTCCGTTAAAAACTCGATTTGAAATTATTCACGACTCCAATATCTTTTCCCTTACTATATATTTCATATACAGGTGAATGAAAGTAAAAGTTATACAAGCGGAAGTAGATAGAATCATAGAAACATATTAGAAAAATCATGGGACAGATACCTAGCTTTTTTGGACCTTAAGGCTACCTTCGACTCGATCCCGCGTCAAGAAATATGGAACGCTCTTGCAGCAAAAATGTTCCTAGGGATCTCATCGCTGCTGTACAGTCTGCATACAATAATTCAAAAGGAGTCGCGCGGATCAACGGAACAAAGTCTGACTCTTTTCCTATTGATAGAGGTGTCAAACAAGGGGATACACTAAGTCCACTGTTATTTACTATATTTATGGATGAAATCCATAAAATTTGTAAAAGGCGAACAGCCCGGTCTCTCTTGTATGCAGATGATATTGTCCTTCCGTAAAGGAGAAAATACAGCAAGCTTTACTGGAGTGGCAGGAGGAACTGAACAAAAAAGGAATGACCATAAATGCCTCGAAGAGTAAGATACTGGTCCTTTCCCTAGATGAGGAGGAGGCAGTGGAGGTGTATTGTAACGGTGAAGTTCTCGAAGTAGTTGTTAAATTCGACTACTTGAGAACCAACATAAACAGCCAGGGCAGAATAGATTGGGGGATAGCAAATAGGATTGCAAGAGCAAACCAAATCTACTATAGCATATGCAACAGCATTGTTGGCCATCGGGATGTGGGGCAGGAGACCAAGCTCCACAGAAGTCCGCGTACCTCCCTACTCTTACTTACGGAAGCGAGAGCTGGGTTTGCACGACAAGCAGAAATAAGTGCTAATAGCCGAATAAGTGCAGCCGAAATGAAGAACTTACGTAGGGTTGCAGGGAAAACTAGAAGAGACCGCGTAAGAACTGAAAGCATTGGGGTGGAGCTTAAAATTCCTGCACTAAAAGCCATCCTAGAGAAACGACAGCGGTGGTTTGGCCACATTTGTCGAATGAGCGAGGATCGGGAACCCAGAAAAGTAATGGAAGCTTGACCCACCGGCAAAAGGCCACACGGAAGGCCTAGGATTTTGTACCAGGAATATATCCAGAGGATTGGAGGGAAAAAGGAAAAAACACTCCAAAAAATGAAGCAGCTCTGTAAGGACCGTGACGCTTGGCAGCGTTGGATTGGGGCCTTTTCACGCTAGAAATGGCACAGGGAGGAAGAATAAGTAGATAGAATATCAAAAACGTTTATGCGTTGAATCCCATTCTGAGAAAAGGATTTGGACTGAAAATTTAAGGAATGAATTCATGAAACGTCAGAGTAGAAGAATGAAGTAAATTAATCAAAAACCAAAAAAAAAAAAAGTTTTGATAATAAATCAGCAAGGAGACAAACAAAAATATTTATAATCAATAAATAAATAACTCCTTATTTTCATTATAAAAATAAATCCAAAAGTCAAATACATATTTTGATTTGCTCAAATTGTATATTGCCTACATCTCCATCCCAGATTTTCTCGAAACTCAATGCATTCTCCACCACTCTAAACTGGCAATTATTTATTTTTAGCTGTTCTCTTAATAAGTTTCGATATTAATTAAATATCACACAACATATCTCACATCACAAGATAAACCAAATAGTACACCACTCCGAGAAAATTCAACACAAACTCAACTATTGAGTTGCATACACATTCTAAAAGTTGAACATTTGCCATTGAAATAGTCGAGTTTTTTTTACTGAGCTGATGTGAGATGTGCAGTCTGTTGTCTGCATTTATATGTTCTTACTTTGTATCGATATATATTCTCGATGTGACTAATTTTCGATATTAATTGTTAATAAGTGTACTTCTAACTTTCATTATCTTAAAAATTTTAATTCTGGTTGATTTTATTTTTATTTTTCGCTCCTTTTTTTTTAAATATTTTCCCAAAATTGGTAATTTTGAAATAAAAAAAAAATATTTATCTCCAATTTTTTTTATATATAAAAGTTCATTGGTCATAGAAATACGCGAAATGATACGATAAACAAAATATAATATGCATACATATATATTCTTGTTTGGAGTTTACATGCGGAAATGATGGTAAGCATTATCTCGTGGTGTTATTGACACTATGCAACGCCTTGTTACTGTAGCACTATGAGGAGAGGTAACTTGGCGGTAACAAGGTGTTATTCTGCTGCCTTCGATCTGGGTGAATTGGGTAGGGTCGAGGCAAAAGATGGTGAAGAAAAATCGAACGACGAACGTCAACAGAGGATCAATTTATTTACACATGTTTCCATTTGATCTTGTATATCATTATAGGCATTAATATTTAGCAAACAAATATTTACGCGATAAAACGTACGTTATATGGGGATATAATATTAAATATTGAAATTCTACTCGAATATTTAATACAGTTTTTTTAACCGTTTTGTCTTCTCAATAATAACGAAATCTGTGATTAAGTCTGTAATCATCCGCATCATATACAGACTTGGTCTTAGAACTGCAAATTGAAATTTTTAAGCATTTGAGATTGCTTATATATGCTCTGGCCAATACGTTTATGCCTGAACAATGAATGCATAGACCATCAACCTCCAAAGACGGCTTCTTTTCTAAATTATGACAATAAATAAAACATCTTTTTACCTAAGAAAAATTTTATCTTTTCCATTTAGCCAAGGAGATGAAGGTTGGAAGTCCGGTCAGGAATAAAACAAACATTAAATAGATTGTATGTTTAATGTTGGCCGACGTTTCGGCCTAAGCTGCAGGGCATTGCAGCTGGCAAAAGAATTTCTGTTAAGGTGCATAGGTACAACGTAAACAGTACATTTAATTAATCTGCGTTTAATTTCTGTTTTTGCTGAATTTCATCAACGATCAAATTTATATCCATTATACAGGGTGTCCCAGATAACCTGTCCCTCCCATTTAAATTCTGGGATCTTCCCTGGGTAATCTGAAGATAGTTCGAGGTGTATTGTCGACTTTGTAACCTACCGGAATAATATTCCTCCAGCGACTTTAACTCTGGAATTCCCTATGCGATGGGGATTTTTTTTTTTTTACGGATCATAATAGGAAATTGAAATTTTAAGACGAATTCATATCACGCACTTTTCTGATCTGATGTGCTCCGAGAGCGCTAATCGCGAAAAACGGTTTTTACAAATGATGTAATAAAGACAATTTTTTAGGGTTAAATAAAAACAAAACTGAACGATCAATAACACTTATTTGAAAAATTGTACAAACTCGTACATCTGTGATTGCAGATTTTTTTACAAATTTGCATATATAATTATTGTATATACATAAAAATTAATTTATTTTTGTTTTCGCGCCAAATAGCTTCTAATGTCTTTCTGTGTATAATTCATCACCGAAGTCATCTTTAGAAGCAATGTCCACAACAAGAAAGGCAATGTTTAACTGAATTAAGAATAAAACTTTCACTCTGCGTTAGGAAAGAGATTCAGTGAATTTCGGTATTCCTGAGCTTCTTCTGAAACATTATTTTTCCCAAATTTCCATTGCTTTTCAAACTAGTGGAATATTTTTGTTTTCTTATTTAATTATTACCCATTCTTACCTACGTAAACTAAGGGCTCTTTTTTATAGATATGTATACAGTGGAACCTCTGTATGTCGAACTTCCGTATATCGAAAATCTCTATATATCATACTTTAATATTCCTTAGCTTTGTACTCAATGTTTCAAATAGTTCACCTCCTTATTTCAATTTACATCTATACAATACAAATCTTAATTATTGTGATTAATTAAATAGTTCAAACAATCTGAAGTAGAATTAGTTGGAAGAGATCAGTTTTCAGAAACACTAAGATGGGAATGCGTCCTCACCCCATTCAAAGTTGCCCTGTTTGTCTCCCTTACATACTATAACACTAAATTTCGCTTCCTTAACAATCCAAAGTAGTCTCATTTAATTTGAAAGTTTTAAGTCGGTTAGACAGCGGAATTAGGACAAGTTAAAAGACGGTCATTTGTACTTCACAGGCATACTTAGCAACTGTCCAGGCGGACAAATGCGATTCACACGTGGGGCTGAAGAGTCATTTTTGTCAAGAACTTCTCTATATTTGTCACTGCCTTTTGCAAATGTGAGTAAGCGTTAGTGGCGAATAAAAAATGAATTAATCCATAATTATTCGGGACGAATATAAATTAATTTTTTTTTATATATATCTCAAGAAGTTAATTGGTATTTAGAAATAAAAATTCAATAATCTTGAAGACTAATTAGAAATTATACCCAAATAACGAGACTTCGAAGGAAATTTAATATTAAATACTGAAACTAAATAAGTAAGGATACGTAGAAAGGACAAATGGAAAGGACTGTACCAACTATGTTCTCGTTTATAAGGAAAATAAAAATAGAACTTAACGACACAGTGCTTTCCATTTGTCATTTCGAACGTATTCTAACGTATTTACTTCCAATTTTACCCTTCTTCCGTTGCGACGGCTGGAATTTTGGGCTTTTCGTTATGTGTCTCTTGTTATTTTTATTTTTCACCTTTTTCTTCTCACCATACTTCTCTTTCCTTTTTTATATTTTATTGTTTATTATAATATATATATATATATATATATATATATATATATATATATATATATATATATATATATATATATTATTATTATTATTATTATTATTATTATTATTATTATTTAATTTTAGATACTTTCGAAAAAGGTATTTTCCTGGAGAGGGGGAGAATCAACTCCAACCACTCAGGTCAGTGTTTGTTTGGTCGTTTTTATTGTTTATTTAGAAAACTCCTTACAATCCTTGAGGTATTCAACAGCACAGCTTTCTGGGTTTCATTTATAACAGCCGTCGAGAGGCCCAGCCGTTCAGTCGCTTCCACAGCGGACACTGGTATCAGACTATTGCTGGAGATCACTATAGCCCTCACACTCACTTTATCCAGTCTGTACAGATCTTTTAGTTCAGCTGCAAGAGCTTGATATTTTCGATTTTTTTCTGCACATACTGAATTAGTGTTTCCATCATTCGGCACAGCAATATCTATTATCTCTGCTGTCTTCATATTACCATCAATCAGCACGATTTCAGGTCTGTTGTGGGTCACGGAATGGTCTGTTATAAACGACTGATTCCAATACAATTTTATCCCTACCCTCTGGAAAAGATCTTTAGGATTGTACTTATAATATGGCATCAAGTCATTTAATAATTTTCTTTTTAGTCCTATCGCCTGGTGATAGATTTTGACAACATCATCATGCCTCTTGAGGTATTCTGTGCCAGCCAATGCACCGCATCCTCCAGTTATGTGCTGAATAGACTCGTATGTGCTGGCACAGAGCCTACACTTGTCTGATACGTTCTGTTGTTTCAAGACGTGTCGCCAGTAAGACATAGTTGCTATGACCTGATCCTGGATTGCTATAAGAAAGCCTTCTGTTACGGGGAACAGACTTCCTCTAACTAGCCAGCTAGTAGGCAAAATTTTATCTATTTCAGTTTGCTGAAGCTGGTGATAAAATCTCCCATGTAATGCTTTCGATTTCCATTCTTCCAGTCGTTCGCTGTTGTTAGTAATGTTGGACGCAACATCGTGAGAAACTAATTGTAAGGCAGTGTGCAATTTTAACATGTTGTTCTATCCCAAGATACTTGTACATTTCTTCTTTTTGAAGATGCTTAATACGCAGTTCATCATCAAACATACTTTCAGAAATAACTGGTTTTCCTTTTATCACATGAAGAACAGCGCATTCCACAATACCAAACGATATCTGTATTGAATCACTAAACTGGGTTACTGTTTTTATCATAGAATGTAACTGAGATTTATTCTTTGCATAAAGCTTCAAATCGTCCATGTAAAAGCTATGGCAATTATTATATATGGATTACTGCAGTGGTTTCATTAAATTTTATTTTGTATCCGTTTCCCTCTCAGTTTAACAAAATCGATAAAGGAGCCATCGCAAGACAAAACCAAAGGGGGCTGAGGCAATCTCCCTGGTATATACCTCTCGAAATGGTAATGTACTCCAAAGGGTCGGACAACTGATCATGTCTCATCCTCAATCTTGTTTTCCAGCTACTCATGAGTTTTCTTAGAAGATCTTTAACATGTGGATGTATTTTATAGATATCCAGGACTTTTAACAGCCAGCTGTGAGGGACTGAGTCAAATGCCTTTCTATAATCAATCCATGTTAGTGACAGATTTCTTTTATTTATGGTCGTTTGGCCTGCAATGAACGAGTCGATGATGAGTAATTCTTTACATCCTTGGGCTACTTTCCTACAACCAAGTTGCTCGAGTGGTATCAAATTATTGGATCGCAGATGAAATTCAATTTTACTTGTGAGAATGGAGGTTAAAATCTTATAAACTCCGTTAACGCAGGTTATTGATCGAAAGTCTTGCGGTTCCTATCGGTTTTCCTGTTTTTTAGGAATTAGTACTGGAATACCCCGACAGAAATTTTTAGGAATATCTATCTGCCCTCTTATCATTTTCAGATAATTGGTCGCTAGTATTTCATGCAAGCAGGTTAGATTTTTCAACCAATAATTTTGAATTCTATCAGTGCCTGGTGCTTTCCAATTTTTCATTTTCTTTGTTGCGATGACTACATCCTGCTTTGATATGTCAAATTCTGGCATTTGAGGTACATCCTGAAATTCATTATTTATTGATCTTAACCATTAGATCTCATCATTGTGAACTGCATTGTCCTCCCACAGCTTTTTCCAATAATCAGTTATATTTTCAGTTAATGAAACATTCACACATTCCTGTTTATCACTCTCCAAGTTCCGATAAAAATGCCTCTCATTGTTTATGAACCTTTTGTTCTGCTGTTTACGAAGCATCGACTTTTTGTATCTTCTTATTCTGTTTGCATAAAGTGCAAGTTTTTGCTTCAGCACATCAGCATGTAAAGCCAGTTTTTCGGTAAGCTCAGATTCCAACACCATCCTTAATTGTAGTACAACTATTTCATCAATCTTTCTTTTTAATCTTGTACTTGCTCCATCTGGATTCCTGATATAACTTGTAATTGCCCCAATATTCGCTCTGAGCGAGCCTATTTTATTTTCTAATCTTTTCTGCCAGCGTGGTATGGTTGATTTACATTTATCTTTCTTTGGTTCTTGTTCTTCTAAGCCAAGTTCAATAATAACGACCCTTGCTGCAACATACGCCCAGTGACAAATAGCTTCAGCATTGATTTCTGGGTAATTACTAACAAGTTTACTTAAAGCTTCATTAACCTGTTTCATAGTTATCCGTGTATTAAAGCTATAAGGGACTCTTGATAGGGATGGTCTTGCATCATGTGGTATTCCTTCATAAAGCACATGCTGGGATAACAATGATTGCATTAGTTTTTGAATCTTTTCATCTTCTTCTTCAGAAGGAGTTGCCTCTAGTGCCAATGATATTTCTAATTGTTGAGGTTCAGTTTTGTTGAGGTTCAGTAATTGTTGAGTTCTCAGCTCTTTATTTCCAGTAGGTACTAACCCTAATCGTTCAGATATTATTGCTTTAATATTTTCCATTTCCAGAGCAGAGAGAAATTTTTTAGATCGGATAACTCTAACTTGATCACTTAACCTTTGCGTACTCATAGTCATCTGTGGGTATGATTCCTGCTAATACTGTTGAATCCTGCTAAGGTATCCAGTCTTGCCTGTTTCTAATCTTGTAGCCAAATGATATGCCTGGATGACAGCCTTGTTCATTTTTGGCGTCCATTTCATCCTTCGGGCACCTCTTGGTCTCGGTGGTCGGGTTCGTGCGGAAGGAGAAATAGTTTCGCCCAAGCCCGAACTCGAACTAGTGGCCGGTTCTTGAAGTCTTGTCGTCCTTTGCGACCGGGTGACGCCACTCGCTCCGCCATACCCTGAAGGAAGCTGTCGAAGATTTCCACCTGGTGCAGCTTCATTCCCAGGTTCGTCCGAGGCTATACGTCGATTTATTAACTCCATTTTTAGTGGGTGGTTGCAATTTAGACCTTCTGCCAGGTCTTCCTAGGTAAGGTTGCCCTAGGGTATGCACTGAAAATGGCCTCAATGTCAGTGTAAATGTTATTGTGTCCTGTAATGTATGCGTTTGTGAACGGTATAATGTACTCAGGAGCCCGGGGGAACGTAAAATCCCCAGCAGCTGCATTCATCAGCTGCCCTTGCGTTGTTATTATTATTATTGTTATGTACTCTATCATATCTTTCATTTCTTATCCTTACCTTAATTTCTCATTATTCCAATTTTTAAAATCCATATATACAAAGTTTAATATTCAATAATAATTGTCATATATTATCATAGTTGTATACTTTCATTCTGGAAATTCCGTAGTCGAGATCCAAATAAAACACCACAATAGATTTCCATTTCAACTAGGTTTAGTAAAACGAAGGGCTTAAGTTTTATATTACAAGCAGTATCTGTGTACTTGAATAATTTAATTTGCTGGTGAGCTAAAGACTAAAGAAAAATTACGGAACCCGAAATTCGCATTAACCGTTGAACCAAACTAAAAAGAAGGTATACATACTCGTATTAGGATTGAGCAACCATAAACGGCTTGAGAAGGCTGCGTTTTTCCATAGATAGGATTTCAAATTATAGAGAGCTGGTTGGGTATATTTGTTTAAACAATAACCTTATCTCAATGTAACATAATGATATAATAATATTCGGCAAATAATGTTTTTGGCTTTGTATCTTTTTAATTAATAACATAAATTATTTTAGAATTAAAAATTTTAGTATAGTTTTTATCACTAAAGTTTTTACTTTTGTATCTTTTAATAATATTGTAAATGTTAACAGGTAATGCTATGTTATAATTTAATTTAAACAAATGATAATCGTATTTTTATAATTGTTGTAAGTTGATAATTACGTACTATTCACTTGGAAAGGTGGACAGGTACTACGAATAAAATATTTGAAGCACGTGCTCCATATATTTAGCAAGTATTCCATTGTTTAACTTCTCTTTATTCACATCTAACCGGAGCACCTGCTCAGTTTTTTGATGAATCAGCACGAGCTCAGTTTTATTCACTTCACATATTAAAAGCTGATTTATAGCCTAGTTAAGTTTTCCAATACAGTAGGTTTTACTGCAGCGAAATATTAACACTTAAATTTAGAAAAAAAGAAATGAAATGCACGATGATACGTCACAAAAGCATTAATATTTAAAATACAGCGCATCTAAATCGTTATAGAAAAAACTGTATTACAGTATCCAATTAACTGTTCGAAGACACAATTTTCGAAGCGATAATTCCAAATTTGATTTTTCCACTATCTGGCGATTTGGAGCCATGCCAGCCCATCGCTCATACTCCTCCTATATTGTAGCAATCTCACTAGATCAATACAGTCAGAATCCTGGAGCCCAGTGCCAAATGGAAATTCGAACTGACATATTTATTATTCTAAAAAAAAAAAATCGATACTAAAATTTAATATAAATCCTTAAAATCTGTAAGGAGCACCGTAGATTTTTCATCAAAATGCCGGAAAAAGATCGGAATGAAAAACCATTATATGTAAAATAAGAAATGAATTTTCAAGAAAACATCTCTATAAAATATCGGTTAATATTTGTCTAGAAATAGAAAGTTCTAATAACTGCTTTCCAAATTTTCACACAACACTAAAGATTATAAAAATTGCACGAAGAAGTAGGGATTCGATTCCTACCTAGGTCAATTAAAATTGATCAGGTAGATATTCCACAAATTATATTAAAACGGTCCATAATGAAGAGTAGAAACATGCTCACTACTCAGCGTCTAGCATTTAAATAAATAAATAAAATAATAAGGAACCGAAAAAATATATTCTTTTAGCCTTTGAACTCCTATTATATTTTAATTTAATTTAATTTTAAAATTCATTGATGGCACAACACTTTTGTTTTGTGAGGATTAACAAGATGATAAAATAAATTGCAGTAAACTGTTTATAAAACAGTTTATACCATGTATGTGAATTCTATTGTTTCCAATACTGAAGTCTAACAATTGAAATTCATAATAATCTAATTTCGCACTTAAATATATAATGTAAATAGTAAACGAACAAAAAACAAAGCAAACAATAAGAAATAAGATATTTCACCAATTCCTAATTCATGCATGTGATTGTAAATGATGCTAAGGTAATACAAAAGAGGAAAATAATATTTTTCAGAAGTACAATATAAAGATAATAAAATTTGAGTCTATGCTACAAAAATCAAATTCTTACTGTTTCTAAAACGATTATAAAAAATGAGTTCCTGAAATTAGTCAAATAACAGGCGACTCAATCATATAACATAATAGTAATAATTATATAATTCATTATAACATTATATATATATATATATATATATATATATATATATATATATATATATATATATATATATATATATCTTCTTCGCGGAACCCATACCTACCGCCGTTGCAGTGTTAGGGTTCCATTACTGAGCCTGTACCGAAGATCTCTATCTCTTGCCAATTTTCTTCTCCTACAGTCCATTCCTCTGGCTATAAAGTCTTCTTTTATGCCTTTCTCCCATCTTCTTCTTTGCCTTCCTCTTGGTCTACCACCATATACCTGTGTCTCATAGGTTGTTCTGGCCATCCTTCTTTCATCCATTCTGCTGACATGTCATAATAATAAAAACATATATATATATATATATATATATATATATATATATATATATATATATATATATATATATATATTCTTAGACCATTCAGATAAAGCACAGGAGTCTACTGTGCAGAGTTCCGAGATGAGTTTCCGGAACATATACACATATATGTTAACATCTTTCTAATAACTAGAAATGAGCGTTTTAAAAAGAAGCGGTTATCTGCTAACCCCAAGTTTTCGCCGCGCGTCAAAATTAAAAAGCAATAGCAGTTGGTGAAACAATAGAACTATACTCATATCTACGACCGTTTGACCTTGGGAAGTATTTGGGCTAATTTATATTTGTCACATTATATATGCACACACACACACACACACACACATATATATATATATATATATATATATATATATATATATATATATATATATATATATAACTATGTGGTAATTATTCTTATGCAGTAAACATTTATCAGGCATTCGATTTTGTAAAGTTTATGCGAGCACTAAGCATTTTTTTTTTTAAATATCATTCTGAAATTTGGCAAAACTAACACCCACTCTTTTTTGTAGGTATCCATTTACAAATGGAATGAAGACTTTATTAAGTATTAAATTGTATAATACTATAACTTTAAACTAAAAAAATATAGGTATATATTGTGTCAAATTGTGGGAGAGTTTAAAGTTTTATTGAGTTTCTGTCAGATTAGAGAATATTATTATAGAATAATAACTTTGATAAATAAATACTACAATGATATATAATCATTCAAAAATGTCAAAAATGCTATCATTTGATCAAATTAGTGAGTCCATTCTATTTGCAGACTATTATTTCTCGACGAACATTAGAACAGGGAGGTGCCGCTCGGTGATTAAGCTGATCGGTCAAAGGATTAGTTGAAACGCATTTCAATTATAGATTGGTCATCCTTTCGTTTAGCTGCTTCACTTATTATCGGGCTAACCGCTACCGGTCAACTATGGAAATTCAATTACCATGCAAAACTGTTAACTAAAACTGGTTCCATTCCATCTTGAAATAACTGGACTATAATGAGTATGATTTTGGAATAGACTAGAAGAAGAACTTTATTCTAGAACTAAGCCTCTTAATAATAATAGAATTCAAACAAATAAAACAATATCTGCCCATACGACAAAAAAATAAAAATCAATTAATGTTTACAATATTTTCAATAAAATAAATAGGCAAATAATGTAAATTCTTGTCTCGAAAAATATAATAATATGAACAAAACAATTTAGAAAAATAAAAAATAAAAAGAGAACATGAAAAAACTAAAATAATGAGTTGATTAGCAAATTACATTAAAATCTATTATTTACTTCTGATCCAGATGTTAATCTTAAATTAAAATTTTGTTATTAGAGAGCATCTATTGGGAAAGAAAGGTGTTGGAAAAGGCGGGATTTGAATGAGGATAGAGAAGAAGCATGGCGGATATTAAAAGGAAAGAGGGTCCAGAGTGTAGCGGAGCGGGCGAGAAAAGAATGTTCGAATATTTTGGTTCTGTTGGATGGGGTATAGAGGTCAGAGAGGCGCGATCTCTGCGTGGATTTGAATTGTAGGAGGCAATAGATGTAAGAAGGGTGCTTGGTGGTGATACTTTGGTATAGGAAAGATCCGAGGAAATATTGTCTACGGTTGGAGGGTAAGAGCGACTTTAACTCGCCATAAAGGTGGGACACATGAGCCCGTCTCGAGGTACCGAAGATAAATCTTAAAAAACACTTAAAATCTTAAAAAGCAGTTCATTTTATTGTATTATTAAAGTGAAGGAACGTGTTCATTTCTATTATAAAATTGAGCTTGTTCCTAAATATCAGAAAAATTCAACACCTAGATTGTAATACGTGTTTTATTTCAATCCTTCAAGATTATGCCACTCACATCTTGCTCTGTCGCACAGTAGATCGAGCTAACGCATTGTTCTGGACACTGGTTAAAAGGTAAAATCTCAAATTTAAACCATCTTTACAATACTATACTTAAATATCCTCTATCTCCATTGCCGAAGTCAACATTCTACCCGTGGCAGCGAAATCAACAATTTAAATCAATTGGTGCGTTTCACTCCAAAATATTGTAAAATCTGTAACATTTTATTACGTAATATTTTCGTTCTGAAAATTTCAAAATAAAATCATTATTTTCAGATAAATAATACTGAAATATAAAATTCAAACTTGATAGTTAACAAGTTTGAGAGATAATTTTTTTTTTTTAAATATTTCAACAATTTTCGTAAAAATCTCGCGTTTTATTGCCAACCAAAAATTAAAGTTAAGGGTGTCTATTTTCAGATGGCATGTGGTATTTCTGCCTCTTCTAGTCATTTTGGATTTTGAATGGGTCGTATAAGCTTCCTCAACTATTCTCAGTTCTGACTCAATGAAATTTTATTGGATTTGGATCGAACTAAGTTAAAATAGTCTAGGTCTCAAAATAACAAAAATTAGCTGACAAACATTAAAATCCGTAGAGCCAAACCCATGGTTAAATGATGAAAATGATGAACAATATAAAAAAATGTGTTTCACCAAAGGACTGACCTAATTATAATCCCTTTAATAAAATGTTAACAGATACCTTCAATAGTTGGATTTTGATTTTTGAATAATATTGCGTTAACATAACTACATCATTGAAATTGACCCCCCTCCCTCCCAAATGTCACATTATTTTGTTATGTGATTTAATAAAATTTGATATGAAACTTTATTAATAAAAATTTGGGATTAAAGAGTTTCTTTTTTTAATCATTATAGATTAATTATTATAAACAGTTACTCAGTTTTGAAAGTATTATGCTTGTAGATACTAAAAATTTCCTCAATTAAAGGCAAAATAAGATATATCTTCTCAAGCACTACAACCACATCACTAATACTATATAAGCCAATCGAAGATGTTAAGAGCTTTATGCAATACTAATAGTATAAGTTTTTAATTAAATAAAATAATAATTAGTTTTCTTAGAAACAACGCGTGAAGAATATTTTATCAACGTTAGTTTTATTTTTTTATCTAATAAGAAAATTGACACCATATTGAGGAAAATTGTAAAATCGCCCATATATATGTTATATTGTTTGCCCCATGTCTAGAGAAAAACCATAGTCTATGCAGATTGTATTTGGCACAAATGAGAATCAATGAAATTTAATTTAATATATAATATATAAATTATATATAATATAATTTAAGTTTATGATATTTTATTTTTGTTCAATAATATACAACACTTGTTTATGACAACTTATATATATATATATATATATATATATATATATATATATATATATATATATATATATATATATATATATATATATATATATATATATATATATATATATATAGATTGTTACAAAAGTCCTTGTGCATTATTATAGCTTTATTTAAGATCACATATTTTAAGCATTATTGAATACTACTCTTCAAAGTAAAGTCCATTGTTTTTAACTACTTTCGCCCATATTTCTGCCAGTAATTGGATTTGATGCCGGTACAACTCCTTTGGTTTTGAGGAAAAGAATTCTACACACCCAATTTTTACGTCCTCGTAATTATCAAAGATCCGACCATTAAAAAATGAGCCATTGATCTAAACAAACCATAATCTGATGGTGCAATGCTATGCCCGGGATGAGGCAAAAGCTTTACTCCTTGCAGTTCCGATAATTTTTCCTTGGTCAAACGAGAACGATGTGCAGGGGCATTGTCGTGTTGCAAAGTAGCTTGGTTTCTGTTGGCCAAAGTGGGGTACTTTGCATTCAAAACTGTATACAAATAAACCCTGTCTAGCTGTTCACAGTAAAGTTTTGAGACCTGCTACGGCTGATAAATCACGAGTAGTTGCAGGTGGGTCCTGGTTCACACATTCTAGAAGAACGTCAACATCAACAGATGGCGACCTGATATGGATTGTGCGGCAGTATTTCGATTGATAACACTGTTCTGCATCTAAATTCTCCTATCAACTGAAGCGATGTTTTTTTATATTTTGAGGTATGCTATAACACGAATCCAAAGGCAGAAAACCTCTATCAGGTACTATTTATGTCAAATTTGTGTTTTGTGTCAACAAATGTGGTGTTTTTCAACATTTTGAGCATTTTTTTATCGTTGAAAACTTCAATGAAAAATTAAAAAAAACTGAAGCTATACAATGCATTACAACATGAAAAAATTGCGAGAGATGCGTTAGGCTTCAAGAATTTGTTTGATCTTCAGACAAACAGGGCCCAGTTTATATCTGTCTCTTAGGTTCAATGACGGTGTCCCATTAGCAAGCAGTAGAGTTAGTAGGAATATTTGTTGAAGATTCGAGAAAGGAAAGGAATATCGTTTCTCTCCTGGAGGGCTTCCCCAGGTACCAGAAGCAAAGATTAAAATGGGGATTTTTGTAGGGCCACAAATCCGCGCTCTTGGAATTCAATATCTCCGAAGGATCTGGTATTCCTGGAAGGATCTGGAAAATTAAATGAAACTGAAAAAAGAGTTTGAAGTCTGCGTTTGAAAACACTTGTGAACAATTTTTGGGCAACATTCTTATAGGATAATTATGAGAGTTGGAATTAAGGGTTGTGTTCATGCACAAGGACTTTTGTAACAAACTAGTAGATATATATAATTTTATACGTTTGTATTTTATTATTATTCATTTAATTAACCTTACTCGATGATGAAGGTAAAAAGAATAACCACATGACTGCATACAAATGCAGTACATTTTAATATTAATAAACGTTTTCTTCATTTAAATTAAACAATATTTCATTAGTTCCGTGTAGTAAGTTATAGAGAAGAAAATCATGAAAATGTCAGCACTTTCATTGAATAGAAACAAAGCATAAAGCATGTATCGTTGAAGTATTACGAACTTATAACTCTTTAATATTAGTTTTAAGTAGTGTATGGAATAGTTCGCCATAAGAAAATATAGAAATTTTAATTAATTCCTAATTTGCCAAATAATTTAAAGTATTATAATAGGTAATGCATTATCGCTGAATCTCTATCAAAAGCATTTCGGAATGGAAGTTTAAGCAATTCAGGGGCACATCGTATATACCAAAGGAGGACAGGATTTTCTCAGGGAACGTTAGTACTTTATTGAGTTGGGACAGATAACTAGATAGAATGAAAAAGTTTTACGAACCCGAGGTAGAATTTATTGTTCGAACGGAGGTAACATCCTTACTAAGTAAGCTCCTTAAGAGGTAATTACGTCATCAAATGATATATGAACGATATTGGCTTTTTATTTTGTAAGGTATCCCTGATTCCTCCACGTGCTTGAGAGGGAATGGGACAGATTCAATAACGCCATGGAAGTAGTAGAGGATACGATTGAGTGAGAGTTTTATTTGTCCGGCGAAACGGTACTAATAATCCCTGAGCAAATAAAAAACAATTCCAGTGCGCAAAAAAACTTGTGGAAGAAACAAGGTAACTGAAATTAAAAAGAAGAAAATTAAAAAGAAAAAGAAAATTGTAAAAAGCAAAATAAAATCTCAAAAACTTACCTAATATTACTTTTATACTCGGTGTCCAGGCATTAAAAATGAATTATGCTTAAGTAGTTTTTATTTGAATTAATAATTATTCGTTACCTGATTATAATTAATTAAGAAGACTGTATTTTTAATGTTCCATTAAACCCATTACTGAATTATTACCATTATTTAGCCCATCGAAACGCATTAGGGATATATTACTGTAAAGCTCGTTTTATGAAATATCTATAAAAGGTTTAATATTATTTTGGAAGTTAGCTAATTTATTTTTATGCACTTGAAAAGAATCAGAATTTAGTTCCGGTTGCAAATTTTGATTATAAGAGTGTTGTTTTTTTTCTAAAAAACGTCACGATTTATTATTATTACAAATTCAGAGTATACCAATAAGTTGTGTAATATACCAATAAGCCGTAAAAAATAGTTAGTTATGCAAATATTGTCAGATTAAATCTCAGAAATAATTTTTCGGACATAAAAACACACAATAATTATTTATTTACCGTTAAATGTGTGCTGCCGTTTTGGTCCTGATGAATCAGAAAAAAATAGGCTGAAACGTTGGAAAACATCAAAAACAAATTTATTAAGTGTTTTATTTTGACTGCAGTCCCATTCATTATCTCATTGAAAAAATGAGATAAGTTTTCTGCAAGGAAGTGTATTATTTATTTATTTTTATTTACGTTTTTATTTAATTTATTTTATGTTTTAAATTTATTTAGTTTATTTATTCATGTTTTAATTTATTTATTTCATGTTTTAATTAATTAATTTTATAATTCAATTTATTTACGTATTTATTTATGAACTTTTATTTATATTTCTTTAAAAGTAATATATAATAATACCGCCATATACCTTTGTTCTATCCTTATACTAGGACTCGTTACCGGGTAATTTTTTTCTCATATTTTGAAGGTTAGAACTCTGTCCCGTACAGGATTTCATTTACTACATTTTAATTGACAACAACATATTTTATGAACAATAATAAGGAGAGAACGTTTTTTAATGACAGTTTTCTCTAATTATAAATGAACAATACAACTGAGAAACTCCTGACTTTTACCCAGTACAAAAAGAAATTGGAGGAGGGTATGATTGGGTGGGTGTCGAAGAGGTGCCCAGCTGTCAAATAGAGTGAGGTCTTGATACCTCTAAACCAGGCTGTTTGTACCCTTGTCTACCTTATTCCCATTTCTTTTTTTAACCAGTGGATCGACTGGCAATGGTTGAAATTTTTCAAAACAAAAAAAAAAAACATTTTTCGTTTATTTTAGTATAATTCTTCTTTTGCATACCAAGCTTCTATAAACTATGTAACTCGCCCTTAAGAGTAAAACATTGGCCAAGAAAAAAATAGGCCCTTACCATAAAATGCAATGGTACGAGTCTATATTTATTTATATATATATATTCTTTTTTTTTTGTCAATGCATTATAATATAATATATGGTATTATAATTGATTTGCGTTTTACCCTTGTTCAATACCAATTTGGCTAAGACTAATTGCATACAATAATCTTCATTTGTTCAAAAAAAAAAAAGTAAACAGAGAACGAAGTCTAACATTATTTTAGAAATAAGGAACAGACAAATTTACGCCATTTATAAGGTAATTTTCAAAGCAGAATATATTATGTTCGTTTGAGCTTGCATCGGCAGCACAAGTTCTGAGTAATTCTGAGTAATTACCAATTGAAATAATTGATTTAAAGAATAAATAGATATTTGTGATAGGTAATTTTTATTTTTTATAGAAATATGAGAACATTTTACACATCGCCTTCCGGCCGCTCGGAATTGTTAAATTTAATATGTTCATTAAATAAGAGTATACTGCAAAGCAATAATCCTAAGTAAATACTTGATTTAGTCTATAAGAACATTTTAACATTTGAGAAGTTTTTTGTTGCCAAGCTAAACACCAATGAGGATGAGGATGACGAAAAACAGAAAAATCCAAATCCCTTGAATTCAAAATTATTTTAATTAAAATGAAATAATTTCTATTGACTAAACAAAAATCGATTTTACAATAATATTCGAATATTTACGTTTATCTCCAAATAATAAAAATAAAAGTAGCTTTCATTCTTTCAAAATTCACTTCACTTAAACGGACATCTAAGCTGTAATATTAGAACTAAGCAAATTATGTCATAAAACATGAAATTATGTCAATGTTAATAAACAAAGCTTAATATACTATGACATATTTTTTATAAGAAATCAATCCGTAGCATATCGCCTATGCACAGTTATTATTGTTGTAGTGGTATTTATTACAATGGGCCCAGGTTTGAGAATGCTGTTATTATGCCGGTTGAGTCCCGGGTATCAACCATTCCGGTCATACCCTTCCCCGTCTCCTTAAGCTACACCGACCCTCAAAGTTCCTTCCCTTTTATTACATCCGGAGTCGAACCTTCATTTTGATAGTAGCTCCCACTGTTCTGTATGAAAACTTCAACATCTGTTTCCGTGCCAACGGTTTTTCTTTGAGTCCTGCTTATTGTCCTTCTTTGAAGTTAATTGGACTCTCGGGGTTTCTCCCAAGATGCCTAAAGCGCTCCAATTGGGGTAAAACACAAAGGGAATCGCCCTTGTTCCTTTAGGATTAACAACAATCATAAAATATAAAGAGACTAATGACAAAAAAAGACTTATTTCTGTGATCATTTACCATAGTCTCAAAATATAAATTGTTATATTTTAGGTATGTTTTAATTTATGCTTAAGCAAAGGCTGATGTTGAAAGAACAAGTATTCAGAAGAAATAATATAATTAAAATAATCTGACTAATAAAAGTTGGCAACATCAATAAAAATATTTAAAATTAAAAAAATAATACCTTGAGTCACTCAAATCAAAACCAGTCAACGTTTCACCAATTCAGAGATCATCAGGACAGATAAAGACAAGATCACTTAAATGCAAGCGAGACATAGTAGATATCATCAACTGCCTATAAAAGCCTCACTAGATACTGTAAATGGAGTAAATGGAAAATGAAGAAAAATAGAGAAAATATAAAAAAACAGCAGTTAGAGGCGCATTTCGCATCAAAAGTTTAAAAATGATTAACCAAAGAAAGAGATTGTGCATCACTTTAAAATAGTTCAACATAAATGCACCAATACGTTCTGTAGTGCATAATGTACTATGCATATGTGGTTAGTCTTTTTTTCAGACTGTGGGTACTTTCTCTAGTCTGCATTTAGGTGATATGTTTTTCAGTCATGGTGATAGCCGAATTTTCAAAACGAACGACCCCAAATACAGAGTCCTGATACAAGGAGATGTGACTGAAGCCTTTGAAGTTAGAACAGGCCTGAGGCAGGAAGATGGACTCTCGCCGATGCTGTTTAACTTAGCCCTTGCGAAGGTGATTAGAACAACATGACACGAAAATGGAGGGTGCACGTCGAAATGAAACATAAAATCCCAGCATACAGAGATAGACCAGCGTATAAAAAGCGGAAACAACGCTTTCTTCTCTCTTTCAAGAGACCTGAAGTCCCGAAAAATCTCTATAAATCTCAAATTAAGGGTGTACTATGCCGTGATAAAACCAGTTCTGATATACTGCTGCGAGGCCTGGGCTCTAACCGGCACCCTAGAAAGCAGAATCGAGAGATTTGAAAAAAAGTCCTGTGAACGATAACCGGAGCGATATGGAATCAGAATCTAAACTCATGGAGAAGAAAGACCAATAAAGAAATGCTTACAGAAACTGGTCAGTAAATATCTCATGATATGAAGACAAGGAGGTTAAGATGGGTGGGCATGTAGCTCGAAGCAAACCATCAGGACGCCTCTTAACAACAATGAATGCCACAATAGTTGGAAAGAGACCACGTGGAAGGCCAAAAACCAGATGGATCGATAGGATCAACAAAGATACGACAGAGGTGCATGCAGCAAACTGGAAATCAGTAGCCCAAGATAGACAGAGGTGGAGAAGGCTGGTTCAGTCGGGCAAAGATCTACAAGGTCTGAAGAGCCAACCGAAAAAAAAATAATAATAAATAAAATAATATATACTATATATGTATATTATATATATAAATACATATATATATATATATATATAGCTACATACAAAAGAATATAGGATATATATATATATATATCCTATATTCTTTTGTATGTACATGAAACATATCAACTAAGCCATACAAATGATATAGTTAAATTATATTGAATAAGTGACACGCAAAGAGATAAGTCGCAAAAGAGGACAAGTGAAGGGAAGGGAAGGGGTCCTCAGTACGGAATATTATCTTATGAAGCTACAAACTGAGGTGAACAACTCAACCGGAACACGGCAATGGCTATGATCTCCATCGACTGCACAACCTCTGTGTCTCACGGTATTCTATGCCATAAGCTCATAGCCCTGGAATGCCCGGAACAGCTCTACAGTGTCATTGTCTCGTTTCTCTGCAACTGGACCATCTCTGTGCGAGCTCGTGATGAGCAATCCCGGAACATCTCTCTGAAGAGTGGAGTGCTACAGGGAGCAGTCCTCTCCAGTCCTATTTTCAATACATACAGCTGAGATAGTAGGAAAAAACTACAGAAAGGACCGATAAAATCTGTAAAGAGATAATTCAACAGCTGAAAAACCTCAAAATATCGGTAAATCCAGCTAAAACAGACTGCGTAGTGTTCTCGCACCAACAGGGCAAGAAATCAGCACTGCCGAAGACTCTCCAGGTGGCAGACACCGTAATCTCACCTTCCAACTCCATAATATACTTAGGTATGAAGCTTGATCGGCATCTCTAGAATAGTACCCATTCATATCAAAAGACCAGGACGGCCAGGAGAAGAATTTACCGTCTTCACCACCTACTGACTTCACCATCGCTTTCACTCCGCCTCAAATTACAGGTATACAAGAGCATTCTGAGGCCGGCACTGCTATACGGCCACTATACCATTGTTCACACTTCTCACCGGTGGCACGCAGCCTCCTTCAGGGTTTTTATAATTTTATAATATAATACTCGATGCTCCGGAAGATAGTAAGAACAACGGCGTGGAGGAAGAAAAAAGCTCCGGAACTACACACCCTGCTAGATCTTCCAACGGTCCCGAAATTTATGAGGCGGAGGAATATCAAATACCTGGACTCGTTGACTTATCTATCAAACTCACTATTTAAAACGCTAACACCAGGGCCATCCCCCCATGAGATGGCAGAAGGTAGGGGGGTAGCTTAGTAATAGCAAAGTGCAGAATTTGAAATAGACACAGAATTTAGTTTAAGGTGTTTGTTAAGTTTCTTAGATTAGTTAGAATTAGTTTTATAAGTTAAACAGACAGAAAAATAAAGTGTGCCCCAGCACTTTGATGTAACATGAAACAAATAATAAAACGAATGAAATACCAGAACCACCAAAAATCCTTAAAATGAAGCTCAGCTTCGTCAAAAGGGAAATTGTCAAATAATGTATATATGTATATAACTCTAATAAACATAAGCATCCAGGGATTTGGAAAAAAAAAAAAAAAAAAAGTGGCGCGGGATGTTTGGACCCTAGATTCAAGACTCTAGGCTGGGGACTCAACACTTCCTGATGAGACGGTGACGGGCTTGAAGAGTTGCCGCTGGGATGCACAATTGCCGTGATGACATACTGATAAGAGATGACCAGCAGGAGATCTAGATGTTCTTCAATCATCAATTTCCTCAGATAAGTCTTGAATAATGTTAACAAAAGCCAGAAATATTATGTTATAAATATTAAATGGTCAAATTAATCTAATCGATCTGAATCACTCCCTAATAAAATAAATGTATATGTATGCATATGAGATAAGTTTTAATCAAATAAAAGATAGTTTTATAAAGAAAGTTGTTGCTCCTTATACAAAGCCACTATAAACTCTAATAATATAATAATATCGTTAGTCCAGGAAGTATGGGTATTTATACTGACTAATTAGTGAATAATGGTAAACACAAAATAGGCTCATGGGGAAATGCCCAATTTGGAAGACTTTAAGGTATTTTAATTTTATTCAGGCACTTAAATAATTTTTGAATAATCATCAACAATGACCACCCAAATTGGGTGACCCGATGGCATCCCTTAACAAATATTCATAATAACAGAGAGCATATAAAACTAACTCAGGTCACTAAACCATAAAGACGTAGCAGAAAACATAAAACATATTTACTTCTGTAATATAAAAACATGTAACAATATATATATATATATATATATATATATATATATATATATATATATATATATATATATATATATATATACATAATCCTGTAGCAAAGATAAAAATAAAAAAATAGAAATGTGTATATATATATATATATATATATATATATATATATATATATATATATATATATATATATATATATATATATATATATATATGTCGGAAATCGGAACTTTGTAACAAACTATGATAAATATTTAAGAACAGAAATCCTTTTAAAATTATATAATAATTTAAGGGGCCGGATTCATATGTGAAACAAAACTTCCAATATGTGCATAAGCATGAACTCATTTTTTGATGAATTAATGTGAATATACAAAAAATAATTAATAAAATAAGAATAATTTCACATTAATTTTCTTTTCCTTATTTCTCGTGTGTAAGGTTATTGAAATATGTAGTGGTACACCAAATCGTTGACTTGTTGCCAACTTTTTTCCATAGCTATCACTAGACAAAACACAAAAAGTTTCAATGAGAAATTCGCGAATGTATTTCGACACTAGAGCTTTAGAGGTTTATTTGATTTTTGACATTTTACAGAATAAGCAAAATAAGTTCACCAGGACATGTCTTGACATGGAATATTAAAAATCCTGAATAGCAAAAAGAACATTGGTAGGGGAAGTGGCTTTTGAAATTTGTGGAAAATCTGGTTAGAATTTCTGGTTCTGGCATGTGGGGCGCTTTTCAACCCGAAAATTCTCCGAATTTCTTGTTTACATGCTGAAATACCATCAAAATAAAAAAAACTCTTCATCTGTTTTTTCTCTTATTTTCAATATGAATTTTATTTATTGACTAAATAAGGACAAAAATATCTCCCACAAATATGTAAAAATATGTGATAACCTCCTGAAATAAAAAATTCTTTATTTGCTTTTATATGAAAATTGAAATAAAATGTCAAATAAGGGTATACATGGCTTAGACAAAAAAATAAATAAATACAAATAAATCGGGTCCCTACTGATCATTAAGTAACAACACATGGCATTACCAACAGTCTAGAATTCCTAATTAAAGTAAAAATGACGAGCTCTCATCGGTAACTGACACAAAAGGGCGGATGTAAAATAATATAAAAGCGGAGAATATTGAATTACCAAAAGAAAAATAGTACATTTCTCTCATGAGAAACGTATGAAAATAATGTATGGTGCATGGCGTGTCCCTTGTAGAATTGATGCTTGGTCGAGTGCCCTGCCCAACACGCCAACCTACTGATCCGTCCAACCCCATTCAAACTGAACAAATGAAAAATGCTACTTATGTAGAAGTGGTAAGAGGGTTCATTACAAAATGAAAATAAGGAGAACAAATGTTTAAACCGAATTTTTGTAAATATTTATTATTATTAATTAGTAATAAAGAAAACTATTTCTTCTATATGCCCGACGCTTTCCAGGTTTCCAATAACAATCTATAGAAAATTATATCTCGTCCTTTGACCTTTCAACTGCTTTTGTGGACGTTTTCGAAACTAAATATAAATTTCATTATTCATCCTAGCAATACGTCATATTTTTATATATAATATTTAAATATATTTATTCAGTTGATCAGCTCCAGAGCTTACTAATACAATTCATAATGTTCAGTCATTTTAGAAAAGTTTTTTATTTATAGTGAAAGAACCATTTCAGATAATAAAAAATGCAACTGATAGTTTTTAGGATGCGTTATACTATACGAAATTTTGTTTTTTAATATAATATATTCTACAAATTGGGACATACTGCTATATATTCGGACATCGAATCTAAAGAAATTTTTAGTATAAAAATATATGACTTGCTGGGATAATAAATAGTTAAATTTCTAATCAGTTTTGACTCTGACCAAAAAATCTGTCTAATTGTCAATTAAATAAAGTCATGTAATTTTCTACACATTTTTATTTGAAATCTGAAGAATATAGAAGTAAGAAAACTTGGGACCAATAACAAATAAGTAATTATTCTTTTTTATCCATGATCATTTCAAAGGTCTCATTTTCCCATCATACGTAAATATTTTTGATATATATATATATATATATATATATATATATATATATATATATATATATATATATATATATATATATATATATATATATATATATATATATATATTTTACAATGATGTGTGTGATTCACAAAACGGGTTGAATACTGAAGATCGCATATTATTTGCCAGAGAAATACAACTAATAAAACCAGCAGCAGCCAATCAGTTCTTCATTTACGCAGTGACGGCCTTTTTTTTTTACTTTCTTACACCACCTGTATTGCCGAGTGTTTTTAAGAATTTAAGAATGTAAGGAAAGTAGATAAAGCCTCTAGTCTAGATAATTACTCCTTTTTAGTAATTTTTAATTTACAAGAATAATAGTTTAAATACTTCTGATTATAGTCTTTAAAACTAAAGAATATGACGATTTAAATAATAATAGGATGCCTGCCCAATCAAGATACAATTTGAAGATGACATTGTCCGTGAGGGAATTAAATTTTGAGGCTTTAGACTTTTTTCATATAAAATAATAAAACTAACAGCTTCAAAACAAAATGAAAAGAGACGAAAAAATGTATATCTAACAATTGAATTTTTTTTCAGTATTAGCAGATTTCAGATAATGCCTTAAAAATCCTTGGACATCCGATTTTTTTATTTGATTTTTTTCTGAATGACCCATTTATACTAATCTAGCAGTTGCTTAATATCGATATGGCGCGCAATCTCTTTGGTGCACTGTCGATCTCCCAGTCTGGCACATGTTACACAGCAGATAAGGTAGCACCAGGTAGAACGAGAGTGGACCGACTTGATGCTTTTTTTTCGTGCCCATTTCAGCGACTGACTAGTTTCGGTTAACTACAAGAGACGTAAGTGGCGCAACGCTTGGAAGGGTAAGATGAGTGGACAGAAGTATTTCGCAATATGATATTTTTTATTTTTCAACTTCATAAAACATATTTTTATTCTGAAGGACTTTTATTTCATTTTATTATATATTTATTTGGAGATTTGTTGTTTATATTTTATTTTACGAACACTATATTTTTTTTTTTGGAAGCTTTCTGATCATATTAGGTTAGATAATCATTAATAAGAAATTTACCAGCACTAATATAAAAACGAGAGGACAGAAAATTTAAAATAGAAATAGGCAGTTTCACTTTAGATAGAATTATTCTGATTCTGAATTATTCTGAAAGCCGAAAGAATTGCAATATGTAAAATCATGAAACTACGCCTTTTATATTTATTTATTTTAATTTTATCGTAACAACAACCAAACATTAACTGAATACGTATAGCATAAGATGTATAATTATTCAATTTTGTTTAATCTTCCTCGAGAATGAAAATTTTATAACTCTAATCTTTTTATCGGCTGTTTTAGCATTTAAAGGAAATGTTATTAAATTAGTTATTACAAACTTCTAACTTCGTAAATTTTGAATAGACAAGAGGGATTCGAATATAATTGGGGTATAGTAAATACGGTATTCAATCTTCATGACTATAACGAAATCTGTTTTGACTTATTCAGTAAAGGGTTTAATGAAAATATTAATTTCCAGTCATCTCCTATCCATAAAATCCGATATATATTGAAAATTCTATAACCTCGTTATTGTATCATTATTAAAAATATTAATGATAAATATCATCGATACAAATGAGTTGGCACGAAATATTCGTTCAATCCTAAGAACCATCACATCACAAATCCCACTATCATTTCCCCTACTTCTTAAAAATATTCAGAGTTGTGGGAAATTTTTTTTTTTTTATTATATGTACGGCCGAAGCGATGGGCCTGAGGAAGAGAGATGGATCTTACATAGCCAGAAGAGGCTACTTAGCCACTCCTCCCCAACTCTACTCTCACCTGGTAGGCCCTGCAAAAGCCGAGCAACCCAGCACAAAGTGGTGGCAACCAATCACTGCGGAGGACTGGGTCGGTGAACAAACGAGAGAAAAGGGGCCCTGGAAGAAGCAATCCTTTCAGGGTAGGCTCCTGGCGCCTCTCGGCCAGACCGTGATCCCGGGCTGACGGGCCAATCGCCCATAAGAAGGTAAAATGGATTCAGAGAAACATTGCCAACCTCGGATTTGGACAGAATAAACGGTTACGACACGGCGCGATTAAGGACATACGTTTAGCAACCCGGAAAACTAGGTCACTTACAGGAAATGAGCTAGAAATAGTAGAGGAAACGGAAAAATATAAAGTAGATATCCACGGTATGAGTGAAATTAGGAGAAAAGGTAATGGAGAGACTATAATGGACAAAAATTATACCCTTATATACTCAAGAGTACCAAAGAAACAAGAGCCAAAGAGGGAGTTGGTATTATCTTGAAAGAGAGCATTTACTCAAAGGTTGAAAATTGGACCCCTGTTTCTTCTCGAATTCTTACTGTTGATATGAAATTATCGGTAGGTAGGGTTGCTCTAATGCAGGTGTATGCACCTACAGAGGATGCCGATATATTTGACAAAGAGCAATTTTATGCCGAACAGGAAATAGAAACCAGTAGAAGTCACGACATAGGAAGAGAAGTAATAATGAGAGACCTAAATGCTAGAATTGGAAGAGATAATAAGGGATCGCATGGTACCATAGAACTTTATAGAGAGGAAGCAATTAAAAATATAAATGGACAGAGACAAATAGAATCCTGAATATACTGATCTGTTAATAGGCAATATCTTTTTTCCCCTTAAGGATGTGCATAAAATTACATTCTCTGTGCAAGAAAGGAGCACAAACAGCATCATTGACTATTAGATATACGGTAAGAATATAAGATGCTATTTTACTTAAATAAAAGAAATTAGAGGTGCAGAGCTCAGCACAAAACACTTGCTTGGCAACGATTAGCAAATTCCAAACTAATCGTTTAAAATTTTTTTAGTTTTGTTACCGATATAACTGGCAAAGGTCAACAAGATGAATTGATCTCTGATTATCATATCAGTAAAACTCACCATAGGGCAGCAGAAAATACATACGAAAAATTAAAAACACAATAATACTGGCCCAATATGTTGAGGAACATAAAGACTTGGATTTATAAATGTGAAATTTGAATACAAACAAAATATGATAGGCACCCACCAAAACCTAAATTCAAATTAACCCCTACACCTGTTAAACCGTTTGAAGAAATACAGATGGATATCATACATATCCATGGGAAATATGTTCATTGCATCCTCGACGTTTTCTCAAAAAGAATATTCACATGTCTACCTGAAACCAACAACCAAAGAGATACAAAAATGCTCTCATAGCTTATTTGAATATTTTTCCTTAACCGAAAATAATAACAACAGATAACGGTTGCGAATTTGATAACTTAGTATTTAAATATTTATTAAAATATTGAAATATTGGAAAACATGAAACAACTCCTCAAAATTCTAATTCACTTGGAACTTTAAACAGAGCAATTTCCACCCTTTTTGAACAAATGCGTGTGATTCATTAAGAACACCCGGATAAACAGTTTAAAGAAATATTACAATGAACTACTATCGTTTATAACAACTCGATGATTAATAAATTAAAATTGACACCTAACGAAATCACTTTCGGAGTAAATACAAATACAATAAATGATCATCCGATTATACAAGAACAATTAGTTAACGAGTATCATAAAAACTTGGAATTAATTCATAGAGCTATAAAAGAAAAAAATGAAACGAATAAACAGAAATATATTGATAAAGAAAATGAAAGACGCGCTGACATTAGTGGCATATCCTCAGCAGAAATAGTTGTCAAAACTCCCCGGCAGGTTTCTAAAATTGATAAAAAAATACCAAATTCGCAAAATTAAAGGCAAACGAATTAAAGCTAGAAAAAACTTAACGAAAAAGGTACACGCGAAAAAATATTAAAAAGCAAAAACGCGATGAAAAAATACAATCGGAACTCGATGAAGTAATGCGCGAGTTAAATAACAAAATAAAAGATGTAAAAAGAGAACGTTCAAATCAGTCTCTTGTTACGAATGTGGGTAGTCCTCCGGATTTCAATGAACTTATCGCTGCTGACGCTTCTGATTCTGAGAACGACATGTTTGTACATTCAAAAGCTGTCGACTAGACCAGGTGCAATGATTCTTCCAGTTAATAAAACTTTTATACTTAGCGACTACTACTCGTTTTTAGAATATAAGAATTTAACTTTAACTTTATTATTTATAGAAATTATGAATTTAGATAATAATATAAAGAATCTTAAAGCAGAAAAGTAATTTAAAATATTGTATTCAATTTTGACGTATCGCTATGAAAACTTACTAACTCGCATAGCTGATTTAACCAAACAAAAACGTGTCAAAAGAGGTATTTTTAATGTTATTGGATGAAGCACATGCTCAATTTCTAACACTGGCATCATTTACTATTTCATACAATTCCCATTAAATACAAGTGGAGTTATGTCGTATATCGCTATGCCATACCTTTATGTAAATAACAATATAACTTATATCATACATATTGAAAGAACTACTATTATCAAAAACAATAGCAATGTATATCAACCTATAAACTGTATTAATTATAATAATGAATTATATTGTAAAAACCTAGCACTATTAACTAATAAATGTATAAAAGAATTAGTTTATAATGAACCCCTTACTGATTGTAAGTTGCTGATTGTAAAGTCAAATCCAACGATAATGTATATTCCAGAAACACAACAATATGTAACCCATCTAATTAAGTATATTGAAACGAAAAAAGATAAGTTAGTTAGTTGACATCCGCATGATGGTATAGAAGGATCAATCGAATTAGGGATTGATAAATTATTTGCCACTTCTATAAATTTGTTTTATTGAAAACTTGTTTCGAATGTTATACATTCATCCTCAGTTCTAAGAACACACAAAAAATTCAAAAATATTATTTTGAATTGCTTATTTTTGAATTTTTTGTGTGTTCTTAGAACTGAGGATGAATGTATAACATTCGAAACTAGTTTTCAATAAAACAAATTTATAGAAGTGGCAAATAATTTATCAATCCCTAATTATGATAATTTAGTTCGTAATACCCATTTGTATTCTACCTCATTAATCAATCTAGAGAATACGGAACAATTTGTGAATTAAACCAACTTTAATTAACTTTAATATAACCTATAGCTTATAATGATATTGTACATTTACCTTTTATTTCTGAACATTTACCTCAACAAGTTGTAACTCATTTTGCTTTAGATGATTTAGACGTTATTAAGTTAGGTCCTACAGAAATAGAACAATTAGAAGATTATACAATAAACAATAATGATATTTGGATATATGTAATAACTTTTATTTCATGTTATCTATTATTTATTCATGTTTATACCAATACTAACTTTTTAAGTTAATTATGTTTAACATAAGTTTTATATTTGTAAAAATCAAAAATTATTGTAAGCCAAAATCCTTTGCAACCTTTACAGTTTTCAACACCTATGGATATCCTCCAGAGTTTGATGGCAGGGCTAGAGCCTGGCGTACCCATATCCACAATACTTCCCAAAATTAATATGTTCCGAGGAAGTCATACTAAAAGAGGGAGGAGTTAAAGGCCAGTAACCTTTCCTAAGACTTGAACCTAATCCCTTACTCATTAACTCTGTGTTGGCATAATAGGAAACCCCCTCCTAGTCTTGTCTCTTTCGATGCACATTTGTTAGGATAAGATATTCATTCTGTCTGTAGATCTGAGGTAGTATGAACCAGGAAAAAGAGGTGAAAGCATACGAAATATGAGAAATGAAAATGGAGACCTAGTAACCAATACTAAAAAATGGGAAAGGCACTGTGACACGAGATTTGCAGAGCAAATAACAAACTATAAACAATTGATTTCCAATTCAGGTGAACAAGATAAGGATTAAGATTTAGACATAATATGGAAGAGGAAGTTGAAGCGGCCATAGAGAGAATCAAGCTTGAGAAAGCAGCAGGAAGGGATACCATCTCTCCAGAATTCATTAAGTACGCTGTAAGGGAGATAATTAAGTTGCAGCAGATTCTTTTTTAGAAAATTTATGAGAAAAAGAAAATTCATAAAGAATGAGAATACCCCTCCACAAGAAGTAAAGCACAAGCGAATGGGATAATTCCAGACCAATATGTCTCTCCCAGGTGGTAAATAAAATATATACCTCGATTCGAGAAAAGAAGCTAAGGCCATTAGTTGAGCAAAATTTGGAATATGGACAAGTAGCATTCCGCCCAGGAAGTCAAGCCCACGACCATATATTCACTTTAAGAATGATAATTTAGAAAGGCTGGGATCAAAATAAAAGCTTATACCTTCCTTTTCTGGATATTAAAGCTGCGTTTGACTCAGTACCAAGAGAAGAAATATGGAAAGCCCTGAGAGCGAAGAACGAGCCAAATGGTTTGTTACTCGCAATAGAATCAACGTACCAGGAACACAAAAGGCATTGTAAGCACTAATGTTCTGGAGTCAAAGATCTTTCCGATGGAAAAAGGAGTAAAACGGGGAGATAGCCTCAGTCCTCAACTGTCCATCATCTTTATGGATGAAATAATAAAAATAAGTAAGAAAATAAAAGCAAGAGCAGTGATCGGTCACTGGAACATGAGAACTATACTGGCACAAGTAATAATATATGCCGATGACATAGTCCTCATTGCTGACTCTACACATAACCTCCAACAAGCCCTAGTGGAGTGGTTAGCAGAACTCAGAAGGAAGTACATGAATATTAATGCAAGAAAAAACAAAATCCTATAAGTAGGACGACAGCCCGAACAAATCCATGCAACGTGTAAAGAAGAGGAGCTTGAAGTCGTGATGAGTTCTCCTACTTTGGAACTGTGATCAGCGGAAATGGAAAAGTACAATAATATACCCACAGGAAAGGAAAAGCTAATAATATATATTATTCCATTAGCAACACAATCGTTGGAAAGAGAGATGCGAATGAAGATATCAAGCTCCACGTGTTCAAGGCCGTATATACGCCTGTTCTGCTATATGGAGCAGAGAGCAGGGTCCTCCCAGACAACAAATGAAGTCGAATAACTGCAGCAGAGATGAAATACTTGCGCAGAGAGGCTTCAATAACACACAGGGATAGGATCAGAAATGAAACCATAGGGGAAGAATTAAATATTCCTGCAATAAAGACCCTGGAGAAGAGACAGTTGGAATAGTACGGGCATGTGTGCAGAATTAGCCCTGATCAAGATCCACACAAATTTATGGAGGGGAGACCAGTAGGCACAAGACCTAGAGGAAGACCTAGGCTTAGCTATACTAGCTATATTTCCAAGTTGGGTAAAGCCAGAGGAAAACATTGCAGGAGATGACTCTCGCGAGGCAAAGAGATAGACGGATAAATTATCCTGGATTGGATTAACTCAGCGCTGAAAGGCATCCAGAGGAAGTTAAAGAAGGGAAGAAGAAGAGAAAATATGGTGACGTGATCTTTCAAAGATGAGGCACGTGTTATACCATATAGTTTTGTCAATTGGCAATTTTTCTTCTTAAGTTGTTGAATTGCGAAATTAAATAATAGGATAAAAATAAAATAACTGTGTAATGAGAGGAGTAACTTAAGTGGGCCATTGGATATAAAATAAAATTCTGGATGAGTTAGATGTGGATAAGTGGGGAAGAAACATAAAGAAGGGATATTAATCCAAGAAATTTCTCGCATTGTTCCACAATGTATGTTCATCAACAGGTAGGTCTCGATTACAATGGACTAGGGGCCTACCACATCAGGGATCCCAGCCTAAGTTCTAAATAGTTATGGTTATGTCTGCTAAAACAGAACTTTATAATTACGTTAAAATTTCACTTAAGACTACCTAAGTTACAAGTATTGTGTTCACACCACACTGACATTAACTAAAAGCTTTCTTGAATATTTCGATACGTATATACAAACCGATTGTCAAATTTATAATAAATGTTGAGTTACATGTGCATATTAGAATTAGGGTGTGGGTGCCTTTTTTGTTTTTTAAATTTCTCTACCTGGCCATTTCTGGCGTACGGGGTTTCGGCAGCAGTGCGGTATTAAGCATGGGATGTACGTATGCCACAGATACCAATAAAACTCAGCTTTATTTATTATTCTGATGGTACATAATTTGAGGATATCTTTAATGATGGTAACAATAATTGGGCATTCCATAGTGCAGTATTGCGGATGGGGCTGCACCTTTGTATCTCTTCCTTCATAATTCGTGTTTTCAGGGCTTTGGCTTGACCTTAGAAGGACTCGGCACGGTTGTCTCTGCCCAGTCTCCTCTTCTTCAGGCGGGCGGCCGCTACCAAGGGTGAAATGTGCATGTGATATGTATTTTCAATAATTTTCCACATTGAATGGACACCGATCTGTTCAAACTTGGCAAGCCTACCAAAGTCAAAAAGATTGACTTTGGCCTTATAACTTTCTGTCATATCTCCATTGGTCAGAAATCAGATGGAGCTAGATTTTTAGTTCTATGGCAAATTTTCGGACCTTTATCACAATTTTTTCGAACTATTATCGCTACAGGAGTGGCCGTTATCCCATTTATTAAAGTTGTTAGGAGGTATAGTATCTTCAGGATATTTTGACAGTCCTGCTGTGGTAACAATAAGTCTATTAAGTTTGGTTAGTGGGTCAATAACGAATAGGTAATGTTGCCGCTAGGCTTCGACATCCGCTGCCACACAGAATTTCAAGCCCTTATACTTTCCAGAGAATCATACTTGCATAGCTTTTAGCTTATTTTTTTTTAAAACTAAAAGTAAACAATATTTTATCTTTGTTTTTTTTTTTTAAATTTAATCGGAAGAGAAACGCTCTCTTCTATTAGCTGTTTGGAAGCATGAATGAACTTTCAAGCTTCAATGAAGTCATATCACATCTATGTCGGGTAAATCCGCCCATTCAATGAAACGACTCATTCCTAAGCTGGTGATTCATTCACCAAAAAAAATTTCAGACTTTGGTTAAATGAACATGGACAAGTGAATGCAAGTATTCCTATTACAAAATGCATATAACCAAAAGTTTCACTTCTGTAATATTGGGTTATATACCAGACTTTCGTGGCATTGGAATCGAACCTGTGGGTTCACAGCCTTATTATTTTTAGTACTGAAGGCAGACGAAAAACATTTCATGTAATACAACCAAACAGTAACTTATTTCCAATGGATATCTCCCCATGCTATTTATTTATTTTATTTTTAGATTTACAAAATACTAATGGGTTTAGTTAAAAATAAATAAAAACAGTATTATTAGTAAATCGTCGTTTTGCACTGTTTTACGGCTTTCGCAATATCTATGCCATGTTGTAGGGTGTTGGCAGGTAAGAAGAGGTGGCTGGAGATAAGTTGACCGCTCCACTATTGACCTGTTGAGGCTGTTATCTTCTGCCCGGGGTGCCTGTTGATGTTCCCCGATTTACATAACCTCAGTCAACAGTAGCCGGCAAACCGTACGCTTGGTCCCTCGAATACGAAATGTTCGAGGAACATAACCGCATTCGTGTTATATCCCGATGTGGTTACCATTCATTCTAGTGTTTAAATGTCAGGCACAGTTACAGCATGCTTGTCACTGACTTCTCATCAGCGCTTAATTTATTAATGGGCTAATGTTTCACTGATGTCCAAAATAAACAAACAAACAAATTGTGATGAAATCAATTTCTTGAAAAATAATACCGAGTTTATGCCAGATTCTCTAAACCTTCTTGGTAACTTTCAAAGATTATCACACTATATACATACCCGTGGAAATTACGTTTCATTCCCAACAAACCTCTATTTCGATGTTTGTTTTATCTATTTTTCGGTTTCATCTCTTCCGTCAACCCATTTGGATCACTGCGATGCAGTGTATAAAGATTTGGCCGCATATATATATTTGGATGCTTAACTGCAGATATTCATGAAATGGCATGTACTTCACTACTATGGTAAATACATTTAAATTGTTATTCCCTTTTCATTGTCTACAATACTTTCTTGGTTATTTTTTTTTTTTAATTCACCCTCCTCACAATATCCCTTTTACTTCGTTAAAGCGTTAATCCTAAAATCCACGAATGAGTTTCCGTCAAGATCTTTTCGCTCCCATCTCTTACTTGCTTCGTACTCTATAAACATTTTTCCTTCATGCTCTCAAATACAAGAAATTTAACCAAACCCCGAATCGCCAGTATTTACCCTTCGCATTTATCTCTCTCTTCACATATCAGAAAAGAAAAAAAATACGTTTTTTTGTTTCTTACCTTTGTGTCGGCTCTAATATTTCTTATAATCACTTATTATAAAATACTTATATTTATTTTCTGAGACTACATTAATCAGAAATAAGTTTAAATTTCTCTTCATTAATACAGTTTTGATTGTTAGTTAGCTAAACTGTCATATTATTTATTCATTATATATTATCCTTAGTTGGCAATAGTCACATAATAAAAATGATAAAGTAAGACAATTATTCATAACTGAATTATAATAAAATAAAAATAAAACAAGAAGAACACACCAGTAGGGTTGGCGATAGTTCGATATCTGACAACCGCTAGTTTTGACAATATCAACTGGTAGCTATAGCAGAGAGCGCGGTGCTTAGATTCATGCCTATACACATACCTGGAAATGGGGAGAACAAAGTTCTTAGCCAAGGAGAACTCACTGCCTGAGGCGTCTTAAAATAATTTGCTTTGTCCGCTCAAAACAAATAAAGGAGAATTTAAGTTATTCTCTATTTAGAGGAAAGGAGTAGGGAAAGATGTCTGCCAAACTGTAAGTTTCTCTTGCAGCGAGAACTCACGGAACGCCATTGGCATAGGCTGTGATATTTAATCTCAAATGTAGTTCTTGTAAATAAGTACATTCATTAATCTTTTTTTTATTCCTTTTTAATTATTTTTATTTAATTATCGAATATCGAATACAGCATTATTTCTTAAATAAAATGTTTTTTTTTAATTTTTTTTTTTTTTAATACTGAAAAATTAGAATTTTGGGAAAAAGTGTGATGCAAGCAATGACATCGATAATCCATCGATAGAGCTGTCGAACTATCGCCAATCCCTCCAAAAAAAAAAAAAAAACAGTGGAAGGAACTACTAAGCAAAACAAAGAAACGTGTAAACAAATAATCTTTTTCAGATTAAAACATTAATTGAATTTGCACAAATTATTAAAAAAATTAACTTTAAAAAGGAAAAAATAATAATAATAATATGAATGAATAATGATTCGAATCCTATTAACACATACAAATTTTTATCACACGAGTAATACGAAATATAAAATAAATGCATTTATTGCACATATAAGATTAAATATATTTCGTCCTTCTTTAACAAGTCTGATTTGATTTATTTATGCACACACAGTTTTTTATGTAGCTCACATCATCATCAAAAGAGTTGGAACAACTTTAAACTATATATAAATATTAAAAAATTACAAATAAATCAGGTTCAGCGAATCACTTAATTAAGAAAAAAAACATAATAATAATTTTCATTGACCACGATTTTTAAATTATGAAAATAAAACAATACCTACAAAAATAAAAACGCCTAATAATTAGAATTTAATGTGATCATTTTACAAAATGTAAGACCCCCTTCTAACAAACATACTATTCTTGTTCTGCTTTGTTCGCCCAAACCGGAACATATCCAACTATCATATGTTAGGCAAGGAGAAGATGTTAGTCGGTTTAATTTTCATGCGTGGGATGTCTTAACATCACCTTGATATGCTGAAAACACGTCTGTCTGTCTGTATATGCCGGAATTCTGAAATCAGACCCGTACCTGAGTACAACAAAGGGTATTGTAAGTAATGATGAAGACTCAGTCTGACAAATATCAGTTGATATGTAAACAAAAGGTTATAGTATTAATTTGAAATAATACACAATACCCAGGGTGTCTCAGGAAGAAATGTCGGCTATAGAGGGAGGGATAGTCTATCAAATATGTAGATCAGTGCCGCCAACCGCACCTTCTTATCTCACAGTCCCTTTTCGAGATATGTTTTTCCTAGAAAACCTCGTTTTTTTTTTGTTTTTGTTTTTTCAATGAAGTTCTGAATTTCTCTACTGTAACTGAACATTTTCAACAATTGCTACCATTTTTGGAATTCGCGATGAATTTTCTACAAGATAGCAACCGATTAGTAGAAAGATATTGCATCGTCAGGCGATCATAGCAGCCTAAGCAAAGTTAACAAGTAAAAAATAATTTTTAGAAATACTCCGTTGAATACCACGGAATGACTTTTCTAGTGACGGCTTTGGAGAATTAAAAAAAAATCTCATCATTTCATTCGCGTTCCCACGATATACGTTAGATCCCAACCCATAATAAAAATAACAATATATAATATTCTGGATGAAAATATTTACCCCAAAAAGAAAATAAATAAAATATGTTATAGCTATGATAATAATAAAAAAAAAATTAACAAAAATAATAATAATATTTAATACTTTAATATAAAATTAAGAAATTATAGGCAAAAATGTAACAATAGTATTAATAAAATATAAAGATAAGGAGAAACAACAAAAAACATAATTAATGATTTTTACATTAATTCTACAAAATCTAATTACACAAAGTCTAATTCCTAGAAAGTGCATAGTGACCGTGATATATGAAGGATGTACACTTTTTATATATATATATATATATATATATATATATATATATATATATATATATATATATATATATATATATATATGTATATTTCTTCTTTCTTTTTTTTAATCGTGAATATGAAAATAAAATTAAGAAAAAATAAAATTATGGATATAATCATGACAACAAGAGTGGAGAATGATAATTGTAATAGAAGGAATGCATGAAATACATAAGGTAAACATTTAATGGATAATAATAGGTATGAATGTGTTCAAGCAGACTTATTTTATTTTTACTTAACTTAAATTTTCCTCGTTTTGGTTTTTATTTTGCTACAATTCAACCTATCATATTTAATTTCGTTTTGATGTACATATTTTTAAATTATTTTTATCTTTATATCATATATATATTTTGTTTATTCATTCGTTTATTTTAATTTGTTTATTTTCATTTTTTTTCCACTTGTGTACATGGTATAAATGGAAACTTAGAGCCCCAATACTTATTGCCCTTGAGTGCGGCAGATTGTATTATATCATTATTCAATAAAGTAATTTTTCATTTAAAAAAAAAATGATAATTGTTAAGAATTATTTTAGAAATAGTATGTGAATTTATTTATTTACAGTGTTTGTTATTTACAATGTTGTTCTGTAATTTAAAAGGTTGTCCGGAAGATGGAGTAATTCCTCAAAACATCCAAAAAATAATATGAAAAACTTTAAATAAACCGAAGATTCAGGAAGGAATTTTTACCTATTAAAACTACACGAAATTAGAAGATTATAAAAATTTTAAAAAGTTGAAAAAGAAAATTTAACAAGAAAATGTTTACAAAAATTTTAGAATGAAACCTAACAATTATATTTTTGAACATTTAAGCTCAATAGGTATACACAAAATAATTTTTTATAAATAAAAACTCATAGGAGATATTTATTTTTATTATTTATAGAGGAAACCATAATTTTGCATAACATAATAGTTATTTATTCTTAGAAAGTCAATGATAGTACTCTTCTTATTAAAAAAAAAATACTAAGATAGCAAGGCTTAAATCGGTGGCGTCTTAGATTATAACCAACAATTCGATGAAGTTATTATGAGACAAAATAATAGGCATTGTGATTAATAAATTAACTTAATCAGAGGGCTTGCCTGTTTTTTCCAACAATACTTTCCGGGATACTAATACGGTAAACAAACTGAATCTTCGGCAGATGTGTATTGAAAGGTGTGAAGTTCCGGGCGGAGGGAGGTAGTGCTTTAGCGTACCTTAGGGAGCGATACCTTCACCTGTTTACTAAAACATGATTTTGGGAGTTGGTTGGGGGGAGGGGCGAAGGTGTGAAATCTGCATAGGCTAACTCGACCCTAGCCCAATATATCCGGGATATATTAAATTTTAGTGAGGGAGCAGACCCCCCCAACATGCTACCAATTAATGCAGGTCCCCCACTGACGGACGCAATATGTCACCAAACGAAAGCCGGAATGAGCAGCTTTTCACATTCACAAGCCCAAGAGACAACAGTTCCAAGGAACCAATCGATGGGGTGCAATTCCTATTCAAATGACCAGAATATGTTTGGTCAGGCCTAATATGTTTTGGAAGACTATTATTTACTGAACATTGATAGGAATGTGAATAAGAATTGATGAATTCGTCGTATGCACACGTTGCGTTGGAAACCTGTCTTAAATAAAGTCAATTTCAAAATTATATTTCAAATCGATTCTTAAATTTTTATTTTACTATATAGGTATCTCGAAAAAAAGAAAGAAGAAATTGTGTTTTAGTTTTACAACGTTCGGGTAAAAAAATGGTTTAAAGCATCATAGTGAACAATATAATTCAAAATTTAGCGCAATTTGTAGATATTAATATTGATTTTATTACAGACAACTCTTTATAAATATCTGTTTTAATTAATTCTCTTTTAAGTAATGTTAAATATAGTGCTTAAATTAAAAATATATTTTTCAATATACTAACACCGGTTTACACCTTATTTACATTAACAGGAAAACACAGAAATTTAATTTATCTTTATTACAAAAAAACACTCATTTCTTTCTTTAGTGATTTAGCTAATGCATACTATACTAGAAAGTTGGTGAGTAGCAGCAGATTCAATGGTTCAAAGATTTAAATTAATAAAAAAAAAAATGAAATAAACATTTATTCAATAAACTTTTTTTATCTTTCGAAATCTCCTAAAAAAACAAAACAAGATATGTAAATATATTTGTGTTGTAAATCGAAATGGTTAAGTTCTACCTGCAAAGATGAATAATTATGATACAATATATGTGTGTATATATATCGTATCATCATTATACAACCTAATTAACACAAAAAATTGAACACTTCATCTTTGCAGATAGAACTTAATAATCTCGATTTACGTCACTTTTATGGGAATTAGCGTCCCATTCCGACCATTTGGCCCATTTTGGGTTTTTATTTGAATAAGAGATTACGCATTAAGTGAAAACCACGAGATCTTGGAAACTATGCAAATAAAGGAACTCAATCTTATGGCATATTCTCTCCGCTTTAATTTTGTATAAAGTGGTCTCATCGCTAGGATGCATATTTTTCGAGACTTAAGTATATAAGTGCACTGGTGGGTACTTTTTGTATGTTGTACAGGACACTTCAATGAACAACTGTACCAAAATTCAGAGCTCAATTATAAACTCCTCAAAAAAATTAAGGGATCAAGGCTTCATTTAGTGATTTTTTTTTTACGGGTTGATAGATTTAAATAAAAATGCATTTAGTCACACAATAAACATTTATGTAATGGAAAATTATAAACGGTTCTTTATAAACAAAACAGAAACTAAAGTAGAACACCAAAAAAGACAAAAATATGAAAACTCATTACTGAAAAAATTCAATTTCCTGGAATAATCGATGATTAACGAGTACTACCTCTCTGTTAGTCTATAATACGACCGCATAATAAGTCGCTCCGTATAAGACTTATGATGTGATCTTGGGAAATTCGTTGCCACTCTTCTTGTAATGCTGTTTCCAAGCTCCTGAGATTATGAGGCTGGTAAAATCGGTCCTTAACACGATGTCCATGGTGGTAACATGGGTGCTCCATTGGACTAAGGTCTGGACTAACCATTGGATTGTATCGATTTCATTATGTCATGAAAACTCCAGAACGATTCTGAATAAATGCGCACGGGCTCTGTCTTGCATTAGGATAGAACTCTCACCCATGGATTCAAGCTGGTACTGCTAGAGGAGCAACCTGAGGTCTCATTTAAGTAACGTTGAGCTGTCAGCGAACCATTCCGTAAAATGATAAAATCAGTTTTTCCTTCCATGGAACTTCCTCCCCAAACCATCACCCCAAAAGGGAATCGATCCTGCATGGCTTCATTTGTGTAGCGTTCTTTTCTTCCCCTCCATACTCGACTGCGTCGATCGTTTGAGTGAAAACCAAATTTGGACTTATCTGGGAATAATACTGAGCTCCACTGTATCATATATGAAAGTAGGTGTTCCCTTGTAAATTAATATCTGGCAATTTCGTACCGCCAACTTTAAGGTGAAACTTTTGTAGGAATTCTTGAAGTCAACTGGACCTTCCGTAGTCTATTTCTCACCGTCTGATCCGAAAAAAGTACCCCAGTAGCACATGTTAAATTATTGAGAAGCTTACGAGCAGTTGAAAATCGGTTTCTCAGAGCCTGGAGTCTTAAAAATCTGTTTTTCTTGTATTCGTTGTCCTTCTACAATAAGGTGATCATAGGTTTTACAATAGAATGTGGTACAGAAGAAAAAAAAAATTCAATTTTGTTATCAATATAGAAAACCAAAATAAAACAAGATACGTAACATTAAAACATCAACCTTAAATCTGTATTCGGCCAAATATCAAGTAACTTAGTAGTATTGGAGAAAAGACGCGGAGGGACGGATTTTTTTTATTCGATATTTGGATTCCACGTGTCTTGAAACGTAAAACCTCAAATTTTTAGTAGGGGTTCAAATGTTTTTTCTTCTTAGTCGATATGCATATTAATGTATACATTTAAATCGGAGTCGCTTCCGACTCGAAAATGCCACCACGCCCTCTGGGGGTAGATTTAATATACTCGGAATAGTCAGCTGTTAATTCAAATATAATTTATTCATTCATTATTTATCACGAAATTTAAATTGTGCCTGGACTATTGATATATATATATATATATATATATATATATATATATATATATATATATATATATATATATATATATATATATTTTTTTTAGTATCATTCGGAAAATATTACAGGATACAGAAGTGTATTTATGGTCACGAAGTCCAAACGAGTTCATTTTGAATGAGTACGATGGCCTATATTAATGAATATGTATAGATATTGATATGGATCGTCCCAAATGGTATCTTAATTTATCTGGTATTGAATAGGCTTCTTTTTTTTTTTTTTTGTGTGGTTTATTGCTTTTTAATATCGCCCAAACCATATGAGCTGATCCCTAAAGCCCTCTAAAATGTTAAATTTTCTCATCGCTGGCATATCACTCCTTTTTTTTTCCCAAAATAAAATACATTCCATAAGTAATTTAGTATTCCAAGGGGTGAATACAATTTTTTTTTGCGAACTTTTACAACAAAAACTTCGATGCTTACGGAAATTTCAGGAAAATAATAAAGAGATGGTACCGCGTGATTTGTAAGGTCACTGATGTCTTGTTTACAGGTGTATGACGGAGGAGCTTTTCAACAGGGTTGAAGGGAACCTGGAGGAAGAGCAAGATGAAGAAGGACAAAGACGCAGTCCTGCCCCTGAACTACACATTAATATTGACCCTCCAGCCGAAATCGAAATAATTGAAGCCATTTCATCACTCAAATCCAACACGGCCCCCGGGATTAAACATATTGAGTCATTCCAGTACCTGGGTACCATGGTGGCGCCACATACCAGACATAACAGGATTTTGTAAGTCGAATCTGTCTTGGGACAAAAATACGTATTTTTTATGCAAATGTTAAGGCCATCCTACTGTATGAATCTGAAACCTGAAAGTTCACCAAAACTATAACGAGGAAGTTACAAAGCTTTCTTAACAAGTGTTTGAGGAATATTTTAAGAGTGTGGTGGCGTAGCTTTACTAGCAATGAGGAGCTCTGGCGAAGAACAGGACAGGGAGGTAGATGCTGAAATCCGCGAAAAGAAGTGGAAATGGATAGGGCACTCCTTACGCCTTCCAAGGGACAATATTGCAAGAGAAGCCCTCTACTGGAACCCTCAGGGATACCGTAGAGTTGGTCGACCCAGGATAACTTGGAGGAGGTCCATAGAGGTTGATGCAGAACGTGCTGGAATCCGATAGGCAGAAATAGGAGGACTGGTTGAGGACAGAGGTAGATGGTGAACATTCATAATGGTCTACGTCCCAGCAGGGATATCAGGAACAAATGATAATCACACTAGTTCCAAAAAGGCTGAGTACTCAAAACTAGTTATGCGATATAAAACACCTTCCACAAGTGAATTATAAAATTATTGAAAGAATTGTAGATAAGTTACCAGAAGTAATTAATAAAATTATATACATTCATGTTTTATTAATTTTATTCAAAAAAGTTTACTTATAGTAGAACAATACTGTCTTGATAAGTTAAAAGGCCTTAACTCCAAATTATTTTTAAGCTATATTTTTATAGCGTAACCTAATCGGTCTAAACATTACCCCTTTTTATGAAATTAGAAAAACTTAAAACAAATCGTTGGGTTCAAACCATTGGTTTTAAAGTTTTCTTTAATTTTTAATACAGCTTGTAAAATAAGGCGTTATCATACAATAACGAAATTGAATTTAGCTTCAATTTTTGAATCTAGAAAAACATTATCCCCTTAAAATGGCATACAAATCTTCAAGTTTCCTCCCTTGAGTTATGGAACAAAAACTCTTTAATATTGTACGAAGGCCGCCCAGCCTCGGAGCCCTACAATCAATTCTGATAAAAGATGGTCCTCCAGGAGTCAGAAGAAATGGTGACTATTTAATCAGGAGACTCATCGTTACATTCTCGTCTCTTGTTAATTAATTAACATCAGAAGCTATTCCTGTACAAAATACAACCCCTTCCTTTTTCGACCAATTACTCTTTAGGTTTAATTATGAGAAATGATTTTGTTTCTCAATTACTTTTCTCGGGGTTCGGTGGCCGGTTAAAAAAAAAAAAAAATGAAAAACAGGCCGGATTCCAAGAGCCGCTAAAAATTTTGCCGAAGTATGAATTGAAAAACACGTTGATAATTCACAATTATAATTTATATTATAATAATTATAATTACAATTATAATAAATAATTAAAAAAAAAACAGTACTACTACCATCACAACCAACAAAGGCTCTTGGGTTCAGTTCTTGGTAAAGAGTACTGTTCCTTGAACAACGGATATACCAGGGGATGATATGGCCATTATCTCGTCCGACCCATTGAAGGATCAGTTACCAACTTTAGCTTTGTAGAGGCTTGGTGTGCTCACGGAGGGTCTCCGACACCAGAATCAATTAACGGCTGATATTGTAGAATAAATAAATTATCTGTCAAAGCCGGACTCGAACCTAGGGCCAGGAGTAAGGCCGAAATTCGTCCCGTCGCCTAAATTCGTCACCCTACCCTGTTATCTAGCGTTGATCGTATTACTAGCTGCTTAAAAACTCTTGATATTCTTCAGTACCACTCAGTTGACTGTTGAAAGCAAAATAATTGTGACGGTTAGTGTTTTGGTTCAGTATTTTAGCTATAGAACGAGGAGAAGCCGGCTATAGTTCAACTTCAGAACGCTATTCTGGTTCATCAAGGAAACATTTTTCATATTATCATAACAATTCCTAGACTAGAGTACTGTTTTAATATTCAAATTATCCGTGACTTATACGTTAACTCGTTAAGATAGAAAAAGCCCTACTCGAGTCCTAAATTCGTTTCCCCCCAAGGTTTCACAATTCGTCTGAAAAAAAAAACGAGAATAAAAATGGCGTGTTTCAAATGGGGCTACGAAACGTGTGCATCCTTACCAAAATTAGAGAAATTGCTTTGTGATTGTAGTTTGGATGGATAATTAGTCACATTTTTTAATATTATAGTTTTAATAATCAAAAATGTAATTATCTTAATGTAAATAAATTTCGTTTTGGGGAGTGATGTGCCTTTATTAAAATATTCGGAAGAAGTTAGGGCCGCTCTATTAAAATTCTAGCACTTAAGTCAGTATTGTTCAGATGAAATCTTATTTAGTTCTACCCAATAACGATACCAAAATCTATTGGTATATAACAGAGCTGCTTGTATTAATTTTGAGGGGAGAATTTTAAACTTTGGTATAAAATTTCAAAATTCGAATTGGGTTTAGGGGGACGATATTAGGGCACCTTTCCTCGGTCCTGTGCCTTAACTACTGAACTACTCCACCCCTCACAGAGATATATTAAGAGAGATAAATAATAATGGTTCATCTTCTACTTTCGAAAAACTAAGACATCATATCATGTAGTATCCTTTATTAATATTCCACCAAACCCTATTATTTGGATTTTTGACAGATAATCAGTCAGTCATTTTTTATTATACAAGAAGACGTTTCAACCGTAACATGCCGGCCATCTTCAAGGCTAAGGAAGCTTCTAAGTCATCATATGTGGGATTTTTAAACCACCGAAGTAATATACACAAAATAATAAAAGTACAAGAACAAACTATTGGTTAGACAATTAATATCATAAAATTATATCGGAATATGGGGAAGTTGAATATGAAACTATTGGAAACATTTTCAAGTTCATTGATAGTACGTATAAATTTGTTTTCGTTAAGGGCCTGGATTTTCTGGATAAGAAAATATTTCTATCACAAAATTTTCATAATTGTGCTATAGTCAACTTGGATAATTTTGGCTGTCCAAAATTTGATTCACTCATCTTAGATGAGCAAGGCAGCCATTTCATCATATAATTTTTCAAAAGAGAAATGTACGCAGTATCGGACAAAGGCTTTAGAAGCATGGATAAAAAATAATTGGTTTAAATTCTATTCACCTTGAATGGAATGGATCAGAATTAACACTCGTAAACCCTGAATGTAAGTCACTGACGAGGCCTAAAAGCCTAAAAAACAATTAAATTAAAAATTTGCAATAAATAATAATCAGAAAAAAAAACCTCTTTTTTGTACCTTTACCTTACGTGGTGAAGAGACTTAAGGCTTAGTGCCGAACTAAAAAAGGTACAAAATTTGGCTAATAATAATATTGATATTACCTATCATGAAAGCATTAAGGCGTTCTATATCATTGTTTATAAATGATAAAGAAACTTTAAGGATTAATAGTTCAAAGTCCAAAAACTGTTATACGGTTAAGGAGCTCTACTATTTATTTATGTTTTAGGGATTAAAAGTTCAAAGTCCAAAAGCTGTTATAGGATTAAGAAATCATACTCTTTATTTATGTTTTAGGGATTAATAGTCCAAAGTCCAAAATGTGTTATAGGATTAAGGAGCCCAACTATTTATTTATTTTTCCAAAGTCCATGCTTACATTTCACCTGGTCATCATCCAATTTGCTTATGCATGATCCAACGGGCTTACATTCAGCTAAAGTTAAATATTGTAAAGGTTATGAAATCATTGAGAAGGTTAGGTCGCCTTTGGGAAGGTTAAAAATTATAAAGTGGGTTTCTGACCCGTCGTCGGATAGGTTAAGGTTAAATAACCGTTGTGAAGGTTACATACTATAAGGGGAGTTGCAACACATATATGTCTCTGCTTTTTACTTAGCCCTGAAGATGCCCCACAGGTTTGTGTCGAAACGCCGAAGAAACTGCCGACTACTTCAACATTTACTAAAAAACGCTCTAACCTTCCAATTTATTAAAAACAAAGCTCATATATATATATATATATATATTATATATATATATATATATATATATATATATATATATATATATATATATTACCATTAGGCATATTCAAACCCACGGAGTTGAGCTCTGAGGTTCCACTAAAACCAATAAATTCCTCTGGTATCCAATTCCTACAATAAAAAATTCTTCGTGGAATCCTCAATGCTCATCATTATGTGACAAATAATATTATCCATAATGAACTTGATGTCCCATTTGTCGCTAGTCGGAAATATATAATTATTATTCTATTATAAACTCTATAACCACTCGAACTCACTAGATTCTCACATCGCTTCCCATTTCCGTTAATCCTCCAAAACAAAGAAGGCCACAGAACATTTTAGTATAGAACAGTCATTCTAGCGCTACTAACGGATAATCTTGCCAAGTCACTCTCATGTTTTACTAATCATATATCACATTTATTTATTTATTTTTTTAATGTACCCAGTTGTAAGTCTCTATAAAAAGCAATTTTTTTACAATGTATTTAATACACATTATTATTAACATTTTTAATAAATACATATTCATAGTTAGTGTATGTTTATATTAGATAGGACACTGAAAAGGAAAACTACAATTGCCGAATGGGGAAGATAATCAAGCAACTCAATGGATCCAGGCACGCAACTTTAGGAAAACTACCCCAAATTGTTTCAGGAATCGATTCATATGTCGTTTGCATCTTTATTTATTTATTTACTTTTTTGCTAAAGCACATTTCAGATATTATGATTACCATATTTTATGTACAACTTGGAATATCTATATTGCCTGAGGGGATGAATATTTTGAATATTTAAAGCTTATATTAATCAAACTTTTTCTATTCCGTGATATTACGGTTGGTGCTTAATTAATGCAAAAAAAAATCATAATCACTTTTACGGGAGAAACAATTTTTTAAAAATGTTTTAGTCCAGAATGTTGAACACAATAGGTTTCTTTCTCCGGCACCGAATTGCATATTAACCTAAGATCAGTTACCGCTAGAAATCACGCAAATGACATTTCCAAGGCATTCTTCACCTAGGTGATTTCAGAGTTATTTACCTCCCATGTTGAAATATTTATTATTAGTCTATATAATTTCATATTATAAATCAGTTTTTCGTTTTTACTATTAAAAAATCATGTTTTTGACCCAGGAGTTTTCACGACAGCAATGACAATATTTAATGATCTATACACATAAGATTTGCAAATAGCATAGAATGTGGATTTACTTTATACTGTTAGATAATCGTATATATATATATATATATATATATATATATATATATATATATATATACTCGTATTCACACACACACATACTCGCACATATTGACATATATGTGATATTGTTGTTTCTGACCTGATGATGCCTGAATTGGAGAAACGTAGGCTGGTTATTTGTTTACCAATAGTTGAGAGACTTAAGACTTATATATATATATATATATATATATATATATATATATATATATATATATATATATATATATATATATATATATATACAGAATAGAAAAAAAAAACTTTATTCTGGGAGGAAGCCCCTTATGAATAAATATGGTGTACAAAAAAAATATGGCTTACATATTAAGATAGGTAAACAAATAATAATCATATATAATAAAAAAAACAATAAAAGAAAAGAATCATTGAGATTTACAAACGAAACAAATGAACAGTGAAATGATATGTATTAGGGTGAGTAAAAAAAATTACCGGTTCAAGGGTTAAAATTATTATTATTTTTTCTTACATAGAATTTCTTCTAACTTTCAAAATACAGTCCATTATGTTCTGTGGTTAGGTGTCATCTAGAAGCCAGCAGTTCGATTCCCTGCCGGTACCTCTCTTTGTGTTTCGACTGGAAAAAGTCTTCTACTCCAATTTTTTACCTCCTCCATTTTCCAAGCTAGTATCGCACTTTCAAATTTGGCGAACTACCTACTCACAGTTCGCTCATTAAGATTTGGTTCTTCTTAAACTTCCCGTATCAAACGCGTGGTTTCGACGGCTGAAACTTTCCTTTTCTAGTAATATCGCAGAATTACTTGAATTTTGTGCCTCAACGTCACTTTGATTCAAAGAATGCCATAAAATACTGAGCCTCACAGAGAGACATTAAGTTTACTAAATGATTCAGTATAGTATTAGGATTAAAGTGATACCAACAACAACATTAGAATCAACAAATATGTAAGAAAAAAATTAACTTCATTTTAACGCCTGAAACGGTCATTTTATTTAACTCACCCCAATATATTCATTATAAAAAAAAAAAAGCGTAAGTACTGAAACTGATGCATTACTGCATAGTGCAATGCTTAGCCAGCATCTGACTGGGTTTTGAGCAGGAATTGGAAGCGGAGGGTTCTAAATGTGGCTAAGGAAGGGCATGCCGGATTTTAGAAGAGACAGAATTCCAGAAATTAGCGGAAAGGGCAATAAAGGAGTGTTGGAATATTGCAGATCTATGAAAAGGTCAAAGTCAAAGAAAATGTGTTGTTGGTGAGACAAGGTTCTATCTGCCTTCTGCTATAAGATAATCTACTCGTGCTGCAATATGTGGAGAAATTACAGAGGTAAAGGAACGCACGACCATATTTTTTTTTTAATTATTATTATTTTTTTTTTATTAATATTTTTTATTTTATTTTTTAAAAGGATTTTTGCAGCAGCACTTTAACAAAGAATGAGGTAGGGAGAAGGTTGATTAGTTAGTTGTCATTGTATTACAAACGTATTTGTAAATGTTGTTTACAGTTCATTCTGGCGCAATGCATATTATTATCATATATTATCTTGATGCATCGAATACTACCATATGAAAAAATCGCTACTGTAGAGGAAGAGATAACTGAATAATGAGTTAATGAAATTTTGACATCAATTTACTCGAAACATCTAAAACGTTGGATGTAACCTTGTCATTCCAAGGGGTAGATTGATAAATTACTTGTTTTACGAGTAGATTATCGTCGAAATTTTATAAAAGTAATTAGTCCAAATTTATATTATTCACGAACGTTTTGAAACATGCCTTGTATAAAACAAATTATTCGTAATTGTTGATGTTGGTAAGCTTTCTCTCTTTTAATTAAATATTACACATCTGTCCCGTTCCTAATGTCTTTTTACTTTTAGTCGTTATCATATTTGTCATAAGTAAATAAATTTAATATTTTTAGGTAATGCTTAATCTGTCCTCGTTAAATCAAATCTTTTTTTTCAGCTTGGGAATTGTAAGTACATTGCTATGATTTTTGTCAGAAATAAATTTAGTGCTCTAGGTTCTGTAACTGGTGTCTAATCCTTATTCTAATCTATACTTGTTTCAAATATCTTACATCATAAGCAATGGGTAGGTACTTTTGTATGACACACGCTAATATTGATGTCTTGTGATGCTTCTTTTGATAGAATATCACCATTTCATTTCTTATAAGTATTTTTCATAACATAATTTAAATAACAATTTTAACTTATCAAAATTAAAAATATTTGATGGCTAAATGATCAAATCGTAAAATTGATATCGATAGAGAACTAATCATTAATTAATAGGGTTAGGATTTTCATGTTTTAAATATTTTTACCAAAGCAAAATTTTTACGATTATCATCGACCAAAATCCGTTTCAAGTAATTTGAAGTAAAATAGAGCACTTTTAATTTTACATATTTTATCTTTTTCACATATTTGACCCTAAATTACATATTTTCATAAATATTTGGGACATTTCTACTCAGAATTTTTTATTTATATATATATATATATATATATATATATATATATATATATATATATTTAGCTCTAAATTACTTATTTTTATAAATGCTCTTGAGATTTAGGAGGTAAAAAATTACTTTTGCATCAATTTGAGAAGGTAGCGAAGAGGGGAGAACAATTATTCTAGAAACGTTAAGTGTTTTCAAATCACTCCCGACAAAAGTACGTGAATCTCCATGCCGGCGAGCCCCCTCCGCTGGGGATGTTTGAAAAATATCGATATTTTAAACGAAATATATCGATACTGAAATTTGAGAATCGAAAATCGATATTTTTTGTGAAAAAAATTAATAATTGGCGGGTTCGACAACCAATGAACCGAAACAAATTTGTTGAAAGTGGACAAGTTTGGTGTGACCGTGTGTCTATCTATACTTGCTGCGGTCAAGTCAACCGTCGTCAAAAGGTATCAAGTATTGTTATTTTTTATTGTGCTTGACTGCTTGTGTTCCATATTCAGTTTCGGTTCAAATTTTCTCTTAGTTTTTATTCTCTTGAAAAATTTTGTTATATCCTACAATATTCAGTTTCAGTTCTTCAAGTTTAAAACCTGACTTCTTATGTTTATATTATCTTGTTTGTGTTTGGTCAAACATAATTCTCTTTCGTGAAGTCGGATCATATAGCCGGTACAAAGCAATTCTGAGGGACAACCGACGGAAATTTCTCTTCGAAAATCTAAAAATGCACCTAATTTGTGCAACTTTAACTAGAGTATCTAAGTAATTTGAAGTTTGTTGTTGTTTTTCTTTAGTTTAATTTTCTTTGTTGCCTAATTTTGTTCCTTGTTCCTAACATGCTTTTTAAATCTATTATATATGTTGGTTGTTGCATTTATAATATTATATTTATATTATTATTATATTATATTTATAATATTATTTATATTTTTTAATAAATATTTTTATTCGTATTTCACAATTTTTACATATATTTTTTTAAATTTCTGAAATAACCAGAGATTTTGGATTTTTTACCACATAAAAATCCTAACCTTGGTAATTACTAACCCTCTCTATATTCTGTTCTATGTAACTGGATCGAAGGATATGTCGCATTATATAGCTTTACTTTTTACTACTATAATACGAAGTAACTTTTCTATTTTAAGTCGTTTTTCTCGACTATCTGAGGTCTATACAATACCGCATAACAAACCAAACTATATCAAATAAAAGAACAGAATATTTAGAAAACATTTTCTTCTCTTTTTTTATAAAAAAGTTTTTTCAATTAATATATAAAAAAATTATAATGTTATACAATTATGAAGATTGGGAAGGAAACCTATAAAATAGAGAAGACAAAAAAAAAATACAGATAATTTTAACCATTATAATAATAACGTACAGAGGTAAATAACTAAATTAAAAAGTAAAAACTGCACTTATATAATAAATTAATATGTAACCTGTGTATGTATGTACGTAATGTATATTGACAGTATAAGTCGAAAAGAAACCTTTTCTCTCTCTACTTATTTGCATACGTGGACATAAAAACTGACGACAATTACATAAGTCAATAAAAAAAAAAAAAATTAATACAGGTCAATTAATATATAATCGTAGTTTTACCCATTCCCATATAGTACCAATAAATTAGGAATATAGAGTAATTACATCAATTCTCCAAAACTCAATCTAAATAATTGATGAGCTAATTTTCAGCAAACCAATGCATAAAATATTACATGAAATAACCAATTTACTAATTACAAGGCTAGACACAGATACAAAAAATACAGATGAGTAATCGATATATAATAAATAATAATTAAATAAACATCTTTATTTGTTTTCGGGCGAGCCCATACACATGTATAAGTTACATACATATACACATTAATTATATATGCATATAAATAAATATAAATATAATATCCTACTTATGTTATAGTCATTAATGATATAAACAGGTTTTATGTAATACCAAATAAGGTAAACCTTCTTAACCATAATAAAAATAAAAATAAGAATCACTCACTCACAGACTGGCGCTACAGTCACTGTAGGACCTGGGCTTCCTCCAACAACTTTCCAATCTCCACTCTACCCTATCCGTGGCTCTCCGCACTCCCATCGTACGAAGGTCATCTTTCACATCTTCCATCCATCTTAATCGTGGCCTCCTACGTTTTGTCCTTCCTCCCGGATTCTCATACATCATTTTTCGAGGTAGTCTCTTTGGATCCATGCGTTCAATATGATCTAACCAGCCAAGCCTTCTCTGTCTAGTGACCGTGACGAGGTCTGGCTCCGCTTGTAATTTCATCAGTTCTGCATTGCTTATTATCCTGAATTGCTCGCCTTCCACGATAGAACCATATATTGTTCTCAGTATTCTTCTTTCCCATATTCTGAGGGAATCTTTGGCTGCTTTTGTTAGTACCCATGTCCCGCTGCAATATGCTACAATGGGGAGTTGTCTTGTAGATTATGATTTTAATATTCCGGGAGAAGTTCCTAAACTTCAAGACCTTCCGCAGAGCATATAAACACTTGTTGCCCGCTTTAATGCTTGCCTTGACTTGTATTGTCATGTCATTGTCCTTGAGAACATCCCTCCCAGGTATCTGAAGCTCACATCCAGGGGATTCACGGCCTTCGATCTTTACTGTTCCAAGCCTAAACACCCCATTTCTCGTCGACTGCATATATTTTGTTTTTTCTTCTTTACCACGAGGCCAAATTGTCCTCGTCGTGGAACATCGTCGGCATTTGCTAGATGTTGGGTCAGTCAATTATAGATCGTGCCATTTGGTCTCGTTTTTATACGTCTGATCGCTATTCAAAATCAGGTTAAATAGCACGGGTGAGAGAGGACCTCCTTGCCTAAGTCCCTTGTTTACCTTAAATTCATCTGAAAGCTTTCCCTGGATCTTAACTCTACTCCTGCTATCATTCTGCATAATTCTTATAAGCCTTATTAACTTCATTGGTAGCTCCAGAGTCTTCAATTCTTTGTGCATTTCATTTCTCTCCACACTATCATATGCTTGGTGAAAATCAATAAATTAGTAATGGAGATTCACGTAAAATTCATAGGACTTCTCCTGCGTTTGCAGCACTGAGAACATGTGGCCCACTGTTGACATCCCTGGCCTAAAACCACATACTTAAAAGGATACTTAAGTAATCGATATATTACATTCGGTCGCCGCCAATCGTAATAATAATAATGTAAAATTGATATATTTTATTAATTTTCTCGGATTCCTATTTAGTTTCCGTAACCATAAGAAATTATTGACTTCTGAATTTCTGCCATACTCACCGAATCTAAACAGACTTCGTGTTTATGAACTTGATCAAAGAATAATTAAATTTTAAATGAAAAAGTTTGTTTTTAATTTTAGTATTTTTTTCTTAAATAAAAAAAATAATAATATGCCAAAAGTTACTAAGTAGTCAAGCTGATTGGGCCTTATGGCTAGGGTTGGCAGTAATGGAAATGTGGTAACAGACACTAATGCCACAAAATCCGGATTAAGAGTTGAATAGTTCATTTGGGTTTGTGGATCCTATAGTGAACCTTCAATACTGTTTCAAAAGGTTTGCTTTTGCCAATTGAAAACAGTAACCTCGTCGTTGGGTTTTATGATAAATAAACTAATACAAAAAATTTCAAAAACAAAAAACTTAATCTTTTCTAATATATTTTTTTGTTTATTTTATTTATATTTGTTTCCAGGGAATAACCCTATACAAATAGAGTCTATCTTTTAACTTTTACAATTATCATTACACTTATTTTATTATTATCTCCTTTATTTATTTTTATTTAATTCAGATATTAATACTATGCGAAACTGAAACTCATATTAATGAAAAATTGGCCAAGACAAGAAACATTCAGTAATATATCACAAGCTAGAAATAACAATTAAAATCTATAATAATCAATAGCTACAACATGGATATACTTGAAAAGGAAATAAACATACGAAATTATTTATACTAAGTTATGTTTTAAAATTAAATTTAAAAGTACAAAAGTTAAGACATAAATTAAAAATAAGAGGCTAAAAGTCATCCTACTATAATACCACAAGTAACAAAGATAAAAAAAACAACATTATTTGCTAAAAACTAACTACAGCAACAAAATTATATCATAAATAAATTAAATAATATCAAAGCGTTATATGTTAAAATTTATAATATCATTGAAGGATAAAACTCAATTATTACAAACAAGGCCAAACTTATACTACTAAAGCTGTAAAAATGTTATTAATTAAACAGACACAAAGCCAAAAATTATTATATAGTCATTTTACATTGAGATAAGGATATTCCTTGATTACATCTACCCAACCAACTCTATAATTTTAGATTCCGGCTTTGAACAAATATAACTTTCTGACATTTTTGGGTTAAATATTTCAAGGCCCTAAAGATTTTTCATCTCTTGGCAAATTGTTAATCTCAAATTGCTGTATAAAGGGCATTTAAACAATAAATGATAAAGTGTTTCTTTCTTTTTCCTATTGCATATTTTACATTCTTGTTGTGGATTAATTTTTACTACTGTATTTACTGAAATCTTGATCGTGTTTTTACCAGATAGTCTAATCTGCATTAACATCCTGGTGTTTTTAAAGTTAGCTGGAATTAATAAATACTGTGATTTTTGGGAACTATTGCAAAAAAAGATCTAAATGTTCACTGTAATTTGAAGTTTGTAAATGTTCCATATCCTTTTCTTGTAGGTAGCATTTGTATTTATTCAAAATTCAATTGGTATTAGATTTTATTATGGTCGGATTGCTTTCAAAAATCAGATATCCTTCTTCAATGATGAACAAGAGACTTTTTAATTGGGAACACCAATTGTATTTCGACAGTGAAGGATTTAATGGACACATTTTACTTCGTAGCTTGAGGAAGCATAATTTAGGGTATCTAAATTCTTCCATTTCTAAAAGTTTTATTAAGTAATTGAGGGCATATTTCATGACATTGCATCAGAACCTGTTTCAAAACGGATCAAAAAAGCAGGGGTGGTTTTACAAAGAGAAAATACTTTTTTATAGAAACTCATGCTGATATTTTCTAGGTGATCTATATACCAGAGACTCCATACCTCGGCACAGTAATACAAAGATTTATTGATGATGGTTTTTTTTTAAATTTTCTCTTGCCTTCCATGAATTACTTTTGGCTTTCGAAGAAATATCTATTACAGTTCCTATGTAGAGTTGGATTTTGAAGTCGCCTGCTTGACTTCAATCAAAAACAATCTAGTTCTAGAAAAATGAACTTTCCATAATTATTGTAGCTGCTGACTGTTTCAAGTAGTTCTCCATCCAGGTATATTCTGTTATATTTCTTTGGTCGCCCCTTTAAAAAATTTAAAATTTTGGTTTTATTAATGTTTATTATTAGTTCATTGCTGCTAAAATATTCATGTAAAACATTAATTTTTTTAGAGATTTATGGGTAGGAATCGACAAAATTAACCATATCATCTGAAAAAAGCAGGAACAATATGTCAATACATTCATTAATTGGTGTACCATTTCAAATATATGTATTTATATATCTGAGATTTCTATTATATCCTTCATATTTGATGTATAATATTGTAACTTATTATCATCGTATAAATCCAATTTTATACTATTATGTTTGTATTCGTTAAATATATTTTTTAATGTCATCTGCGAGCCCATGTATGTATTGTATTTTAAAATATTTTATTGCTTTTGTTACTCCATTTTGTTCATTATTATTATGAATATCGTCTATTTTATTAGTATGTGTAACGTCTTCTTTAAAAAATTCTGTAATACTTTTCGGCTTAGATTTGACCTTATTTCCATTATTATAGCTTGAATTAGTGATTAATAAACTAATAAAAGATAGATTGTCAATGCCGAAATTTTTTTAATCACTATGATTTTTTTTTCAAAATCAGAAAACTATATATCTCTTTAAATATATATATATATATATATATATATATATATATATATATATATATATATATATATATATATATGAAACTGTTTTGGAGTATAATACCAATTATTAGAGAGAAATGATTTATTGAAAATCAGTGCTGCCCAAATACATTGGGTTGCTATAATACACAGCGTACTGATCAATCCATTGTGGATAAAATATTTATATATACACATTTTACATTTATTTCTTTTTTTCATTCATACACATAATTCATAGCCTTTCGTCTTTATTCGATTACACACCATTTTCTTTTTCTTTTTCTATCTTTTATTTATTTTTATCCATCCAACTACTTTCTCACCTCTCCATAATTCTCTCTTCCAGTTAACAATCAACGCTTTCTTAATCCAGTATACAAACTCTAGAAAATTGGAAAAGTTATGAAACTAATCAAACATCAATATTTGAACGCACACATATATAGATCAACAGTACAGGAAAAAAAGTATATTTGGTTTATCCTTTTTAGATTCTTGATTTGAGATGTGCCATCTCTCATTTATGTAAAATTATGTTTTCTAATTCTGAAGATGTACAACGCTGATTAGTTAATTCCTGTTTGAGATACTCAAGGCTCTGTGTTCAACAGAAATTTTGAATATGTTTTGAATAATTCAAAGGGCTGTTATCAGATTGCTACCAATGGGTAGTTTCCTTACAAATAAACGTTATGTTTTATTATCAGAGAGCAATTTTACTGAACAAAAAAAATTTCTTTGTGGAACTAAGTCCATTGAGAATAACAAATATGAACAAAAATTAATGATTATTTGGCCATACGACCAATTAGATAATAAATAAAAAACATAAGAATATACATTAAAAAAATATATAAAAACAAAATGAAGTATGGCAAAACGTTACATAAGTTTTTAAAAACAAAACAACGAGGAAATAAAATAAATCCCTATAATAAGAAAAAAAATATATTTACACAAACCCACTAGTTCGTGAGAAGAAACTATAATTGGATAGCGCTTCACAAACCATTGTGATACTAATCTGTACATAATATTCATTAATTGCATCTTTATTACAGTTATAAATCTCAATAAATAAATAAATAAAACAAAACTTTATTTGAGTGATAGTAATTTGAGCGTTCTTCAACCGAATCAGCATTTTTATTGATAAATAAAAGGGCTTAAATCCAGGATCTACTCCTTCTAAATTTAAATTCATAACTGAAAGAGGCTCTATGGGGGGGGGGGGAGTTCTATTGAGGTTGGGGGGATGGGGGTAGAGGTGGAACTGGCTGTGTCGATGCAAATTCAGAACTGAACAGAAAGCAATTCAGAGGTGTAGCCTCAGACACTCTGTGAATGATATTGTTGATTAAAACTGTAGAATTTGGAGAAATTAATTACCTTTGAATATTCATAATGGGGAGGGAACCATTTAGCCTGAGGACTGAGCCCGGTTAGAATTGCATGGTTCATCGGCACAGAAGGATGCTATAATCCGACCGAGTTACTGGCTTCAAACACGCGATAAATTGGAGGCGGGACAACTGCGGGAATTGCGGCAAAACGGAACCAAAATTTTGCGCAGTTTAATTCGTTACTGCTAATAGATAATAAAGATTCAACGTGTTGACACTTGGTTCAGGTTGGCCCCGAAACATTCACAAGATTAGAAAACAAAAATACAGACTTGCATTATACTGTGAAGCTTCCATTTTGACGAATTTGTAAGAAAGAAGTGTTCGCTAACAAGAAGTGTGGAAGAGAGAAAAAATCTTCAAGCGACTTCCTAGCTTATAAAAAATAATCTTTTTTTTTTTTTTTTGAAATTTCAAGCTACTGAAAAATATTCATAAAACAAAAAGAAAATCCGACATATTTTTTAAAAGCGGTTGAATAGTATCAAACCATTGATAGGAATATAATAATTATTATTTGAACAAAGCTTGTATTTTAAAATAATTTTTGAAGTTTACCTTATGCCCTAGCCCCTAATAAAGTATACATAAGCTATTGGATTTTATTTTATTATGAGCATACAAAAATTCTTTATTGCCCGCTCCACCGCTTTCTGGAATTCCCTCCCTCTTAAAATCCGACATGCTCATTCCTCATGCACATTTGAAACCCTCCTATTCCAGATCCTATTCAAAATTCAGTCAGACGCATCTAATAATCACATTTTTGTCTATTTTTTTTTTCTTCTTTCATTTTTCAGAGCTCATTTTTACAAAATGTAATGTACTCGTTATCGTGATTATTTTCTATCGATTTTTTTTTTAAATATAGATTCCTTTCTTTTATCTTTTTCTTTTCTAACAAAATTATATGTATTTTTAAAACATTTTTATATAGCAGATGTAAAAATTTGTTTTGTTCTCAACCTTTTTATTTCTAATTACATGAATTTATTTATTTTTTTACCTCTTTGTATTATTTTTGGTAGCGAATATATTGTTTCACCATTCTTCGTTTTGTTTTTTATACATAAATTTTTATAACTACGTATATGATTTTAACGTTGTTTTTTTTTTCTTTTTAGGATTCATTACTTTACTTTAAAAAGATATTTTCACCATGCAGGGGAGCAAAATTTAGTGAAATGTTTCACAAAAGGCAAAAATGACAAAGCTAGGTGAATCTTCTCCTATATTTTATCATTTAAAGTAAAAAAGGAATATCTAGTGATTTCCATGGTTCGTAGTTTGTCAGTGTTTTGTTGTAATAATACTTCATTTAATCCAACACTTTTATTTTAAATTTGATGCTCTTTGCAAGGGGATTATGCGCTTGCCTCCACCCCTGTTTTGACGGCCAAAATTTGATGAATAAAGATTAGGTAAAAAATCCAATTGTGATTTGGTATTTATGAAAATATATGTAAATACATATACATAATTAAACCATTTTTCGGAGTAAAAAATGTTTTAATCATTTTCCTTAACTCTGTTTGAAACGTTTTAACACCCATGTTACTGAAGAATATACTAATGCATAGCAGTAGTATGTCTAATTTTTCTTTACGTTGAAATAAGTAAACATTTTAATTCCAAACCTTCAGTAGATATACTTTATACAAAGGAAGTAAGTAATGTTAAAAACAAAAATCTCATTCCTTCCGTACCTACGTTGGTACACACCGAAGAAGGAGATACAAAAATACAAAGAAATAAAGCTAAAGAAGAAAGGGAATTGGTCCTTTTATTAAAAGGCTTATAGATGGAGGGAGGGGGAAGAGTTAGTAAACAGGGATCAACAGGTATCCTATGGCCCACTACTTTATTAGGCCCAAATGCTGTTAATCTGTCACCTTCCATCTTATTTTTATAGCAGGAATAAAGTGTTTTTATGTGTGGCTCACATACAATAACAATTTAATGAATTGTTTGTTTATTGACTTAAACGCGCTTATAAACTTCTACTAGGGCAGGATTAAAGGACATCATCCTACAGGTTAACAGTCTATCCAAGCTTGGAGAAAAGGTCAAAAATTATTTCACAAACATTTTCATTTGTATCATTTTTCATCAATTATTTGTAATAAGAGGGGTTTTAGGGGAGTTGACCCACGTTAATAGTCACGTGATCTATGGCGGGAAATTTGAATTTTCCTCTTGATCTCGACAACCTTAACCACCACCTCGAACAGTGTAACCTCGAACTAACCTTAACTATCAGGCCACGCCCCTTTTTAGTCAAGTGACATAATTTTTACATTTTATGCAACCTTACCAAGTTTTACCTTTACTAACCTATTATTATTATTTTTTACGTTTTCTATAACCTTGTCAATGTTTATAAATTTTCTGTCCGCTAGAGCCCAGCACCTACTCCACTCGGGGATTTCTCTGGCTTGTTTGCATAAGCTTCCCGATGTTTACGTTTATTTGACACAGTAGAAGGAAAAAAGGGAAGCTGAGACACTTTTTGAGCAGGCAATCAGAAGTCAGCATTTGGCCACGTTACCCAAGGCGGAAAATATTAATTTGCAACTCGACCTAACCTTAACTGCCACATGGTTTCGTCCCGACCTAGCCTTAACTGCCATAAGGTCTCGTCTCGACCTAACCTTTGCCATCGTGCCACGCCCCTTTTTAGTCACGTAATCCAGTCACGTGACCCATGGCGCCTTCTGGCCTATGCTCCGCCCATAAGGGCCATGCCTCTTTTAGTTACGTGATTATTGACGTCCTCTGGCCTCTCCTCCACCAACAGGTTTAATCACGTGATCCATCACGCCTTCAGGCCTATGCTCCGCCCACATGCGTTTAGTCACGTGATCGACTCAGATGATCCATGGCGGGTCATTTTGTTTACAATGATGAGGTCAGTATCCACGCTTAACTACCATGTTTATCCCCTCCACCCATTTAAGGGTCGGATACCCACCTTATAGTACGTAACCTTCACAACGATTATTTAACCTTATCCTATCCGACAAAGGGTCGGGAACCCATTTTAAATTAGTAACCTTCCCAACGGTTTCATATCCTTCTCGATGTTTACATAACCTTTACAATATTTAATTTAACCTAAATGCAAACAGCTTGAATGTAAACAACGAACTTTATAAATTTCTAAACAGGATGGAGTAATAAAAAAAAAAAGATTTTATTTGTAAAAGAAATATAAACAAAAAAGGAATACATCAGCTTACCATTCTGCAGTAGAAAAACGTGTATGTATCTCTCTTAGTTCAGCGATTCTTATTTTTTTTACGCTATAAAACTGCTGAAACCCTATAAATAAAGGAATCAATATCGGTGTACATCATCTTTAAGCTATAAACGGAATACGTTTTAATCATTATATCATAATGTAATTGATACATAACAGTTATAGATAAATCTAAAAAACACATACCAATATGTATAGGTTTTTAAAAAAATACTTTTGATCAGCCCAAATGGACAACTACTATGTTCTCATTGTAGATTGTGCAGACTATGAAATTTGGTTTAGCAATGAGCTTCATAAACTTTTAACCATCGGTTAACAGACCAATATTTTGAAGATTCCTGATATTTTCCATTGTGTTACCGAAAACTACATAATTTAATAGCTTAAAAATATCCTTTTCAAATTCGTTTTTAGCATTTTTTTCTTAATTCTGTATTGTAATCTATATAAGAACGGAGCCATGGTAATTGGTTAAACTTTAAGACACGATGAACTTTTTCTAATTTTAATTCATATTTTATAGCCTGTATAAAATTTCTATAATGTAGCACGTAGCGGTTTCTTTTTCCGAAGTGTGTAATTTTTTTTTTTATTGCAATTGGCTTCCTGTGATATGATTGTTATAGGTAAGAAAGGTATATCATCATGAATATGATGAAGTTCTTGAAGGTAACTAATGTCAACTTCGAAAATATATCCAATTTCACCATCATCCTTTAGATCGAATATATTAATGCATTCCGGACTTTTAACCCACTCAAATCCTCCATATGGTGAATTCATACTCACTGATTGGCCATAGAGATTTTTAGCATCTAAATATATTATGGAACTCGATTCTTCGTTTGAATTGAAGTTACTCATGTATTTATTATTTGCTTCTGCATATCTGTGTGATACCTGACACAAACCTCCTCGAATCCCGTGCTCTATCATTAAAACCATATCATAATCCTGCAAGAGTTCTATATTCATTGTTGTATATTTTAGCATAACATCAAACGTCGAACCGTGGACGGTAAAATAATGAGCTAGATCATGCTCATGCGTCTTTAGTACCGTGAAAAAATCCTCGTTAAAAAAAATATATCAGTTTTGAAGATAACGAAACAGTATTGTTTAAAAATGAAATTATGCATACGCCTATAGATTAACACAATCAAAGAACATACTATTTTTAATACTGAGATTAATAAAATAAAACATACTAGAAGATGGGATCCATACTTTGGCCCATGGTCATTATAAATTGAATGAGATAAAAAAAATAGTAAGAGCATTTTTAATGTAATTAGAAAAAAGAAACTAAAATCAAATTTACAACGATTATTTTTTTAGTGTCTGGCGTTTTGTGACATACGTTTAGACGACAGGTAAAGTTGGATATGTGAAATAGGTGTGAATGATGGTACCTGGCGCGGCTATAACGCCCGTAAACCAGTAAGTTGAAAATTTGATGTGTGAATGATGATCCCTGGCGTAGCTATAACGCCCGCAAACCAGTATGTAGAAAATTAGATGTGTGAATGATGGTCCCTGGTGCGGCTATAAATGCCTGTAAACCAGTATACTTTAGATAAATTGTTATAAATATGAATGAGATAAGCATCTATACTTTTGAATCTGTGAGAATCGTTTGTATTATTTATTTTAGTTTGTTTAAGTGGTGAGGAGGCTTAAGGCGTAAAAAAAAAAATAAGAATCGCTAAACTAAGAGAGATACATACACGTTTTTCTACAGTAGAATGGTATGCTGATGTATTCCTTTTTAGTTTATATTGCTTTTACAAATAAAATAATTTTTATTTTTTTACTCCTTCCTGTCTAGAAATTTATAAAGTTCGTTGTTTACTTTCAACCTGTTTACATTTGGGTTAAGTTAAATATTGTAAAGATTATTTAAACATCAAGAAGGTTATGTAACCGTTGGGAAGGTTGCTAATTATAAAGTGGGTTCCTGACCCTTCGTCGGATAGGTTAAGGTTAAATAATCGATGTGAAGGTTACATACTATAAGGTGGGTATCTGAAACTTAAGTGGGTGGAGGGGATGGACCCGGTGGTTAAGCGTGGATGCTGACCTCATCATTGTAAACAAAATGACCCGCCATGGATCATGTGACTAAAAGTATGTGGGCGGAGCATAGGCCAGAAGACGTCGATGATCACGTGACTAAAAGGGGCGTAGCTGTTATGGGCGGAGCATAGGCCAGAAGGCGCCATGGGTCACGTGACTAAAACATGTGGGCGGAGTATAGGTCAGAAAACATCATGGGTCACATGACCGGATAACGTGACTAAAAAGGGCAGTGGCACGATGGCTAAAGTTAGGTCGAGACATGTCCACTTAACAGTTAAGGTCAGGTCGGGACGAAACCACGTGGCAGTTAAGGTTAGGTCGGTTGTAAATTAAAATTTTCCACGTTGGGTTACGTGACCAAATGCTGGCTTCTGATTGGCTGCTCAAAAAAGTGTCTCAGTTCCCCTTTTTTTCTTCTACTGTAACAAATAAACGTAAACTTTGGGAATCTTATGTAAACAAGCCAGAGAAATCCCCGAGTGGAGTAGGTGCTGCGCTTAGGTTATAGAAGATGTAAAATAAAAAATAATTAATAAAATTTAAAAATAACAGGTAGGTAAAGGGGAGGTAATTGGGAGGCTGCAACCTAAAATTTAAACATTAGGTCACGTGACTGAAAATGGGCGTGCCTCGATGGTTAAGGTTAGGTCGAGGTAAGACCTCGTTAAATTCAAATTTCCCTCCATGACTGGTGCTGAGCTATAGTGGCACATTAGCCCTGGGCCAGGACCAGTCTTTCCTATCTACTGTAAAGGACCAATTATTTTAACAATTTTATGATTTCGAAAAGTCCTAAACGCTAGTTGCGGTTATGAAGAGACTAGTGGAACATGATAGATCTAGGTGGATTACCAGTTCTCTCCTCTAAAGCAGTTATTTGACGAATTAAGTTAGGACGACCCATTAGGTATTTTGGTTGAAACCGACACCTAGCTCCCACCTTACCATGAGATATTCGCCAAAGGAAGGTGTAAGCTATTAACAGACTAGGTGTTGTGTGGATCCACTGAGGGCCTAAAAGACCGACTGAATGGACTCTGGGATGTTAGTCTGCTAAGTCCATCGAATTGCCAGGAGGCTTTGACTGGGACCTCTGAACACCAATTAACCAGCTGCTTCAAGTCCGTCATCAAAGTTTGCCTACCCGGACTTAGCCAGGCGTGCCAAAGGGCTGTAGCCTCAAAGGGATCGTGTCGCTAGACCATTTCCACTCCTTTTGATAAGTGGCCTATGGTGTGAGGAAAAAAAATGGGGGAGGGGAGTAGGGAAACGGTTCAGTGATGAGGATTTTACGTGAATGAATTCAATATCTTTATATATCATTTTCTTTTTATCAAGGTTTAATAAACTTCGTGGAGCGAGTGATAATGGGAACGATTTAATCCATTATACGTTTTGAATTTAAAAATTAATTTATAAGCTTTAATCATGGTAATTTCTCAGGGGAAAAAACAGAAAACACGCTTAATCAATTTCGCTACTGAATTATAATGACTTCCCTCGAACTCGAAAAAGGCAACAACATAGGAATAATAATTACCTCTAATTATTTATTAATTTTGTTTTAATTTGCATAAAAAAGTGCAACGTTATATTAGCAAGCGTCTTGGACAAACTAATCTTCAAGATTAGTTTTTCCATTCACTTCTTAATACAAGATCTCATCCTACCGATTTGTAAAACCCTTCCTGTAGAACTGCTTCTTTCGAAAAATCCTTTATCATTCTACCTTTTCTTAAAATTTCTTACCCATCTCTCTATCCATGCAGCTTCCCCCCTGACCTCATTTTAACACTATTTATTTCTCCATCTCCTCAATGATCAATCTCCCCATAAATGTACAGAATAAATAGTTATGCAAATTTGAATAAATGTGAATATATGTATTTAATTGGCATCCGCAAGATGGTATAGAAGGATCAATTAGGGATTGATAAATTATTTGCCACTTCTATAAATTTGTTTTATTGAAAACTAGTGTTATACATTCATCCTCAGTTCCAAAAAAATTCAAAAATAAGCAATTCAAAATATAGTTTGGTATTATTATACATATTAAATTAGATTAATATAAATCAGTATTATAAAACATTTATGAATTATGAATTTAATTAAGACAAGAAATCAAATACATGTGGGTATTCACCAAGGTTTAAATGGATTATATCAAATAGAAAAGTTTGTACTGGTTTCTTCTCGCATTGTACTAACAATGAACGAAAGCTAGGTAGGATGTTTTTAGGTAAACGGTTTAAGGGTCAGGATTTTTCCAGTAATGCCGGTGAGTAATTGTTTTTTCTGTTATTGATGGGAATAAATTTAAGATTTGACTATTGGACATATTTATTTGGTTATTTAAGCAAAAATCTGGATTGGATTTGAAGGATTTTATTATTTCAAGTGCTTCATATATATTTAATTTGAGGCTGTTTTCAACGCAATGTATTAATTTAACTCCTGAGTCTTTCATAAATCATAAATTCATCAAAGACTCAGGAGTTAAATACAGATATATATTAATTTAATAATACTGATTTATATTAATCTAATTTAATATGTATAATAATACCAAATTATATTTTGAATTGCTTATTTTTGAATTTTTTGTGTGTTTTTAGAACTGAGGATGAATGTATAACATTCGAAACTAGTTTTCAATAAAATAAATTTATATAAGTGGAAAATAATTTATCAATCCCTAATTATATGCATTTATATTAAATTTTTATGTTGCTATAGGAGTAACTTTAAGAAAATCGTAATTTCAAATTTGAACTTTTTAAGCGAGCTCATCGTTACCGCTGGGACTGAATGTCCCAAAATAATTTTTTTTTTTTTTTTTTTCATTTTTCAACACAAATAGAAGCCTGGAGAGTTGTTATTATGGATAAAGATTTTTTTTTTTCTAAATCTGTTATTAAAATTATTTCACGGCGCTACAGCCCGACTTCAGGTCTTGGCCTCCTCCAACCGCTTACTCCAATCGTCACGGTTTTGACTCCTAGGATGTCAGCATCTCCCGTCACACCATCTGACAACCTCAGCTATGGTCTCCTTCTTCGCTTTGTCCCATGAATTGGCTGTGCCTGTTATATTTCAGACATTTCTTCATCTCCCATCTAGGCAATATGTCCTGCATATCTTATGCGCCTCAGCTTCATTGGTCTGAAAAGTTCAGCATCCCCAAAAGCTATAGATCCTGGTTCGTACGTCGCTTCCAATCATCTTCAAACTTTACATCTTCAAAAATACGACGGAGTACTATTCTTTCAAAAATAAAGAGCTCCTTTTCGGCACACTTAGATGTTGGCCAACACTCCGATCCATAAAGAAATACGGGGCGCACCAAGGTTTTATAGAAGTGGAGGTTGTCTCTCTTGAAAGTATCCGTCTGCTCAGCTGTTTGCCCAGCCCAAAGTAGCATTTGTTGGCTGCGATGATCCTCTTTCTTTTCTCAATATCGGGGTTATTATCCTTGGTGACCACAGATCCCAGGTAAGTAAACTTATTAGTATTAGTATTAGCAGGTACTATTTCAAAGTTATGGGGTGCAAGAGTAATCTCTCTCATCTGGATTATAAGATTCTTCTGTTACCATGCACTTGGTTTTGTACTCATTAACCTCAAGTCCAAGTCTGCTGGCTGGGCCCACCAGAAAGTGCCAGAAAAGCCTCAGTCACGGCCTGAAGAGAGCGTCCCACAATGTCTACATCATCAGCATTGACCAACAATTGGACAAGCCTGCTAAATATATTTAAGTGTCCTTTACCTCGTCCGCATAAGCCCACCATTCCCATAGCCTTCTAAATATGTAGGAGCTAGATATCTTCATTTATTTGGCATTTCGACCGATATTTGGTTGTTAACAAAACTGAATTAATTTGTTTTCATTATTTATCTTTGCAGTAAATCATTTATAATAATTATTCCCTTTAGATTCAATCTTTTATAATGCAACACATACTGAAATTTATCACAATCAAAAGGCTTATTATGAAGAAATAAGTTATCTGAAAATTTTACATATCAGTTGCAAGAAAAGTGCACTAACTCAAAATTGCTAGTTTCTAGAAAATCAGCATTAAAGTTTTCAAGACTTCATTGTAAAGGGAGAAAATGCTTTGAAAAATCGATTCTTAACTATTTTTAAACTATCATGTTTCAATACGTAGATTTAGAGATTGAACATAGATAAAATAAAACTAAAGAAAAACTCTTTTTTGGTTATAATAAATCCTTTTTTACGAGCTGACAATCTCGCCAAAGAAGCCGCCTTAAATGATGATGTAGAAGAAACCATAATGCTGGCTAGAGATCTAAAGCATTTAGTAAAAATGGCGTTGAAAAAATCGTGGGATCTAGAATGGCTGAGAGAGGAGCGTAGCATGCTGAGAAAGGCGAAAGAAACAAACGAGAAGCTAGAACTAACTGCCCGATGGGATGACAAGAGGAGTAACTCTAACCAGACTACGTTTAGGACACACCAGGCTCACGCATGCACACCACTTCATAAAATTAGAGCCCCTAACCTGCACCCAATGCCACGTCCTTCTTACAGTTGAACATATTCTTATTCAATGCCCATTATATAATCAATTCAGAATAAAACATCACGTACTAGACGATCTCCAATACCTAAAAAATACATCGAAATGCAGGGCAATACTCAATTTTGTAAAAGACGTTAAAATCCTTAAATTTTCCAATTATGATTTTGGTGACTTTCATTCACAATAAATTTTACTAACTTTATTAGATATATTTGTATAAAATTATATATTACAACATAGGTATAAAACTCTATAGCATAATATTTGTAAAAAAAAGAAATGTATTGTATATTTGTATAAAATCTTATGATATAATATTTGTATAAAATCTGTTGTATAATATTTAGGGGTCGCTAATAACAAATTTAAATGTTGATGCGACGCTAAATAAAGATCATTTAAAAAAAAAAAGTCCTCTTTTAGTAAATAAATAAATCCTTAAAACAAGCGCTCTCTATTGATTAGCTTTGAATTTGAAGATATGACGCTATAGAAATAAAAATTACTTCATACGTACACTTAGTATTTGCAGGCAACTCAAAAATGCCATTTTTTCGGTAAGGAGACTCATTTCGCAAAGAAACGATATGGTATGACATCTTTAATAGTATAGATTTTTTTAGCAATGCAATACTTCCGTTATTCATAAATTTGTTTATATGACAAATATTGAATTTTATTCTTCACCTGTTCATCACATGACATTTCGAGATTAGACATCCCATCTTCAGGCTGTTTTTATTTATATTTATTAATCTTGTCACAGCTTCATAAGGCACATTTTATTATGATTGTATAATAACACAAGGAACATTTCGACCAAACTCACCTGTCTGAAAAAAAATGTTTGAATACTATCTTACGAAATTTCAGAAAAATTACTTAGATAGAATACAGCATAATCCACCATAGAATAGCTAATATCGAAACAATTTTTTTGGAGGTGTTTTAAAGATGATTTCGTCACGGTGTATTTTATGTACATTAAAGAAAAAAGCAAAATGCATTTAGATGGATTTTTGAGGAGCCTCATTTACATGATGAGTGAAATAAATAAAAATTGAGATAGTTGAATGTAGACCAAAGATGGCATATTTCATGTCAGGCCATTGAAATAATGCTGTAATATTTCTGGCCTGCATTGATATCATATCCTCTTTTTCAGTCTTGATAGTGCCTGAATTATTTGGTTAGTTAATTACTCCTCTCATTTTTTTTTTTTTTTTTTTTTTTTTTTTTTTTATTACCTAGTGATAACCTAAGTATTAACTTTTGGACAGAAATCGGTTATCGTCAATTGATAAATTAAACTTTCCACCTATTTTATTTAAATAATCATGATTCAATCAGAAATCTTCTTTTATATTTATACATAAGAAACAAACCACTCACTCACTGATAGTGATCACTGTATCCCAAAAACGAAAATTCCCATAAAGCAGGAATTTTTAATGGTGGTTGTGCATATGATGTGCAATAAGGATGGATTTGAAAAAAAAATCGTACTCTAAATCTTTAAAAAAAATTCTATCTAAAACATAGAAAAAAAATTATTTTTTCCGAATAACTCGAAAACTGTACATCTCTTGGAACACTATAGATGCCCATTTGAAAGACAATTAAGTTCCCTACAAAACAAAAAAACAAAAAAAAATCATCTAAATCGGATGTATTAGTAAATGTACAGCATAATGGACTTTGTAACAATATTTCCTACGCAGTTTCCCATAAAAACACATTAATTTTTTTTTTTATATGTATATACCAATTGCGTAACAATCACCGACTGACTCAGTGATCAATGTGTCTCAAAACCGGTGGCAGAAATGAAATATTCGCGAGCGAAGCCGTGGGTTACAGCCAGTATATTGTTTGAAAAAAATATTGAAAAGTTTTTCAAAAATATTTGGGTAGAAATAAAAATAAATGATGAAAAGTAATTGATTGTTCTTTTATTATTATTCTTTATTTGTCCCTTTTTCGTAGAAGGAATAGTATTGTCAAAAATATATTTTTGACGAATTAATAATTAAAAAAAAATGAATAATTATCCACATAGAATAATTAGTGCATTTACGTATTGCAACAAAATGTATTTAGTTTGTTCATTTTTGATGAGTCTTTTTCTTCTTCTTGACCGGCGCTATAACTCGGAGTGAGTCAGGGCCTCCTGCAACTTAATCCGGCAATGATCTCTACATTTTGCTGCTGTTCTTCAGTTTCTAAATTAAAGTAAATAAATTATTCTCATTTACGCAAAAAGTGAAATAAAAAAATATTTTCAACACTGTCTAAATAGTGCAATCGCTAATTCAAAAGAATATATTTTAAAAATTTTATTTTTCTTTATTACTAACAATTTTAAAACATCTACTTTTTCAAAGTAACATATAAGCGGTGAAAATTCAATTTATTCTACCAGTAATTATACTATACGTTTCTAAACGGATTAATTACCTCATCTGCCTATTTTGCGCTAATGTACGTTTTAACAGTTCAATAAAAGAGACGGATCAAAGTGAATTTAATTAATCTGAACATGTCATGGAAATATTGCCGCTTTATTTTGGAGGATTAAGTTACCGAAGTGGCGGGCGCTGACAGGAGGCAGGTTTTAAAATTTCAATGGGGGTGTCAATTATTTATTGGTGAGCTGAAAAACACGAAGCTGCAGGTGCTACTCTCATTCAATTTTTCGAATAAATGAAATTAATGGTATGATCTAGAAAATTTTCTGATTAGTTTTTTTTATTGAGATCATACCACTCATAAGAGAACAAAAAGTATAAGTATACAGGGATTCAAGATTCAAGACCCTCCATGAAATACTAAATTTTTGGGATTTAGGGGTGAAACTTGGTGGTGCACAACTGAGTCGCCTGAACTTTTCATTGAGCTCATATTCAACCCCCCCCCCCCCCAACTTTCTCCAATACTTCTCCAACGCACATAACTCTGGAATTTTAATGAAATTTTCAATTCTACGATGGATTCTTATAGGAAATCAAATTCTAAAGCGGTGTTACAACGGTAAAATTATTGATCCGACGCTTAGGAGTAATGCGATAATAAAAAAAATAAAAAAAACCCGCATTAAATCAGATTTTTCAGTGTCATTTTCCTCCAAAAGCAATATCAAAAATACCTCCATAGTAAATGTTGTAGCAAATTGAATTACAGGAGCCCTACGTCAATTATTAACTGAGATAATCCTCTTTGAACATAAGCCCAAATTGCCATTTTTCTGATATTGTCGGGATAGAATTTTCGAGCGTGGTGTGTGGTTTTCAACAAAAAGAGGGAGGGAGGGAGGGAGAGAGAGAGACGGTACAACCGAAGAGAGTCACTCACGAACAATTCAGGATCCACTCAGCTATAAAGAATATGTTGAACTATACTAAAGTCAAGTCGTACAACCAAAAAGCCTCTCCATATTCTTAATTTGCATACCCCACGTTCCTCTCTGCACACTTTGAATACCAGACCACAAGGAATCAACTTGTACAGCCCCTCCTATAGAACTGCTCCCTTCGGTAAGTCCTTATTTACTTAGCACTTATTTCTTCACTTACGTAATTACCAATTACCACACCCATGAAACATATTCATTTAGGTTTAAACAAATACCTATCCCTTGTACAAATTGTCTATAATTCACATATATACAAAGTCTGTGAAACAACATTATTGTTAAAGGACATGTCCAAAAATAAAATTTCATTTCATTTCAAAATCGTTTGAAAAATTTTCAGTGATTTTTATGCTAACAAAAAAAAAAATTTTCGACAAATTTCAAAATATTGCTATCATTTTTTATCAAGTTTTCCCCCGCGTGCCAAGATAACAGAACCCGATATGTGCCCATATCGAATAATATTAGCCCAAATTATTTTCATGAAATCCTGGCAGCACCCACATAAATCGATCTTAAATTGTTATTTGTATATGTTACTCCTAACCTCAAACATAGAAACCTGTCTTCTGCACATGATGTGTAGTTTTAAATGAATAGCTGCTAACATAAATATCAGTATCTTAAGTGAACAAGTATTATCAAGCAATGATTATTACAATCCAACCTTTTTTTTTTTTTCTTTTTTTTTTAAATATGCAGTAATGTTTTTGATTGTGAAAAATAAAAATAGCACGCCTAGGTTCATTTTCATTTTTAATTTATATTAATGATTTTTATTTAAAATTCTTGCTGAATATTAGTACCTACATCAGTATATGCATGGTATGTACTGTACTGGATAACTAAATTTGTATGGGAGTTGTTCCAAACACAAATAAATATATTATTATTATAATGTCTATCTGCCTGCTTGTTACGCGATTCCGAAAAAAATTCAATTTTTAATTTGGCACAAATGTTCGTTAAAATGAAATGAAAAGTCCTTTTTATTCTGGGACACCTAGTCCCTCAAGAATAATATAAATGTACAATTCCAGTAACATTTGTCTGTCTTATTAAATTGCTATATAATAGTATATTTACCATATATAGTAGTATGCACACACTGACAGCGCTGATTCGTGATATACTGAATACTTGATACAAAGAATGTTTACTAATACTTCGAGAAAACCTAGTTTAAGTAAGAACATACATGGCTCGTTTATAGAGACGATCAGATAAATGTAAACATTTAAAAAAATACGGTTTACTTTAAATGGAATAGTTTTTGGTGGAAATAAAATGGAGGGCAGAACAACCAAAGCAGCATTTAAGGACTAAACTGCACTACATTGATATAAAATTTTAATTATAAATCTTAGACACTTATTATACAAATGTAACACAGCACTTAACGAACGGCAGATATAGACATGTATTCCTCCGATGCAAGACTATATCATTAACTAACATAAGCACGAAGTTCTACACAGTAAAGATTATAACGAAATATGGCGCATTGATTGATGCATTTTCAAGGATAGGTATTAGGTTCATAGCGATAGGATCCTAGGCTAGGAACATGTATATTTTACAATGCCAATGCAAGAAGATACAGTTCATCACATAACATCATTTAAGTAGAGGGAAAACAGGCGAGCTGGGCCACTTTTTTGAGCAGCCAATCAGAAGCCAGCATTTGGTCACGTGACCTATGGCGGGAAATTTGAATTTGAATTTTTGTCTCGACCTAACCTTAACTACCACGTGGTCTTGCCTCGACCCTACCTTAACCACCACGTGGTCTCACCTCGACCTAACCTTAACTATTAGGCCACGCCCCTTTTTAGTCACGTGACCCTTATGCCCCGCCCCATTTTAGTCACGTGATCCAGTCACGTGACCAGCGGCACCTCCTGGTCTACGCTCCACCCGCATATTTTAGTCACGTGATCCAGTCACGTGACCCTTTGAACCCTCCGGTATATGATCCGCCCACATGTTTTAGTCACGTGATCCAGTCACGTGACCCGAGGCACCTCCTGACCTATACTCCGCCCACAAGATTTACCCCCCTCCACCCATTGAAGGGTCAGGTTATATTGATTGATTGAAGGATCAGGTTATTACCCACCTTATAGAGCATGAGTGTACCCGACCGTCATTTTGGTTTTCGTATGCCGCCATTTTGTTTTTCTACTGTTTGAGAGACTTGAGGTTTTGTTGAAGGGTTAGGTTCCCACCTTATAGAGCATGAGTGTGCCCGACCGAAAAAGTGGCCCAGCTCGCCTGTTTTCCCTCTACTCATTTAGCATTAGGATTACCGCTAAATGAGGAAGCAGTCTTCATTGCGTAATAATCAAACAGGAGCCATATCTCGAATTTAACACGGCGTTTGTATACTCTGTTGAACGAAATAAAAAAAAAAAAAAAAAAAAAAAAAAAAATTATACATCCTCGAATTTAAAGAGTATATATATGGACACAGATTTGCACAGATAGACATAAATATGCCATTATTCTTACATATTTGCCGAAGATTGATGATTGAGGAGGTGGAGAAATAATTGTTTTTTTAACCCTCTGTGAACAAGGTAGGGGTCGTATCCAATCTTATCTGTACATATTCTACTATTAGGTGGCGCCATTTTGTTCAAGGGGATGTTTTCCCACAATTACCATCTTAGGAATTCCTTCTGAAGGATTTATTCCTATCATTATATAGATTTATGATGCATTACGTAGCTTTTTTACTTTACTGTATTATCGATTTTCAGGTATAAAAAATATTGTAAGAGGTATATATTATTTATTTATGATAACTAGAACCGTAGTTTGAAAGAACAAAATATGCAAATGAAGAACTACTTTTTACAAATTTTGATGTGGACGGCTTGGGATCCATCTAAGACACTGTAAATATAAACAAATAAAATCGATTCCCTGTACATTGAATAAAAAATAAGCAATCACTTGCTTGTTCAAATGAGTTTTCAAGATGTAAAAAGACTTTTCCAAACTGAGAATACCCACAATGATTACACCATTCCTTTAAAAAAAAAAAAAAAAAAAATTATACAGTAGCACGGATGTAATTGTTTCCCGTTTTCCTTTGATTTTTCTGGAAATTGCTCGATTCGTTCTACTCACATATTTATTTTCTCAGTCAGTCTTTGAACGCTCAAAGATACACACAAGAGTTTTGTTAACTCCAGTTATTAATCAAAGTAAAAAGTGATTTCGTGTTTGTCAGTGTTTGGTGATCCCGTGTTTTGTGTACAATGCTAAAAAGAAAGTGTGTTGTTCTTTCCCTTGAGGATAAAGCCAAAATTATTCAGACTAAAAAAAGGCGATAATCCTATTGCCCTTATTGAATAATTTAAAATCGGCAAGCTAAAATATACGACTCGAAGAAAAATACGGACACTATTATTAATTTCTTTTTTTTTATTTACATTTTTGAAATATAATTACTTATAAATGTCATCATTACAATGTTTAATCGTTTAAATAAAAATACATATATTATTTATATTCTGTATTATTACTTTTTCCTAGTTCCAATTTAACTTTATTATAATTACGTCGATTATCCGCACTAGGGCTATTGCATTGATGAGTCCGGATATTTGAGGTATTTGTAAATATTCTCTGATATCTCCACCTCGAATCTTGTCGAATAATGGCGATTTTTTGACATTGCTATTTTAGATTATATTACTGATGCCGTCGATATTACAATAAGACAATGTGAAGTGAGACAAAAGAGGTTGATGAAATGTCTCATTCGTATTCAGCACATTTGCGTTGTGATTAGGATCAACCGATAATAAATACGTATGATTATATATGTTGTAAATAGGAGGACAAAAAAGGTATCCCTGGAAACAATGTTGGCTTCACAATGAATGACAACAGTGGATAAGCCTTTAAAAGCTGCAATAAAGAGCATATTTTAGATTTTTTCTAACGTTCACGAAACTACAAGTTTAATAAGTTTGCTATCAGAGCTTTTATTTTTAGACCTGATTTATAAAAGGAGCAATATGTATATATATATATATATATATATATATATATATATATATATATATATATATATATATATATATACGTATACATTTTTTATGTTATTGTATATAAATTATAAATTATAATTATTATTATATATAATTATATACAATTATATATAATTTTATATAATTATATATAAATTATAATATGTGTTTAATAATTGCCTTTTTGACGGATCTTGGAGCGGTTGAACATGATCCCAGAAACTTGGGCACACAATTTCAGAGACTGCCGAAACTTGTTTCATTTGTAAAATATACATATGCATCAAAAATACATTATAGCGCTACAGCGGACCGATGGCAGCATCTGTAACTAAAGATCGTCCCTTGTTGTTCGGATGTTAGCTTGTATTAATGACAAAACAGTGTCGTTTCCATGCCTTGATTAATAACGCACCGCTCCACTGTTAGAGAGCTCCTCCGGGTTTACTAATGAACTGAAATTTAGCTTGTAATTAATGTTATCCCTAAGACAGGTGTCCGATGTTTAATAAGATGTCTCTACTCATTATAAATTAATAAACTTTTGATAAATAAAATAAAATAATGATGTCGCTTATGTGATAGGTTGGAACAATCAATGCAAAGAATAAGTGCTGCGAGAGCAGTTTACGCTAAAAATATATATTTTTTTAAAAACATTTTGAGCTAAACAATTTAGAAAAAAAAAATAAAGCTTCGGAGGAAAACAACGTCGGAGTGTAAATGACCCAAAAGTTTATACGTCTCCTAAAGTTGACACTTCAAATTTAAATTTGAAAAATAACAATTTAATTGAAGAGAATTCATTAAATTTGCCGTCACTTGAAAGAAATGTCGTTAAAGAATAATGTTAGCTAATCAACTAACTCTGTTTATAACATTGTCACCATGTTAATGTGGAACATCCTCAAATCACGCACCTGGTTCTCTCATTCTTAGTGAATTTCATAAGAAGGTAAAAACATTTCATAAGATTTTTATTTAGTGATTCACGCATTAAATTATATGTTGTTGAATCTGAAAACCCAAAGGTATGAAATACTTTACAATAAACTAAGATATAATAATATGATGGTGTCAATATTAAGAACACAATAAACATGCTTGCTCCTTTTCTTGACACTTATGTCAATTTCAGGAAAACGGCTGGTAAACTCAATAATTCTCTATAAACTCAGTTTTCATGTACATGGGAAAATAGGTAGCCCAGTTTTTCGTTTTTTTTTTTTTTAAGTTCTTATTTTTAGTTAAAAATACTTTTTTAACATTTTTATCTTCAGTTGTGTTTTAATAACAGAAAATTTATTAAATATTCTATTGTTCTTACTACTTCCAATAAAATGTCGTTCTTTTTTTTTTAAAGAAAAGGTAGTATTCTTTTCATTTCCTCTCACTGTCATCCTTAGGAACAGGAAAGTCAAACTTAGGCACCGACTTACTGTAGATGTGTCAACATTAGGAAAGAGTAAGGCTACATTTGCTTTTTCTTGAAATATGTCTCTAAATTTGTATTATACATTTCAAATGAAATGAGTTAACAAAAAAATTGAAATTCTAAAACTTTATTTTCTACAAAAACTAAGAGAAAAAATTATGAAAGAAAAATAGACTCTCCTTGAAGTGTCAACTTTTGGGTCATTTGCCCAAAATGCCGATCTTAATGAAAATATTTTTTCGTCTAGGTTTGACTCTTGAATGACTTATTATACCTCTAGAAAGTACCACCTGCCTGTCGCTGTTAATATAATAAATAACAAATCATCATATAACTAAAATAATAAATTCCAATTTGTAATAAATAATTATTAACATTTAAATTTTTTCGAAAGGGTAATTTATTTTATTCTTCTATTTTTTAATTTTCATGAATTACTTATTACAATCCGTTATGATTCATATTTTTATTTAAAACATCCTTTACTAAACAATGTTTTGGGCCCTAAATCCCCATTTTAGAGTTGCATAACAATTAATACACATGTTTTTATATTTAAAATATTAGATAACTGCAATCATTCCCTATTAAAACAACATTAATATTTTTTATGTTCAAATAACTGCTATACTCTTGTTATATTTGTACCTGCTTTATTTTGAGAATAAGCTAAACTCACTCAAATTAATTAAATTATTTTCCTTCATTTTAAGTTGATATTGTTTAAAACAACAACTATTTCTTGTATTTACAATTCCTTCCCTAGTTCCTCTTTAGCATAAGCAGCATTTGTCCCGGTTCATATCCATAATTATTTAAATTTCTTATTTTAATTTAAACTTATGATTAATTTATGTATAGACAAGTTAATTAGGTAAAATGTAAACACTTTTACTTATACCTAGATCTAGGGTCCCTTTTGAGTTGTAGATCTGAACTGTGGTCTTTCTGTTTATATTTGTATATTTCTTAAGCTAAGTCCATATCGTCCGTCTATCTAATCTATTTATTTTGATTGCAGCTGTTTTTAAATTAACAAAAACTTATTAATTGCTCAAATATACTTTTTAAATTTTTATTTTATTAATCGATTAATCGATTTTATTAGTCGACCTATATTTTTTTCATAAGTTTTAAAGTTAACTACTTCTCCTGTAAAATAAATACATTCTAATTTTTGTTTATGTTTTAAATACCTTTGCACCATTTAAATTTAAGATTTAAAATTAAGAAAATGGTTCACGATATTGTCCCTTGAAAGGACATGATATTTTAAATGGAACTGCTATGAATTTTTTTTATTTATAGAAGCAATGCAAGATAAATAAATTATGTTGCAATTAGAAATAATTTAAATTCTGGAGATTTGAATCGCAGAAGCTTTAAATTTTGATGAACTGCATTTAAAGTTATCGATTTTTTGTAATTGATGACGGAAATTGTAAAACTATCGTCCTTTTATTGGTGAATATTATATAATAATATACAGAATTTTTTTGAAAATCGTTATATAGGGTGGTGCAGAAATAACTGACACACTTTGAACGGCTGTAAAAAAAAACATCACCAGAAAAAAAAAAAATTGGTTGTATTCTCAAAGATCACATAGAAAACAATGCTGTATTTCACAGTCATAGTATTTAAGTTGTTTTTAAAAATTACCCAAATGTCAACCGCTATTACCGATCTGGCTATTAGGCATTGCCGAAGAAGTTCGCGGAAATTTTCGATCACCCTCTGATCCACCCTTGTTTCTGGTGGAATAACTGACACAGGAGGGCATTGTGGGCGGCTATAAGAGACTTATATGTTATCGGTCCATAATTTGTGAACTTCAACCGTTGCGTGCACATGTTGGAGCCTATCTTATGCCCTAAGCTGGATGAAATTGACGCAGAAGATGCGTGGTTCCAACAAGATGGAGCCACGGCTCACACATTTCGACGTTCGCTTGAAGTTTTGAGGGAAATGTTCCCTGACAGGTTGATCTCTGTGATGGGTGGCTTGGGGTGGCCGGCACGATCATCAAAATTATCTCCATATAAATTTCCGGGGACTTCTTCGGCTGTGTGTAGTTGAAAGAGGCCGATATTTGAATGAAGTAATTTTTGAAACCAACTGAAAAACAAATTATTGTCAATGTAACTTTTGGAAATGAAACGTTTTTTTAAGAGACATTGGTTTGTTTTTTACAGTCTTTCAAGCCGTGTCAGTAATTTCCTGCCCCATCCCTTTTTTAAAATAATATCTCGAAATTGAACCGCTCTACTATAATCCATTCATTTTTGTTTCCGTAATTAACATTATTTAAACTTCTAAATCTCAAATAGAAATATAACAGATATAACGATAAATCAAAATAAAACCTAAAATTTTTCAAACAAAATATTTTTAATTCAAACTATTGAACGTAAGTATATAGTTGGCTGTATTATATATGCAACTCGGACCTCCCCCAATGTTATGAAAAAAATTGAGCTTTTGAAATGCTCAATTTAAAAGATCTAAACCATAAAAGAGCACGTTATCATAAAATGCAGTTAAATAATGCATTCAAAATTTTTTTTCTTTTATTTTTTTCACATTTTGGCTCCAAGCGACGCGCATTTGGTCATTTAAAGGGGCACTAAAAAAAGTGGATGAAAAAAATAAAAGCAGATCCCGGGGGGTAAGTGTGCTTTATTTATAGCTGGTAAGGGAAGGGAACCTAAGCCATACTTCTGTCCACATTTAAGCATAAAATATTCATTTAAGAAAACAGAATTACCTCTCCAATTCCTTTCCTCTAGTAATAAGAAAGGAGATAATTCATGAGCAGCGATTTCGCCTCATCTTGGCTAGTGAGCCGTTCTTCATTATTCATCTGCCCTAAGGACGGCAGCTTCATCACGACAATGACTCCACGCCGGGGGAAAAAGAGGGGATGCGCAACATGGCAAACTGGTACATGAATCTACGGGCTTACGTCAATGATCCATCAACAAAATTGCTAATGTTCAAGACATCAACGGATTAGGAAATCGAAGCATCCTATTGGTATGATATCTCATTTTAACTATATTCTAAAAGAGAAATCGGAAACTCTTTTAAATGCAAACAAGATAAGACCTTACATATTCTGATTCATATAATTCAGTCAATGCACGAATTGACAAGATATTTTAAAAATCCTAAATGACGACTAGGTTTGGCAGAATTTTGAAACAAAGAGTCTGTAACGTTTCTAGAACTGTTTGAGTGGGGGTTGCGACTGCTATGGGTTAATCCCACTCATTTATTGTGTCTCCCACATGTTTTCTTCTGTTCGATATAATATTCCTCTAATATATAGGATCTAGTAGCAAGCAGGTATATTGAACTACCACGTCATGTTTACCGTGAAAACCTACAGCGTTGGAATACAAGTAAAGTTAACCATCCTAATACCAGTTTTGGTTACATAAACCTGGAAAAAATAAAGCTAAAATTATAAGAAGCTAGGATATTCATAATTTAATCCAGTTATATTTTTATTCTGAAAAGTAAAGTCTGTTGCACCATCCGGGACACAAGATGCTATTCTTTTTAAGGCGAAATTTTATATGAAGCCGTATTTGAACTTCTTGAAATCATGAAAATATTGACATATATGAATACTCTTTTAATTCAATAGCTCAAAATGTGTTTCACGGACTTTTTTATTTAAAAATTTTAAAAACACAATTTGTAGACTGTCACATGATTAAACAATTTGGAGGTATAGTCATTTGGAATTTATTTATTCATCTTTGAAGTTCGTATTTAATCTATTTAATAGGTTCAGCAATTTTACAACTTTTCTTTTAACCGAATTTCCAGGAATCTATTTTATAACCTCGATATTCTTTTAAGTTTAAAAATTTTCCGTTTTCATGCTAAGAAATCACTTGAAAAGAGCATAGAAATAACTGGAACTCTGGAACTTATACTTTTCAAAACTACAGAACTTCTCCCAAAAATCTCCAGTTGCAAGTGGAAAAGTTCCCCTAATTCCGAACCAAAGCCCTTTCACTGAAAATTGTCTTTCGCCGAATTCCTCTCTACACTTCTCTTGTGGGTAGGGAATACATTTTACATAAATTTTCATTTTCTCTGCTTGTACTTTAATACCTTGGTCCGGATCGTTCGCTAAGAACCTTATTGTGGGATCTACAATTAGTGCTTCCTCTCCTGTCGCACTAAACACCAGAATATCCACACCTTCCGTATCTAGGCAAAACATTTTCAGGATACATTTATAATTTTTCTTTTCAAGCAGCTTGGATATTAGATTTCAGTTATATTGTGTCGGCAGATGACAAGGAGCATGTTGTTTGGACATTTACCCAATATATGAGCTGGAGTTTCGGATTCTTGACCACATTTGCGGCAGAGGGATCCAATTACTCCATTTGCCTGGCCTCCGGTTCTTGGAACTCTGTAACGTCGCGGCTCATACATCATAGCAGTGCAAGAGTTGGCTGGTAACCCTATCATAGCCTTTACACTTCTGCGAAGTATGATATCAATAGCTTACATTAGAGATGGGCGCAATTTCGCCAATGGTGATGTTTGTAATGAATATATTAGGGAGGGAAAAACATATCTATTAACTAAGCTTGAGGAGATTCAAACAAACAAGTTTTTACAATATCACGATTTATCCTAGCAACTGAATCATCAAATTCCAACTAACCCAAAAACCGACACCCCAGTTATTTTATGGTACCACATTCTTCAATTGATTGTATTTCATCCCGTTTATCCAGAAAAATTTTGGCTTTACCAACTTTCCCTTCTTTGAGATAATCCCGAACCTTTTTTTTAGGGTTACACCTAATCCCACTTCACCGAAAAAAAAACAAAGGACAGAGTGGACCGTGGACAAACTCGCGGGGTACTAAATTTTGGGCAAAAATATGACTAACATATTTGTGCGAGACCAACATACACGAAAAGCAGCGGATGAATTATCTCTCTTATTCAATCTCAGTGCGCTGTTAGCGGTGACACATCAACTCTTACTAAAAATTGGCCAGCTTTACCCGCTAACTGTACTTCCACCTTAAGTCTAATTCCAAAAATCATTTTGCAATATCTTATGATGCCTTTTCTCTGTTACATGATACCAATTCTAGTTTTCTAGCATTTATACAAGCGGAGCTATGAGCGTTCAAATATAAAACCAAAAGAACCTGAAAAATTTTCTGGCCCAACGTCCCAGATGGAAACACTTAATTCTACGTTAAAAAATTATGAGCAACGAATGAGTTTGGATCGGTAAAGTCAAATTCTGCAGCGAAAATCTAGAAAATAACAGTGAGATGTTCCGAGGACCAATAAGTATTTCGTTTAATTTATTTCATCATATACCAGTACGGTATATATTATTTGCAAGTAAATTTCTAGTTTTCATGTCCTTTCCTAACCTAACGATTCTGTTTAACTTACCGTCCTACTTATATTTATCCAAGAAACACAAAAGTAAAATTTTCGGTGGATCTAATAGGATACGAAAATTCTGAGATAAAAAATAAAATATGAAATTATTAATATTTTTTCAAATTTTCCATCCAAAAATATAAAAAAAATATTATTATTTTTTAAAAAATAAAATCTCACACCACAGCAAAAAAACCTAACATTATTATGCTCAATTTCGTTAATCAACCTTGATGAATGTTTAACTGAAAAAAGATTTCAGGCTAATTATATATATGCTTGAAAAAAATTCAAATAATTAATTAAGAAAATATTCAGGAAACATATTTTCAGACTGACTAGAATGAAATAATATTAGTTTTAATTACAATTATTCGTTTAACTAGAAGTAAATCAACTAGTTGCAACAACTACACGATAAATGTACACAATGGTGCTTCGAATCTGTAAGGATTCCATACATAGCGCATAAATAGATCTTTATAGTCGAGAAATAAACATTAACCGCAAATAAAAATAAAATTGTCAAACTTAAATTATTATTGACATTCTTCATTTTTTAAATAGTGTAAGTTTTAAATTATTTCTTTTTTTTTTTGGTTAAATTATATAAAGTTAATTTTCATGAAGAGAAAAGAACATATTTCCCCCTGTATTTCTAAAGATGACACTGTTGATTCGAACCGTACTGTATCCTAAAGTGTGTCATAAAAATCTTCATACGATAGTGAGCTTAACAATTTCAACCATTGGAGGATGCGATACTGAGATTTAAATCACCATTTTTTATGTTATCATCAGCCAGAGTGGATGTTTATGGCCTTAGTCCCTTTATGGCTTGCCGATAAGTCTATTTATTTCCTGGCAAATGGATACATCATTCCGATTCGATCAGATTAAATTTTCATTCGCTGAATTTTTCAGAGCATTGGAACAATTTTTTACGCACAGCATTTTTCGGGTGTGAAGTTAATTTATTTGCCGGCAGCAGTCCATATTCTCAATCGTGGTTCCACATATCTAAATTACTATACAGTGTATAATAATACAAATCACTATACAAGCATATATTTTTTTCTGTTTTTCTAATTAAAATTTATTGAATAAATTAAAAATTTAATTAAAATCAAAATCAATTGAAATTTAATTTAAAAAAAGTTTGAGCTAAAAGGGAATTAAAATGGTCCATAATATATCTCCACTAAACTATTAATAGTCCGTATGCAAGCGCATTCGAATGTTTTATAAAAAAAAATGTGGGTTATGCTAACATTTTTTTTTAAATGAAATTATTGAATCATTAGTTTATTAAAAAAAAAAAAAAAAAAAACAGGCGATCTTCAGATATTGAATAACATTTTATTGATACTTAAGTATACTGTGACCGTTTTAAAGGATCAAACCGGACCCGCTACTTTCACGTTGTTATACCTTCTAAAGAATTGATACAATCGTCATCAAGTTTTTTGTTTTTACATTTTCCGTAGACATTACCATGTAATCAATTACAAACAATGTTTGTTTGCTTTTGCTGAAAAACGAAAAGCAAACAAACATGATTTCAGAGGCCCCAAATTAATAGGCTTTTTTTTATGACTTAAAAGAAATATCTTTTCAGGAACTGTAGGGACTTGAGGTATCAATTATTGTTTGAATCTAGTCAGTCACTAAAATACAGAACCTCTTTGTACTAGGACCTCTTTGTAAGTTGTAACCTCGAATATAACATTCGTTTTTTTTTTTTTTTTTTTTTTTTTTTTTTTTTTTTTTTTTTTTTTTTTGGCTTAGGACTTCCATTGAAGTCCTATACAGTCCGAACAAGCCATGTTATCATAACGCATTGTGTGAGTAAATAAACTTTATTGTGTCCTAATAAGTGTCTTATTAATTACCTAAAGAACCTTTTTGTTTTTTAGTAATAAGCCCGATTTATAAAAATTAATAATTCTAAACTTTTGTAAACAGTAGCAAAGTCTAAAATGTGAATTTTAGACTTTGCTACTGTTTACAAAAGTTTAGAATTATTAATTTTTATAAATCGGGCTTATTACTAAAAAACAAAAAGGTTCTTTAGGTAATTAATAAGACACTTATTAGGACACAATAAAGTTTATTTACTCACACAATGCGTTATGATAACATGGCTTGTTCGGACTGTATAGGACTTCAATGGAAGTCTTAAGCCGAAAAAAAAAAAAAAAAAAAAAAAAAAAAAAAAAAAAAAAAAAAAAAAACGACTGTTATATTCGAGGTTACAACTTACAAAGAGGTCCTAGTACAAAGAGGTTCTGTATTTTATATATATATATATATATTTACATTGTCAGCCGATCGTTTTCTAAATTTATTTTTTGTAAATTATGGTAAATGTCAACATTTTAAATACTACGATTCTATAGGAAATCATTCAAAACAAATAAAAAGAGTAAACGGATAGGACTAATAATTTCGGAAAACGATCACAGAACGACCAAAAAACCTCGCTTTTCATGAGAAAGAGAGAAGCTTTTCAAAACTCTTATAAATGAAATTAATTGATAAACTACATTAAAAAAATATTCATAGATCCCTTCTTTTGAATAATGACATAATTCTCATAATACTTCAGAAATAATAAACTCATGATATTGACTAAACTAATGAGTCACATTATTTAGCATCAACACAGTAATTTACAAAGCCTAACCCTTTACACTTATTATCTATAAAAATGGTTTCCTAGGATTAATAACGCGTTTTTTTTTGTTTTTTTTAAAGCTTAGTAGCTTAGTATCTAGAAAATTTAAAGAACAAATTAATTTTAGGTTAGCTCATACTTAGATATTAATAATGATCAGGTGATTTAATCAATTTTGTCCCTTCATTAGTAAGAATAACAAACCCGCAACTCCGTAAAGTCGTGCGGTATGGTTGCTGTAACTATTGAAGGCGCAACAATGTAATTAATTATAAAGCTTCATAGAGTTTATATCTGCACCAATTGTGAAAGTAATATTGATCGAATTCCGTAATTTTTTTACAACGCTTTAATGTTCCAGATTATATGGTACACGAAAACCTATAAATGATTTTACTTTTGTCATAATAATTCCTTGAATAATTCCTTTTCTTATTGTATATCAATCATAAACTGAAAAAATTAATGTTTTTTAACATATTTAATTAATAATTATTTTGTTGATATCGAAAAATAATTCCTATGTTTCTTATGCTGAAAATACTTTTGTTATCTAAATTTATTTTAATACCTATTTTTCTTACAAGCTTATAATTAGATATGCGGCCCGAGAAGAAATTTCATAGCTTTTACATCTTCAACTTACAATATCAATTTTATAACAGCATGATTCCTTTCAAGAGTGTAGAACAATTTTTTAAAATTAATTTCTAAGTTGAAAAATAAGCCTCAAATATTTAAAACAAATGTCATTAATTGTGATGTCATTAAACTGTAAAAATAACTTCCGATTAAGTACAGGATCGTCGATAAACATTGAAATCGGGGAAAAAAAAATAAATGGTTACGTATTTTAAAAAAGAAAAAAAAAGGGTGAGTACTTGTTGAGAACTTCCCTTCCTACGTAGATAAATCACCGAACGGATTATTTCGTGACAATTCGTTCATATATCCAGGTTAGTCAACCTGCAGTAAATCATGTTGCCAATCCACCCGCACCCTACCGAAAGGTTCGTCGGAAGTTATGAGGTTCCCGGCAGGCCAGGAGTAAATGACGTTCGTTTACTTCAGACAATCTTATACTAGGGGTTATTATTAATGAGAAACTTAAGCATAGGAAACGAGGTGAGGGAAATATGTGAAATTAAGAGGAAATATATTCTGGCATTATGTAGCAAGAAATAAAGACACGAAAAAGATATTTTTAAACATAAAGACCTGATTAGTTCCAAAAAAAAAAAAAAAGGAAAAAAGGTTTTAAAATATATGTTTTTGCCTAAAGTAACCCTAAAAGAATAAATAAATAAAATTAACTATTTACAAATCATTTTTAATACCTATCTTACTTACACCTGTTTCCTCTGGAGCTTTACTTAAATAAATTATAAGTAGCACGGAATAAATGCATAAGAATTAAAAATAATTATCCATATTACACTAAAATAACAAAGATCCATTTAGATTTAAACATGTATACAAGAATATGAATACAAATTAACCCAGACATTATTTAAAATCATGTTCCCATTCTTTTTAAACCCACTAATAATTGGAATAGGAAATAATACCAAAACGAAGACTCTCAGATACAAACATAAAAAAAAAGTAACATCGGCTACATATAATTTTCTTTTCAAAGTTGTTTTTTTTCTTATTTTTTTTTCTCAATAAATAAATTATATTTATGTATGTAATAAATAATAATGTATAAAGAGTAAATCACTAATTAATTGTAAACACTTTACTGCAATACATTAAATGAAATTAAAACGAAAAGCCAAATTATAGAACTTATATATAATTATATATAAGCTATAAGTAACTTATTATAATTTTAAAGATTAAGATTTATAATCATCAATAAATGTTGGTACAAGTTAACAATTTTCTTGACAATATTTTATAATAATTTGATGATTTATAAAATCCGTTCTTGGATCTTATTAGTAAATTTGATTCAGTAAAGCTTCTAATAATTTTTCAAATATGTTATCATTATCCGTGGTCTTTGTAATGAAACGGTGCATTTTAGAAACACTTTCTAGATTCTTTTAACTGCTTAATCTAGGGCTGATTTTAATGGCTTTCGAGATTTGGAACGTCAAAACAGTATTCAAATATTTTGATGATGACCATCATGCTGTCGACATTCGAAATGCCACGCTACAGAAGACGCCATAATTCCCTAGACCTCTTGGCGTCTTCTGTCATATTTCCCTTTTATTTTATTTCATTAGTTTTATTTTATTGAAAAATAATATAATCTGCCACACTTTAGGACAATAGGTATTAGTACTGTAAGAATCAATCCATATCATATATAAAAAGATCCTAAAACGAAATAAAATAATAATGAAATATAATAAATTACCAAAACAAATAATAAGAAAATAACAATAATTAAAAAATATGTACATCACAATTGATAGACAAATTAAAGAATAGCAAAATATATAAACTACTAAGATAACGAAAATTTAAATTGATTAAAAACAGAATACCCATTCAAACATTGAACCCATTCATACCTATATACAATATTTACATTCTGCCCTAGTGAACGCCCAACCGAGCTTTTCCCACATGTGGATGGCAAAGCAGGGCTCCAGGAGATTCCAGCGCTTCTCACCCAGTCGCGTCCGTGGTATTGAAAGCCAGTATCTACTGGGTGAGGGCACTAGAGCTCAGGACATGAGTGGAGAATCTGTCCATTTCATGTCATATTAGCTGCGTCTTTTCAACACTTTTATGATATCATAAAAGAAACTTTATGAAAGATATGCACGTTTAAGGTGCAACACATAAGGTTCCAACATGTTCAAGACATTTTCGAAACCGATCCAAGCTTATTTATAATAAAGTTTGATTTAATTAATGAAATATGGTATGATATTTAAGATCACATTAAAGTGTTTAACTAGCACTAGAGGGAAGCAGTTGCAGATAAATCACAGATTTTTTAGAAAATTGGGGTTGCACATTTTTCTGGGACAACAAAAAGGGTTAGCAACTTCTTCCCAATCATGAGATCAGTTAAATCAATAGGGTTTCATTAAAACTTTTTCCGACACAGAGCAGACACAGCACGAGCTTCTAATCGCCGGATTCAGCGCTGTATTAGTCCCTTCGACAAATGTAATCGATAAATTCACTCAAAATGGAGAACTTTTTTGTTTCCCCTTAACCACTTTTCAGTTATATTGCATTTTATAATTTACAAGCGGTTCATTGGAAACTTTAATGAAGTCCTTAAATAACACTGAGTCTTTAAATAATATTTGATTTCATCACATCATTGAAAATAAATTTTGTCGCAAGATGCAACCGTTACTAATATATTATTTACTAGTTTCTCACAAAAAATAATATAAAATCCGCGAGACAGCATGGAAAACGATTGATTAATAAAATCAAGCTAACATTTTTCAGTGAGCCTCCTAATAACAAGTCCCACAAGGATAGTTTTATTGTTTAAAACACATTATCATATGGTATGTCAGTATATATATATATATATATATATATATATATATATATATATATATATATATATATATATATATATATATATATATGTGTGTGTGTGTGTGAGGAGCTTTCTATTAAAATTGATAAATACACTTCTCAAAAATACAGATTTTTTGGACGAAATAATATTCTACGCCTAAACGTATTCAGCTTATTTCGAATCTTAAATTTTGCCCAGACAAATAGGTCCTACAAATCCACATTTTCAATAAAAATTTGCCTTTTCTTTTTCCCCCCAAATACTTTTTTTGTAATAATTTTCCAAATGTGGATATAGAACACTTCTTATCATTAGGTAGGTCAATATATAACTCTATAAAGAGTATTAAGGACTATTAAGTGCTACCTTCACCATCTTGAAATTATAACTTGGATGTGTTGAGGATATATTGACTTTTGATAGAAAACTTCTCAGATATGTTGTTTCCAATGAAATATTACGGGGTCCTTTAGGCCTTTGATTACTAGGGTATGTATGTCAGCTGTAGTATATTCTTGTAGGACTCGGTTATACTGTTGTTATGGGAGCCCCCTTGATAAATCCCTTCCTGTACAGGACATCTTCATCTTCTGTCAGGGTCATGATTTAACTTAGCATCGGTATTTTCTCTTTCAAAACTATTTTGAAATATTGAATATTGAATATATTTCAGCCGTGACCACACACACACCGACCGCTGAACAAGCAAGTGCGCTATCCCTATAGTTCATTAGAAGTTTTTCCGCTTAACATCCGTATTGGTGAGCATTCGTAGGGTAATGAAGCGGATTCGTTTACATTTGGTTAGTAGGGCTTCGTTAGCAAGCACAGACCTGTTAGTGTCCCGATTCATTTATTTTCAAAATTCCGTAGCGATACTAGGAGTAAATACAATTGAAAAAAAAACATCAGGACACTTTTATTTATTTATTTTTTTTTTTCAACTTGTATTTTATTTTTTTGGAAGGATGTTAATTCTTTTCTTTCACATGACCAATAATTACAGGGAGATAGAAATATAAAATCATTAATTTTAAAAATTAACGTTATTCACAATAAATTAAACATATTCAGCATTGACCATTGATCGTCTGTTGAGAGCTAAAACAATTTTAATAAATTTTCTTAATGCAATATATTTATTGCATACAGCCCCTATACAATATTATACAACCCCTATCTTCCTCCCTTACCCTGCCCCCAAGAGTAGCCCAGAGCTCAAGTATTTCCCCACTCCTTTTCAATTCCTACATCAATGATCTTCATCACCACCTATACGCCGACGACTTCCAAATTTATTTATCCTTTCCTCCTTAGTAGCGTTTACCAGTATTCAGGAAGACCTAGATAGAATCAGTGTCTGGGCAAACCTGAATAGATTAAGTTTAAATGCTATGAAAACTCAGACCATTGTCATAGGTTCCAATTCCCTCCTTAGATCCAATACAACCTTCCCTACTTTAATCCTAAATGATCACCCCATCACTTTCAGCTCCTCAATTAAAAATTTAGGTATTATTATCGACCAAAATCTTACCTGGAAACCCCATGTCGCCCAAATTTCCCGACGGTCGATAAGCACCCTTAAATTATTCCTTCGTTCACGACATCTTCTTCCACAACATACTCGTAAACTCCTCCCATCCTCCCTTATCTTTCCCCACTTTTACAATGGCTGTGTGGTATGCAGGGGCCTCTCGGGGATGCTCGAGGACAGATTGAAGCGGATCATGAACTGCTTTTTAAGATTTGTCTTCGGTACCTCGAGACGGGATCATGTGTCCCACCTTTACGGCGAGTTTAATCCTCGGTCCACGCCTTTCTGACCTCTATACCCCTTTCCATAGAACCAAAACATTCCAAAGTTCATTTCTCGCCCGCTCCTCTATCCTCTGGAATTCATTTCCTTCTAATATCCGCCATGCTTTCTCTCTAATCTCACTCAAATACCTCCTTTTCCAACACCTTCTTTCTTTCCAAAATGGTGCTCTCTAATTACGAAATAGCAATTTGAGATCAACATCTAGATAAGAAGTAAATAATACTTTTTAAAGCACTATCTTCAACTTTCAGCCCTAATCAGCCCATTATTTTTGTATTTTTCATTTTCTCTCTTTTCTTTTCTTGCTTTTTTCTTTTTTTTTTAATTTTTGGCCAACATTAAATATTCTTTTCAAGACAAGAATTTATATTGTTTTCTTATTATTTTATTGAAAATATTGTAAATATTAATTGATCTTTATTTTATATCTTATGGCCAGATACTGTTTTTTTTTTTTGTTCGATTGTATTATTCTTAAGGGACGACCTAGTCCCAGAATAAAATTATTCTTCTATTCTATTCTATATGTAATGAATGTATATAAATATTTATATGACAGTATATAGAATAGTAATTAGATAACTTTGTATGTAAAAAATATGTTGGTGCTGATAAAAGTAAACAAAGAGAATATATAAATATATATATATATATATATATATATATATATATATATATATATATATATATATATATATATATATGTGCTATAGAGTGGAACTGCATACAACTTAATCCTAGCCATAAGATATAAACACACCCTAAGACTATATATAGAGGATTAATAATGGCAATAAAGGCAGTCTTTGCTCAACATTGGTGTGTCATTTCGCTCCCTTATTTCCTTTTTTTATTTCAAGTCACCGGAACGAACATAAATGGTGCCGAAACCCGGGAGGTTTAAACGGGATACCAGGGAGTAGAGAATTGTTTTTTTTCTTTCTTTCTTTTTTCTCTCTTAGTGTTTTTTTTCGCTGTTCGCGTCTTTTTTTTTTAATTGACCGTGTCAAGTGATAGTGTAATAGAATGCGAGACGAGATAGTGCGACCGACAACCTTAATGCTATTAGCCCGATATAGCAAGATAACGGAGAAGATGAGGGAAACCTTGAACGCGGCCGAGGTAGAGGGCAGGATGGCGTTTCTGTCAACTATATTGAAAGTACAGCGAGCGAGAGACACGGGAAAGAAGGAGGGGTGTCGAGAGACAAAACGTTCCTCGAATGCGCCCAAGAGATGGTAAACGCTAGTGCCAGGGACGAAGAGGCCAGATATGGAGAGGAAGCGGAAATGGGATGGAGTAGGATAACCTACAGGAGGGCCGAAACAGGTAGGAACAAACCTAGGCCAGATATAGGGAAAAGAAGAGAGACGAACTTTGTTCATTGTCTAAAATACCTAACAAATATCTATTTGTACATAACATAACAATATATATGTTGTCCATACATAGTTGCATATATGTAAATACTTGTAAATAAACGTATTCATTTATCTATAATTTTTATGTATCTAAATAAAATATAATTTTAAAGCTTTTAAGGATATACGATATAGTTATAACGATACATTATAACGATATGGTTTGATTATAAATATAGGAGAGGTTATAACGTTATAGGTTATGCAAGAGTGGACCGCTGCAGTGGGCAGTTTCAGCGAAATATAGAAGCAGTAACAGTTAGTGGCTACGATTGGCAAGCTTTGCCGGCCGTAACCGCGAGCAGTACGAGCGAAAGTCGACCTTAATTGGGCCAGCTGCTTGAAAGAATAATTAAAAAATGCATCAAAATGAGAATTAACAAGGCAGAACCCCGTTAAATCCCCCTTTAAATGGCTTAAAAAGACAAATTATATTTAGTTTTGAAGAGTGTTTTGTCTAGTTCACGATGCTGCAATTGGGAATTAATTAAATTAAATAGTTTTTCAGTTATCGCTTCCCATTTAACAAAACACATGACAACCTTAAAATAGCATATAATTTAAATTTATCTCTTCCCTGTTCGGAATCGGACCATAGCACAAATGAATTTTTTGTTGCAAATGAGGTTAGACATCCTGTCCTATGGTCCACCAAACCTGACACATACTGTATATATGTGTGTGTGTGTGTGTGTGTGTGTGTATATATATATATATATATATATATATATATATATATATATATATATATATAGGATTTAATTTATAATGTAATTATTAGAATTTAATATGAGGTGGCAATTCAGGATTCTCGAGTCAGAAGCGGCGCAGGTTTGACTTACTTTTCGTGGTGGACTCACGGAATAAATCTCGACCTTCACGCTCTGACCTGACCTGCCATTTATGTTGAAGGACATAAAGACGTTAGACCAAACAAATAAACAAAAAGAGATTAATGAGTTATCATTATACTTGTGATTATCATATTTATAAAAACTCATAACATATTCATAGCTCTTTGTAAACAAGAAGAAAACCAATAATGTGGGCTACAACGACGAAGAAATAATTAATAAAACAAAATTGTGAATAATAAATGTTATTATACATGACCATTACCGATAACCATACCTTAATTTATAATGGAATGCCATCCTCATTTATAAATTTCTTTTATGATTTATAGAGCATACCATATGAAATTGTTTTGGACATGCAAGAATAGACAAACAAAAATTACAATTTTCTTTGCAAAAGATTATACTGTACTCAGTGTTTGAGTCAAATCAAACCACGATTGGAAGAATAATGAAATCCAACTTGAACTGCATTAACTTAAATTGGAACTCGTTAGAAGATGTCAATAGATGGGGAAAGCCACCTGTTGTATTAGCTTTTTCGACGACTGGTATAAATCAGTGGCTATGGAAAAGGGCTTTGTTTGCTTGCCTGTATCCTGTATTATGTATCCTGGGTCTCCATATTAAATGACAAGCCTTATCTTCCTCTGCTCTAGATACATAATAACTTTTTCCTATATACGTATTATGTATTTTTTTTTTATGTTTCTATTTATAAGGTTAGTTTTGTAAACGAAAATGATACTAGCTAAGTAGATAATGTTTTTTTAAATCTATATTTCACATTACAAACATATTTGTGGCCAACAGCTTTAATATGGTCGTTCATTTTATTAACAAATTATAAAGTAATAGTGTTAAGTATGGTCGTAAAATATTTATCTATTTTACAAATCCTCTGTCACCAAAAGGAAAAACTTGAACTGAATGTGCCAAAAAAAAAAATAAATAAGAAAAATTAGGAAATTGAGAGCATCTAAAACTTAAACAAATACGGCTTGGATAGTATGTTATGAATAGTTGGTATTTTCATTTAAGTGCCAGAAAAATAATTTGGAAATGGCCAATAATGTTGTATAACAAAAAAAATATAGAGGGCCGAAACGATACAAAATGAAACATATTAAAATAATGACTTTGTAAAAAGTTTTTATTAATAACATAAATGTGGGATTAATTGGTACTTTTATTTCTAAATCTGTATTAATTAATATAATAATTTACAAAAGTATATATGGAATATAATAGAATAACACAGTGTACGAGTATTACCATATACTATTAATAGCAAAGCCTCTGGATATGATGGTCTGCCGTTAGAGCAATTCAAGCACGGTGGCCGTGAACTGCAGAAAACACTTCAAGACCTTATACTGACAATATGGATGACTGAGATGCTGTCATCTGATTGAAGCAAGTCATTAATATGTCCCCGTTCATAAAAACGGTGACCAACTTGAATGTAAAAATTACAGCGGAATCTCCCTTCTCTCCTGTGACTACAAATAACTCTCGAATATCTTGTTCCAACGCCTCTTGCCGTATGCAGAACAAATGTGTGGGCCTTACCAATGTGGTTTTAGGAAGGGCAGGTATCCTACCGACCAGATATTTAGCCTGCCGATAATCCTAGAGAGGGGGCGTGAATATAATATGAAAACCAACCACCTGTTCATCGATTTTAAAGCGGCCTATGACTATGTTAAAAGTAAAAAGCTTTATAAAGCTCTCAAAAAATTCAAAATTCCTAATAAGCTCATAAGGATGATCGAATTAACTATGAATGATATGAGATCTATGGTTATGATAAATGGAGACCATTCTGAAGAATTTGCTGATAGGAAAGGACTTCGCCTTAGCCCTGGAATATGCAGGTCGGTGGGACAATATTTTATAAACATATTATCCAGCTCCTAGCTTACGCAGACGACGTTGACATAATCGGACATTCGAAGACGGACGTCACAGAGACCTTCCTTGCATTGATAGGACTAGCAAATAGACTAGCCTAGTGGTCAACGAAACGAAGACCAAGCACATGATGACAAAAGATCCTACCAGACCTGGAGATATTGCGAGCATAGGCTCGTGCATTTTTGAGAAAGCGACGGATTTCACTTATTAGGGTCATTAGTGACAAATGACAGTAATGTAGCGACTGAAATTAAAAAGAGAATTGTGACTGCCAACCAATGCTATATCACCTTACGGAAACAGTTTTGTAGTCGCCTTTTATTGAGACAAACCTTGGTCAAGCTCAAAGATTAACGAGCCCTACTATTTATTTAAGTTTTAGGGATTAACAGTTCAAAGTCCATGTTTGCATTTCACCCTTGTTTATACTTTAGGGATTAAGAGTTCAAAGTCCATGTTTGCAATTCACCTGAACATCATACAACTTTTCTATACATGATCCAACCTGTTTACACGTTGGTAAAGTTAAATATTGTAAAGGTTATGTAAACAATGTGACGGTTACAGGCTATAAATTGGGTGCCTGATCCTTCAACGAAACCTCAACTATCTCAAACGGTAGAAAAACAAAATGGCGGTATAAGAAAAACAAAATGGAGGTCGGGCATACTCATGCTCCATAAGGTGGGTACCTGATCCTTCAACAAAACCTCAAGTCTCTCAAACGATAGAAAAACAAAATGGCGGGCGGGTACACTCATGCTCTATTAGGTGGGTAGTTGAACCTTCAATGGGTGGAGGGGATAATCCTAATGGGCGAAACATAGGCCAGAAGGTTCCATGGGTCACGTGACTGGATCATGTGACTAAACCTTGTGGGCGGAGCATAGGTAAGGAGGTTCCATGGGTGGCCTAATAGTTAAGGTTAGGTTGAGGTGAGGCCACGTGGTGGTTAAGGTAAGGTCGAGGCAAGACCACGGGGCAGTTAAAGTTAGGTCGAGGTGAAAATTCAAATTCAAATTTCCCACCATATGTCACGTGACCAAATGCTGGCTTCTGATTGGCTCCTCACGAAATGGTGTGCCAGCTTGTCCCCATTTCTCCTCTACTATCATCCTAGTTCTCTTTTTACCATTGCCCTGCTGTAATGAGTGATCTAAATATAAACCTGAGCGATCGATAATCGGATAGGAAAAACCTAATAAACGATACCTATACCGAAGAATTTTTCAAACTAATAATTACTTAGAAATGCTTGTAGTCCAACAAAATTTCGATATTAAATTCGGCATTAGCAGCTTCGAAAATCTAATGAAAGTTTACCAAATCGATACAATCCACACATACCCTACCCTCAACAAAAATTAATAAATATCTAAAAACAAACAAACAACTATTTTTTTTTTTTTTCTCGAAAATTGTAACCACTTGAATTTATTGCTTAATATCAATTATCTATTAAACGAGAAAAAAATGGAAGAATACGCCGAAATTATTTCAAAAGTCATTACTTTAATTAAAATAATTATAAAAGGATAATTACGAATTGTATAAATAATAAAAATGGCTGTTGCTTCCGATAAGAGGAAGAGTAGAGCTCTTCTATTTCTTAAAACTGCTGCGTGAGGAAGGGCCGCACATCAGCACTTCAAGTTGTGTTAACTCGAAATATGTTCCGTGTTAAGAATACATTTACTTCTACCTTACCGCACACATTTTCCGAAATAGAAAGAAATACATTTGCCGTCTCAGAGACTTTGCTGTGGCTAAGAATAGAATGACGAATTAAACAGAACTATCTATAGAATTTAAATCAGATTTTTTTTTGTTTTATTAGTTCATGATTTAATTCCAGCATGAGCATTAGAATAAATTTGTGCTAAATATTACCTAAGAAATTAGTTTTTTTTTTTATTCAAATCTAGTTGATAACTTGCACCCTTCGTTACAACCTTTGGATTTTGCCCTCTGCGTAATAATTAAAAATCTTTGTAAACAGAAAAAAAATTCTTGGTTATCTAAGAAAAATTCTAGAAAATGAAAAGCACGCCTGGACAAGTACGTTATATTAAAATATATATCTTGTATTAATTTTATTTTTATTTTTTAAATGAAATTAACTTTAAATACATAATAATTATTTTGTTCCTTGGATAATCAAATACCTTATGATATCTCAAGGACATTAATTTTTGCTAAACTTTCTTTTCTTTTTTTTTTATGAATCAATAACTACGCAAGGTACTCAATAGGCTTCTATAAAACTTTACTATACTATTAGTTCATTATTGATTAATTGGTATTTAATCATTTATATTTGTAAATGTAAAACGGAAGACTCGATAGAACTAAACTGATTTCATTACTCTTAAAAAATATAATAAAATAATAATTAATTACATACGAAGATACAATAATACATTAATAATCCGTTATATAATACATCTGGATTATATACTATAAAGGTTATAAAAAAATCAATCAAAACAAATTTACAAAAGTCAAACATAAAGCTAAATTTTTTATTACAAGCCGACGTTTCGGCCCAAACATGTGGTTCACAATAGATCAGCCGAGATATATACAAAATGGTATAAACAAAATAAAATGACAAAACAAAAGTAAAAAATTGAATAAATAAAAACAAAAGAAACAAGAATTAAAAGTAAAGTGATGATATAAAAATAAAAATAATTGATGCAATCCTTAAGAAAAGTGTTTTTAACCAGGGAATGTGTAACAACAACCTCTGTCACAGGAACTAAAGCTAAACAAATAAGTGGAGAACGGAGGAGGGGGTGGGAATAACTTTTTTTATATTTTATTTAATTAATAAAAAATTACTAATAAATAAATTGAAAATAAGAAAAATAGATAAAACATATACCTATATTAACATATTTGTACAATTAATAAGTAGCATGGTGGCTAAAATTGAATTCAATAATTTTTTATTTCTATTTTATACTGGATCACTCAATTTCCAACTTCTGAAAACAACCACAGATTAAGATTACAAACAATTAAACAAGGTGCTATGGAGAAAGAATTAATTGAAGTATTCCAAGCCAAAATCTCTATTTTTCCTAAAATGTCACATAACATGTTCCTCCAAAAGTAGGTCTTCGATTGCTTAAATAACAACTCAATTATCATATATCTAATTAGTTATAATTCAAGTCAAATGATTCGATTAACTATGACTATGTTATTCTAACACTTTTATGTATACATTAAAGAACACATAACCTCATACAATCTATAATAGAACATATTAAAAACAACATATGCCATTGTTGCAAGTTCGAAGGTTTGTGCCACACACGAGCCCTTCAATCATCACATTGATTGTCTAACGGCAACTGGCTTCAATTTTGCCCCTATTGAATAATACTCGAATTATGCCCACGAGTGGGGGTTAATATTGCCAGAGGCACGAGTCCCATTCAAGGACTGGACCTTTCAGGTTATTTCCCCCACGGCACGTAGGGCAGTATTGGGTTAATTGCTACTGGGAATCAACCGAGGTTTAAATGGCTTGTCGAATTATTACAATTTGAAGGTATTATAAGCAATTAAAGAATAGGTTTTTCTTTTATATCTCGAAAACAGTTGGCCCTGTCATTAAACATTATATGTAAACAATTAAATTATAGCATTATATTTTCTACAACAATATTCCTATTATTTTTTTTTTTTTTTTTTGGATATGTTATAGTTTAAAAAATATACGCTCTTCAAAGAAAGAAATTTGAAAAAAAAAATTGTTAGCTCCATACCATGTAGGAAAGTGGGGGTGACTGTGTGCACCTAAGCAGAAATGTAATAACATCGAAATTTTTTATAAAATCTAATGCTAAACTAATCAAACTTTACCAATCATAGCAGCCGTTAATTGTGTATAATCAGAAATAGAAAAACATCCATTTGCTCACCGCTTCCCGACCTTCGCATATGGTCCGGTAGCTCTGAGCGGGTACGATTTTTGCTAAATGAAGAGGTGCTACTCTTTTACACTTATTTTTTATTTATTGCACAGGTGCAAAGCCTAGGAAAGAGTTGTCATAGATGATATTCCTGGGAATAAACGTTCCACTTTTGGGAACATCACTCGACGTTGAATTATTTAAACCGTATTCATAAATTATTATTTATATGTTAATAAAGGATCAAAGAATATAAATATAACCAGTTAAGTGTATAAAAACATTGCGGAAGGCATAGCTTCTTATTTTCCAAAGAAGTCAATTAACAACAATACATACACATTACAATAATCCAGTCCTAATAGTAGGTTTGGCGGGAAACCACTTCAGTGCTTCACTTCATTTGTCTGATATGTTTCAACACCAACCAGAGGTCTATGGCCGTTAGGAATTTAGTTATAGCCATGCATATATTTCATAAACTAAAAAAATTGATTGGAACATTCTTGTAGGAAATGTAAAAGCTATTTAATTTATTGCTTAACATACGCTGTATAAAGCATTCTTTAAGCCAGACCCAACTGTTTTCGAGATATAAACGAAAAACCGAAAAAAAATTGCCTTTTCCCCTCTCCTCTCGTTTCCTCTGCTTCTAGATCGCAAGACTTTTAGTATGTTTACCACTTAACTAGTCCAAATTAAACCCTGTAGTCAATTTTGGCCGACCCCTCATTTCTGTCTAAACCCCCTTTTGAGCATTCATTTACTGGTCAGTTGGGAAATACAACGACCATATCTGGATTTGGTGAGAAAGAAGTTAAATTATAAATAAAAACATTAGGTTATTCTTTTTTTTACCTTTATTACTTATTTTATTACAAATTTTATAATTATTATAAGCATTAGCGTACACACACACACATAGACCTTTTTAGATCGACCTACCCTCAACAGTTAAAAGACGGTAAAGGAGCCCAAAACTTTCTTGTTATTAATAAATATGTAAAACACAACTTGCTTGTGTAATGTACCCGACCGTAGACGGAACGTTTTTTGGTCAGTATCGACAATTTTAGAAACTAAATTCTTGCCGATAGACTAAATTAATAGTCTGGTGTGAAGAAGGTCTTATAATTGGAATAATAGGAGAGGGAATAGTTAATAAAAGTAAGACAATGATTTTTATTTCATTTTCTTTTTTTTTTTTTTTTTTTACTTGAATTCCTTCCTACGCTTGTATTGCAGAATTGAATTTCGGGACATCACCAATCTTCCTAATACATTATAATGCGTTTAAGCATGCCCCTTTGTTGGCATTAATTTCAACATTGTCAAAGGTATCTTTCGTTTGACCAATCAGGCACTGTATCGGGGAATATGGTCAATGCCGAATATTTCAGCTATAATATTGGCTGTGGGAATTCAAAATGAGGATTTCATACAATTCTGGAATTAGTCTGTTTGATGAAAAGCATTATCTGAAGTGCAATTTTATTTATTAATTTTTATTACATTTTTTTTTTTTTTTTTTTTTTAACAAATGGAAGAAGGTTATATTTTTCTCAGAAATCCTATCAGTATAGTAGAAAATTAGGTATACTTGATGAGAGGTTTTGAACCATTTTCCTTTTGTACACGCAATAAAATACCAGCACTAAAGCACATTTTAATAGCATGCACATTATTATGAAACCATAAAAGTGCGAAATGTACCCTTCACAATAACATAAGAACAAGCTGACGGTGGAAATACAAGTCAATAAGCTTTTAAAATCCATAAGTAACTTCAAAATGCAACATTTCATATTATTTTGTAGGTAATTTCCAGTAGTAAATAATACTGTGCCGATATAATTAAGATGTTGTTTTTATAATATCGATAATTCTATGCCGATATAATTAAGATGATGTTTGTAAAATATTGATATTTCTGGACCGATAAAATGAAAAAAAAAGAAGTTATATTAACGATATTTCTGTACCGATATAATTAATGTTATGTTTTTATGCATCGATATTTCTGTCTCGATGTAATTAATATATTGTTTTTATAACATCGATATTTCTGTCTCGATGTAATTAAGATATTGTTTTTATAACATCGATATTTCTGTCTCGATGTAATTAAGATATTGTTTTTATAACATCGATATTTCTAGGACGATATAATTGAGATATTGTTTGTATAATATCGATATTTCTGTACGGAGATAATTAAAATATTGTTTTTGTAATATCGATATTTCTGTACCGATATAATTACAATATTGTTTTTATAATATCGATATTTCTGAGACGATATAGTTAAGATATTGTTTTTATAACATTAATATTTCTTGGACGACATAATTGAGATATTGTTTGAATAATATCGATATTTTTGTACCGATATAATTAAAATATTGTTTTTGTAATTTCTGAGAATATATAATAAAGATATTGTTTTTAAAATATCGAAATTTCTGTGCGTATATCATTAAAGGTGCGTTCACACCTTTGCCGAGCTTAGGCAAACGTGTAAAGGAGGTTCATAAAAGCATACCATGATTTACTGTTCTTAGCATACTGCTCCGGCTATCCCAACATTTGTCGGCTGGTAATTTCAGTTTAAACTATTTTGATTTTATAAAAAAACATTTAAAATATTAAATAAAATAATCTAGAAGGCAACCACTATAGGTAGAGTAATACGAAGAATCCACAGCACAAAGTTTTATGGTATGTTGCCTGTCGAACCCACCATCCTTGTAGATTTTTTTTTTTTTATACTCAATGGATTTAATGGTTTTGATACTCGGGCAAAAATCTCGATATATTTTTTCAACTTCCCTAATCTGAGGGACTCCATTACCAAAATATAGATGAAAAGAAGTTTTTCATTCTAATATTATAACTGAAAATGTAATTTATTGTTTTAATTCCTTAGTTTTTTCAATATTCACTTATATATATAAATATATATATATATATATATATATATATATATATATAATTATTATTATTACTATTTCTTTTTACCATTCATTACTTTCTTACTATTTAAAATGTTAGCTGAAAATGTTTGATAACTAAATTAAAAGGGAAATAAATAGGATTACTCAATTTTTTATTTTTTTTATTTGACAACAAATAAAAAATTGTAGAAACTGATTTGTAAAATAATGGGGGCATATCACAGTCTAAATTCCCACATTATATCCCATACTTCTCATGAAGGTAATAGGGTACTGAGGGTCCTAGCCAGATCCCCCTTTTCGTGTGTTTCGCCACCCGTTAAAATAGAGATAGAATCTCAAAGACTCTGTAGCCAATTTAAGGGTCGTTGAAAATTCTAGTGCTAATTTCGAATAACAGTTAGTATCATATTATCGATATTTCATTAAAATATTTTCGTATACAGCCATATTGAAAATTTGTCTCGCCAAGTTCATTATTTATTGCTTTAATTCTCAGGAGTCTATATGGATAAATGTTAAAAAAAAAAATTATTAAAAAAAATAAACTACTTTTATTGTAAGCGTATATAACTATCGTGGTATGCAAATATTTAGGAAGAGTTTAAACAAGAGGTTTCACATCTGTAAGATACTAAACATTACCATGCTGTATAAAAAAAAAAGTATATATAAATATTGAAAACAAGTGAATTGAAAATATGTCTTTCCATGAAAAATTAAGCTGTTCGAATTAAAAACTATAACAATCTCTAGTGCCGGTAAAGGAATAAACTATTCTGTGAGTTAGCCTTGATCCTTCATATCTCCGGAGAAACTTGAGGAACTAGATTCCTGAGAGCGATAAATATTACATGTAAGCAATTCTGTGTTCTTTGAAGAACTAATGCTCAAGAAGTTAGCGACAGCACTTTACTTGCCCGATAACAAAGAAGTACTAAGTTCTTCTTATGTGGAAGGACAAGAACTTCTGAAAAAGAAGCCCGGGATGGATTGTCTGAGCAATCGAACAAGTCTGTAGTGAGAAATAAAATTATTTAAAAAAATATATACATCGAGTTTTAAAGCTTAAAAATAGATTCAATAAGTTGGTAATCACTGTCAGACCAAAAAGAAATTTACTTCTTTACGTGTTCGGGGTATCTAAACATGGCTACATGAGATAAGAGTTTTTATTCTTCACTGGGTATCTAAAATCATTACATAAAATGTAAAAACTGACAAATAATCTTCCGAGGTCTTCTATTAATGCTATTAATTTTTAGTCGTATTGTTCCTGAAAATAATAAGAGTTTTGCCCTGTATCGAAAGTCGATAAGCGATAACATTTTAAATCTCTTTCAAAGCTCCTAGAATGCGATTTTGGGGATACCTGATATTTATATATACAATCGAATCTCTGAATATTGAACTTCCATATACATTGAGAATCTCTATATATCGAACTTTTTTTAGGAATCTTGATTTTTTTATTAGACAAAAATATTCTGTATATCGAATAAAATTTCTATACATCGAACGAAAAATTGTAAAATTTAATTGTCATCAAAAAGGCTCTCAGTTTACGTTCGTAAGAATGAGTAATAAGAAAATAAAACATGTTTTACTGTTTCGAAAGAGCAACGAAAATTCGGTGAAAACCTTGCTTACGAAGAAGCGATTGTGGTTCCCACGGGAGTGAGATTCTCAGAATCTCTTTCCTAACAGAGTGAAATATTCTGTTAAAGACTGTATTTATTGTTGTGAACGTGTCTCCTAAACGAAAATCATTAAGTGTGAAAGATAAGTTCATCTTAACAAAAGACGTAGATGACGAAAGAAAAATAAGGACGTGGTAAATATATATATATATATATATATATATATATATATATATATATATATATATATATATATATATATATATATGAAGTTATTCGGTTATTAATGTGTTTGAAAATTTTTGAGGGGATCGGATGAGATTTAAATCCTTGATAAAATCGATGAAGCGGTTTGGAAATGATAAGAAATAAGTACATCCCTAATTTTTACAAATTTTCATATAAATATTTTTGATTATTTAGTTTTTTTCTTTAACTCTAGAATATTGCCTTTATTACTTCATTAGCCCTTAAAAATAACTGTACTGTTTTTAGTATGACAAGGATTAAAAATTCTAATCTTTCTATATCAAACGAGCTAAAATTCGGCAGAACAACATTACCATAGAAGTGGGAATAAATTTCAGTAAAAATAACGGCCACTATTACAACATTTCGCGATGTTTATTTTGCACAACTTCGTATACGAATTGAGCTGCAGTTAGAGAAGTGCCTTTTGGGAATACCTGAACTATTATCTCCCATCCCTGTCATTTTGATATTTTCAAATTTGTATTTTAGTTACAAATTAACTAAATGGCAGTAACGCCCTAGTTAGGCCTTGGCCTCACTTAGAACTGACAGCCATTCCAGCCTTCCTTCTCCATCCCCTTACTCCCAGCCTTCTCAGATTGTCCTACATGTCGTCCAATCACCACGTATGCCATACATCCTCTTTGGTTGCCTCTCATCCAGTATCCTTGCAAGTGGACAAGCAGTCTTCCTTTTTTAATGATCGCCAAAGAGCCGTTCAAGCTCGCTGTTCTTCCTAATTCTCCGATTTCCTAGCCCGTTTACCAGGCCGAAGATTTTTCTGATGACCTTTCTTTTCCAAACCTTCAGAATCATCTCTCTCTCCCTAGTCAAAACCAAGCACTTACCCCCATACGTTACCATTGGTCTTATTATTGTCTAGTAAATGGTGGTTTTTGCTGACCGAAACAATTCCCGGGATTTGAATGTCTTATTCAGCACAAAAATACATCTGCTACCAGCCGCTATTCAGGCCCACATCTCTACATTTATGTCATTTTCTTCTGGTACCAGAGATTCCAAATACGGCCTCAAGTTGTGCCCATTAATTTGCCATTCCTCAGCTCTACTTGCTTGAGTTCTTGACGTCCTCATATATTCCGTATTATTTTCATTTATTCTTAAGCCCTTTCTCCGTTGCTGCCGCTCCAAACTCTTTTAACGCTTCTGAAAGGGCTGGTAATGTGCGCGCTGTGATGGCTACATCGCCTGCGTACGCCATATGTTGGTTAAGCCTGTTATAAATATTTCAACTTAGTCTGTTACAAATATTCTGTTATAAATATCATTTCAACTAATCTCACCAACTTCGCTGTCACTCCTAGGGACCTGAAATTCCTAGCCAATTTCTCCCTTACTACCGAGTCGTATGCCTGCTTAAAATCTATGAAAAGGTGGTGCATGCTTATAAGGTCTAGCGTTATGCTAGTAAAATTTTTCAAATAGTTGCCTTAGTGAGAAGATTAAATCCGTTGTGGTTCTTCCTTTTCTAAGCCCTCGCTGGTTCTCCCAAGCAACTCTCGCAGCCCATCTCACCAACCTTCGGTTAATTGCAATAGAGAGTACTTAATACGCACTAGACACAAACGCTATCCCGCGATAGTTCTCGCATGCCATCCTGTCGCCTGTATTTTAATTACTAATAAAGATAATTTAAGACAGGACCTTAGTATGACGTCACGTTATCGACGGAGTTCTGATGCTCACACATTTTTTTTTTTTTTTATGTCCTGAAGATACATGAATTTTGCGAAACATTGATAGGTTAATAAACAAGTATTTAGTTATAACTTGTATATACAGTGGCAATTAAAAGTAACTACATCTTGCATCAACAGTCTAAAAATAGACTAACCAAACAGAGGTAGTACATCATCCTAATTGATGTTATGAGAATTTAGTACTCATATTTAATCAAGCAGTTTTTTTCCCTCCTTAATTAAATAACCAATAATAAGAAAAAAAAATGAAAATTCATGATCCTTTAAATTTGATTTCTTATTCTACATACTGAATCATATATACATATCTCTCTCTCTCTCTCTCTCTCTCTCTCTCTATATATATATATATATATATATATATATATATATATATATATATATATATATATATATATATATATATATCAAATGATTATAATCATGAATAAAATCTAAAATTATAATCATGATGAATAAAATCATTTGTCGATATTTCGCCAATTCAGGCATCATCAGGACAGTAGGAAAGAAATAAATAAAAAATAAAGAAAAAACAAAACAAATACAAAACAAAATTCAGCATATCTCACATCCAGAGTCAAAAAAAGACACTAACCAGAGACATCACTCCACACCAAGAAACCTAAGCACATACTGAGGTAAAACGGGTTACATGACAACAGCTGGGAAAAGTTAAATTATAAACAGCTGATCATAAAAAAAGGAAATACTCATCATAGAAACCACAAAATGTATAAAAGATGATATAAATAAATCAAATAATTAAATTAGAAAAGACAATCGGCCAAATACAAGAGGAAAGCGAAAATTTATATGTACAGAAGAGGAAGGTCCTTCTAAAGAAAACAGCGGATTTAACCCATATATAAATATGGGTTAAATCAACAAATTAATGTGAAGAACCAAATACACCATATTGAACACTGAGGTAACTCAAAAGAAAAGGGGTACGCGGTACAGCCGTACCCCGAGGTACTCCATCATTTTTGACAACTCTCCACTTTTTTATACTTCCACCAAACGGTCGGGAGCAATTGCCCGGAACACCGCTCCAAGTTTCCGCCCCTGAATGGTAGAACCCTGTCCGGAAGAGCTGGGTCGGGATGCTCCCTACATTCACTTGAAACATGGAACTGTTGATAAAAAAAAAAAAGAGAGAGATGGAAAGGCCAGAGTCGAGAGTATTGACAACCATATATTTCTAGGGCATACATAATGAATTGCTTATTTATTCCAAACCATACTTCATACGCGGAACTAAAAAAGACCGTTGTCGAAAAATAATATACTCAATGCTGACTTTTTTATTTTCATTCGCTTCAGTTACATTCATTATGTTTTCATTCGTTTTAAAATATTCTTCAGACTTGATAAAAAAAATCTCATAAAACTAAATAAATAAAAAAATATGGAGCGGTGCGGCATCACACAACTCTCACTTACCACCCTATAATGATTCATCTGTCCTGACAACTCACATAATCACTACTTCAAATATTTTCAGCAGAATAAACTTCTTCTTTCACAAAAGTACAACAAAATAATTATATAAACTATTGCAGCACAACTCTGTGCACTATATATTTTTGGAGCGTCGCGTTGAAAATTATAAAGTTTTCAATTTAGTTTCCACAGAAATTCCATTTAGTTTCCATAGAAACATTTAGTTTCCATTAAGTAATATAAAAGCACAAATTATTAACACTACAAAAATCACTTAAGTGTATGCGTTTTTCGTCACTCTCCATTAGCTTCTACGGCTTTATATGTCAAACATTAATTTTTCTAAAATATTTAGCTTTGATACATACATACATCTATATAAATTGTTTATAATCCTGAGAAAATATTTCTCCTTTTTTCTCATTTAGTTAATTATGAAATTCCTTTATAATTTATCGCATTCATCCACACAAATATGTGCATACGCTGACGATATCTGTTTAGTCGCAAGGAATAAACAATCTCTTATTGATGTATTTAAACTATTAAAATCTGAAGGCGAAGTAGTTGGTTTAGAAATGAATGAAAGCAAAACTAAGTACATGCATGTATGTCCAGAAAGTGACTCAAGAGCTAGAGATCTGTCCATCGAGGGATTCTCCTTCGAAAATGTCGAATCATTCACATATCTTGGCACCGAGCTTAGCTCCAAAAATGAAACATTATCAGAAGTGAAAAAACGTATGGTAGGTAACTGAGCCTACTTCGCGAACTTAAAACTCTTCCGGTCATCGCTGTTGTCACGAGCAACAAAAACAAGACTGTACAAAACGTTAATAAGACCAGTTGTGACATACTCGGCGGAAACATGGACCCTGAGCAACTCTACAATAAATGCTTTGAAAATTTTCGAGAGAAAGATTCTTCGGAAAATTTATGGACCTATAATGGAAGGGAGTGAATGGAGAGTACGGAAGAACAGCGAATTGTATGAGCTATACGGATCCTGTGATATTGTCCGCTTTATACGAGCGAGAAGAATTGAGTGGTTAGGTCACGTTACACGAATGGACGGCACCAGAATACAAAACAGGACTCTGCTTGGAGCTATATATGGCAACAGGAGGAGAGGAAGATCTCGGAGACGTTGGATTCAGGATGTGAAAAAGAACATAGCAGTTCTCGGTGTGAGGAACTGGAAGACTAGAGCGCTGTGCAAAGTGGACTGGAGCAATGTTGTCAGGGAAGCCAAGGCCCACCTGTAGAGCTGTGTAGTTAGTTTACAATTTATAAAATTATCCCTTTTTCATAACTATTAACAATAAGAGAAGATTAATTAATTCAAATAAACTAAATTAAACGTGCCATTTTGAAAATTTGGCAATTTAGCTCTGTCAGTCAATGAGAATAATATGTAGCTAATATTAAAGGCCTTTTGATTGTACATTGACATAACGAGTTTCAAAATTGTTGAGTCTTTTTCGGGAAAAACTGTAAAAATGTGCAAAACCAATGATATAAAGTGGCACTTCCAGTCGGTTTTGGTGAAAAAGTTGCTGTAACATCTCAAGCATACACCTACCTTAATTACGTAATTTCAGTATCGTACATATTTTCCTTTTTGAGCGAGACACCACACACACACACACACACACACACACAGACACACACACACATACATACACACACACCATTTTCCGAGACTTGGTTATTTGGACTCATGGGACCTTAAAACGTGTATTGTAAGGTGTACAGAGCTATCACTACACTTCATCAGAACGAACGACTAGACTTTCAATCAATGCACTATATTCGGAACCCATGGGTTATTTCCCGAAAATAAGGCATTTTGGTAAACATGAATGAATGATTTTAAATTGCTAGTTTTATCAATTTTTTTTATTACTAACCCATACCTCATATGTATGGATAATGATCCTCTAAAGTAGCATTCATTTATTTACTCGAATAATGTTATTTAGCTAATTCATTAATTACAGATGACAAAGGACTGAGTTAAGAGTGCAAAGGACTGAGAATGCTAAAAATATGTTATAAAATTTCTTCAAATATTCTTTATTTAAACAACAGAATTAAAACATAATTAATCTCCCACTAAACTCCCATTTGAACTATTATAAAATTAATAATTAATTATATCAGTAGCTAAAATATATTCTGCTGGGGCTTCAAAGTCATAATAAACAAATTTTGGTATAATGATCCCATAGGAAGGAATAAATAATACGTTTAGGAAAGTGGACACATAAAACAATTATTCAGAATGGTGTTACTGCGAAAACTGCCACTAAAATGTTCGAATAAATTCTCAAAATAGCCTCACAATAAACATTTTAGTGATAATTGTTTGCGAAAATTTCAGTCTTGCAAAGAAGCGTTTATAAGTGATTCTGAACACATTGATATAATTATTATCGTCGCAAAAATTGTTTGACCTCTTTGAAATTTCAAAATGTTGGCATTCTTGTTATGATTTTCTAACAGAAATTGTGTGATAATAAAGCTATGTTGAATGTTACCTGAAAACTGCAGTTTAAAACGACAAGAATCCATGAGTGTTAGGACATACAGATTTGAGCCATGGAGCTGTTCCATCTAATTACATTGCTAATTTGTCCTAAAAAATATTCCTATCCCTAACCTTGCTTCCAAATCGATACCTGATAATCTCGAGGGGTCGGAAAAGGAGGTGGCTTCAGGATCTTCTAAAATGAAACTGTAGTTATATTTCTATCAATTTAATTTAAAATATTTTTCAAACATTCTAGATAAAAGCTCTTAAAAACCAAATTATTTTTTTTTAAATACAAGGTTCCAAAAAAGAATTTACTCTTTATTTATGATTGGTTTAAGTAGTAATTATTTTAATTTTAACTTACCAATATAATTTTTGTTAGTAATAATTTTATATTTTTATTACAGATTATAAAAATAATAAATGAAAAAAGATAAAGTAAAATAGAAACTTCTTTAGTATGCCCTTGGGTTCAGTTAACCCTGAGGTTCGATGATAAAACACTAGTAGCCATTGCAGCCAAATTCCTCATTGCAGAGCCAAAATGTCTTACACAATCCTCCCAAATACGCCTCGGTCCAACCCTCAGTCGTTCGTCCGTCAGTTCGGCGATGATTAATGGATGATGAATTGTTTCATTCGATTCTTCTTTGGGATTCCAAGGTGCCCCCATGTCTCCAGCTGGTATGCCGATTTAAAATGGTTTTACCTCTTTTTCTGACGGCAATCTATCTTTTCTCTAGAACCAAAAAACCTTCCTACTATAATTTTTAACTTTTTTTTAAATCCCCGACCCTTTTTTATGTAGTTTTGGATTGAAGATATTCAAAGCTGCTGATTTCTGTTAAGGTAGACATTCATTGATAGTGCCCACAGTTGCGGCTGACAGAGAATGCTGACAATTGACTACTGTCAATTGACTACTGTATCGGCTGAATAGAACGGGGCACATTTCGTTGGCACTGCCTGGCAGTCAAGATATGAGGTCATGTCCATAATTGCTTTGTCCAGACCACGCCGCAACACAACATGGCAGTGCGAGCAGCAAACGTGGGAAGAACCAGCGAAAGTCTACTTTTAGAACTTCGAACTATTACCTACTTCTAATTAAAAATAATTTAATATATAGATATATATTATGCATTAAAAACCCATTTTATTAAGATTTCACTTTTTTTACTTCAGATATTTTAAGTATAAATTTTATTCACATGACAATTTCAAACAAATTTATTTCTAGAATCAGGGAAAGAGAAACTTTACTTGAAATCCTTTTTCTTTAATAACATACCAAATTTTTAGGATCCTTTTCTGAAAATCGGCTTATTATTTGGTGATATTGTTTTCTGATCACGTGTTGGCATTGTAATGCATAGTGCGTTGAACCCTTAATAGAGACCCAGGTAACGAATGGCCTAGATCAAAGAGGGGGGAGAAACCTTCCTACAAGAGCCAGCTAATACCAAAATGTTTTTTACCTTTTATTTTTCAACTTAAAGGAATGTTTAGTACTTTAATATAATAATATATATGAAGTAAATCCATAAAACTTTATTCATTATTATCCTTCTACCCATTTATTATGGCTATATCGATTAAAGACTTAATACTTACTTACTTACATACTTAATGCATTTAAAGCTGTATAGGACTTCTATGGAAGTATTGAGCCAAAAAAAAAAAATAAATAAAAATATATATATATATATATATATATATATATATATATATATATATATATATATATATATATAAGGCTGTGATACTATAATTATTATTATTAGCAATTATTATGAGTAAGGTTATATATATATATATATATATATATATATATATATATATATATATATATATATATATATATATATATATAATTTTAATATAATTTTAAAGCTTTTCATAAATTTTGATCATAGTTGTATTTCTTTTTTATATAGCAATTTTAACATTTTATTTTTATTCGGGGACAAAAACAAAGTTTAAGCATTTTGATATTTTAATTATTATTTTTCAATATTGAAATCTTGACTGTGCATTACATAACCTATATTAAACGAACACTTAATAATATATATAATAAGAAATAAAATTATTAATCTCTAAAGCAGGTGCTTTACGGTGTAGAGTTTGAAAACGTTGAGAAATTTAAGTATTTAACTAATGTTGACTGGTTAGTTATTGTATTTACTGGTAATTAAAAAACTTAAGTCTTTACAAATACTTATACCCAAATAAAATTATTGTGCCAGATAAATAACAATCGAAATAATCTGCTATTGAATTACACATCAAATATCATCTTTGGTACATAATATACATTATTCTATTTACAAATTTGTTTGTAAAGAATGATTAAACAATACCGAAAACAAACATGTATATATCATTTATTAGCCTACCAATAAATAAATACAGAATGATCACAAATGGCCTCCTTTGACAAATGGCTACATCGATATTTTTCACATAATGGTTTTCATCATCGGTTTTCTGAGTGGAATGACAATGGGCGGAAAGAAAATATATGTTTTCCTAGCGGAAAATTCAGGGCGCAATGAAACGTCACTAACGCTCCAATCCCTTTCACCCTCGCTAGAACGGCATTTAAAAGAAATCCTTTCGAACTGAGAGGGTAAATCTACCTTTATATTGAAAACGTCGCTTTATTAAAAATTTCAATAGTCTAATATGAAAGTGTAAATATATATATATATATATATATATATATATATATATATATATATATATATATATATATATATATATATATATTCATAGAGGGTAAAAATAAAAACCATATATTTCAATATTTTAATTATTATTATTTTAGCACATGTTTAATATTTCATATCTGGATTCTAACTAAAATTTTAAGAAGAAATAATCTGTTTAATTTATTCTATATTTTCCCCCCTCAAAAAAAAAAAAATAAGATGTGCAATTTCCGGTCTGCATTTATCTGATCTGACGATTGTCGGTCCTTATGGTGCCTGAAATGCCAAAACATTGACTGCTTGGTTATTTACTGCTGTTTGAGAGAATCGGGGCATTGTTTTGAAATCTTTATTTAAGAGGGAATGCCCAAATATTGTCATATAAGCCAAATTTCAAATATTACACTAAAGTTGTATAAAAAAATTGATACAAGCAGGGCCCTATTTCAAAATATGTACAATATGGAAAAGTACAAACAGAAAGTTTACAGTCTTAGAGGTTACAAGTTACATATCGCCATTAGATAATAATGGTTTTATTAATTTTTTTTTAATTTAATGCATTGGGCATGTGAACAATACCCTAATCTACAAATCCTAATGATGAAATAAGAAATATCTTTGCTTGATGTACCAGAATTGAGTTCTGAAGTTGTACTAAAACTATAAATAATTTCTGCTCGTTCAGTAGTTGAAAAATACTGAGCCAAAACACAAACCGTAACAATTAGTTTATTGCCAACAGTCGAAGGGTGCTAGAGTATTTCAAGAGTTTGTCTTAATAACTTAATATTAGTTTTTATGTAGTTTTTTACATCTGCACTCATATTAATTAATTGTGTTTTTTTATTTTTTTTTTTTTATTAAAGGGGCCTAATTCTTCATCTGATCGTATTCCTGGGAGACAGTGTGATCAGTATTAAGCTTAAACCACCTGATTTATTCTCCAGCTAATGCCAGATACTCATTTTTTTAAGGATTGAGTAGGCTACTATTGCCAATATGGCATGGTTTAGACCCACGGAATAAATCTGACTAAGTATGTTTCTGATATTTGCAAATTGAATACGATTCATATTGTGTTACAACGTTAATTTTTAAGTCTATATTATAAGACATATTACCCACCGTTTTGTCTGTACGGAAAAAAAATGTAATTTGTCTGTAAAAATACTCCATTAAAGAGGGAAGTTTTTTTTGTCTTGTAAACGGTTTAAATGTGATTGTAAAATGGTATATATGTATAAAGTATCTGATATTAATCAGTGAATACAAAAACAGCTGGCATGGGAAAGATCGCTGTCGTGTGGTGATAAAAGTTATTTTAAAATGTTTTTATTTGGCAAATAACAACACGATGAAAAAAAGAAAAAGGAAAAAAGAATGCATATTTGAAGAGTGATTAGACACACGCACGCAAACAGAAAAAAAACACAATAGAAAATCTGAATGGGGTGTAAATAGAGATGGTACAAAAGGGAAGTGTGCCTGCAAAGGGAATACGACATGAAAGGAATTTTTTATAATTGTCACCTTTATTTGAGTTCTCCTCGACAGTTTGACATAACGGTCTATTGAGAGAGCCGGATCCACTTCTGACCAAGGGATCTCCACGAGTGTCGCAAGTTTAATAATGCATTTCAACTCCGCCCGCTCATTACCAACCATTACTCTTATTGTTGACGTAAAGTCCGATAAAGTCTACTAGATGCAGAACTATACTTATTTTCGAAACTGATAGAAATCAAATATTTTAATTAATCGTAAAGTAGTCTGAAAAAAAAATGTAGCATACAACTGTTAAATTTAACTACACTTACTTAATCGCTTCCTCTTCTACCGTTCAAGCAGTGTGAGGAATCTTCTTGTAGAGCTTGATTCAATTGTCTCGTACCCGAACCAACATCCCTCTCTTCGTCCAGTCAATGCCTCTTCTGTCTAATGCCTCCTTTCCACCGCTCTCCCAGGTTCTTCCGTGCCTACCCTGGGTTCTTCTGCCCCCCACATTGGTCTCGTACGTATATTTTGCTACGCGATTCTCAGTCATGCGGGAGACATGTCTGAGCCATCTCATCCTGTGTTCCTCAATGTCATCCAACGCCGATCGTAGGTCCAAGTTGGTCCGTATCGTCGTGTTATTCACCCGATCCCTTCTGGTTTTACCCTCAATTCTTCTTAGATATCTCATCTCCATGGACTGGAGCTTGTGAGGGTCCAAGATTCGCTTGAGTACGTTGAGATCGGGAGAAAGGTGTTTTTGCTTACAGTTTTCTTGGTATTCTTTGCGACTTCTCTGTTGCCCACAAAACCCCGTTTTGAGGAGCTGAAGTATCTTCCTGCGCATTTAATGCGCTCTCGGATCTCTCCATCTACCCAACCCTCCTTACTCATTTAGATGGGCACCAAAATATTTGAAGTGTTAGACTTGCTCTAATGAAACATCCTTTAATCGGACCATTTGGTCTTGTCTTCATTTATTTCCAAATTAATGTTCTTTAATTCTTTCTGGAGCACTCTGAGATCGAACTGGAGATTGCTACATTTGTTACCGAATATGACTAAATCATCGGCGAAAGCTAGAACGTGGGTCTGAGGTTTCTGTAGCCTAGGTGGCATGTTCTCATTTCCAGTTGTGCTCTTCTAAGTGCAGAATCCATTACTGTAATAAAGAGTAATGGACTGAGACTGCAACCTTGTCTGATACCTTGCGTGGTTAGGAACTCCTTCGACGTGTGGTTACTTGTTCTGATAACGGTCCTCTGTTCCCTTATATATGCTTAAGATTGCTTTTCTCAGTCCTGTGACAATTTCCTCTTCTTCCAGAGTATTTATTAGGCCCTACTTTTTAATTATTTCGAAAGCCTTTGTTAACTCCACTAAGCAGGCATAGACTTCTTGTCTTTTTCTATTGTTTTTTCGGCTACCTGCCTCTTTTAAATTACTTTTAAATTTTGCACTTAAAAATAACCCACCCAATCTTTCTTAAGTCGCACAAAAGAGTTTTGGAGTCTTAAAACCGGAAAAAAGTACGAATCAGGAAGTTTGTGAAAAACTCCATCAAGCCCATCATTCTTCAGGCTTGATGGCTCATCAAACTGTAATCGAATAAATTTTCCCCACTCTTACCACCACTTGCAAAGCCAATGGGAACTCAGACATTGTCAGAATTTTAAGTCTCATAGTTATCAGTGGTTTTATCCATGTTAGTTGTTTCGCATACTAAATAGTGTGTTTATTCTCCTACTTAATTTCTATATTATCATTTTATTGATTGACTATTTACACTGCTCGTTCAAGATCCATTTTTATGAAAAATGTTTGGGTAATTCTTTTTGTTTACTAAGTGCTGTCGGATAAAGGTATTTTTGTTGGTGTGAGGGGTCTTATCGGGTTAAATTTTGAATATAAACATAAAATTTAGGCCAATATTAACTATATTATAAAAAAAAAATTCCGCCCTTTTCCGTCATTTTGTTTTTTATAACTTCCAGAGTAAAAGTACATATTTATTTGAACGTAGTAAATTTTTTTTTTAAATTTATTATGTGTGTATATATGAATTCTTTCAAATTATTTTAGAAATTGGTAATTATTATAGGCTAGTGAGTGAAAGTTATGTTACGCTTACCGCACCAGATTTTTACATTAATTTTCTCTCGAGTCTGTCTATAAACCTTAAGCTGTTAGAATAAATAAAACAAAATAATAATCATTCATATATATTTATAATCAAATCTACAGAAATTTCTGCTGAATTTTATTAAAAAGCGTAGTTATTCCCGAAGATTTTTATATCAAATACAAAGAAATTATAATAACTCAAAAAATACTATGATTGCTTAGAAATAACTTTTTATCATAGCAATCGAATAAATAACGGATGAATTTACCATTAAATCTTTCAGCACATAACGATTTCCCGGAATATAACAGTGATGCAGACGGCGAAAAGCAAACGAAGCAGTACATTACAGAAACGTCAAATGCGTTACCATTCACAAAAGAGATGAACCATTTATACGTGTAACGCCGACTGTTCCTGGAAACAATCATGACACATGGCTATACAATGGAGTTAAATAGCGGTTCCAAGCGTTCAATCAACATCATGTCATCTAGTCAGAAATGCTGCAATGCTTTAATGATCCGGACTATATTTTTACAAGAAGATACAAATGAAAAAAAAATTCAAAGGCTGGAATCCATATGAATAGAACTGTTAATGTATCGATCAAACATTGTGCTGCGGCCATATTGGTGCTGTTTTTCATTACTCTCACAGAAAAAAAAAGTGTGCAATCATTTTAATCATTTAATTTTATTATTATTTTTTGACCGTTCAGATGTTTCCTCAAACGGGATTGGACCATTTACAATAAACTTAAGTTTTATATTTTCTTACACGAAATAAATAATAATAAACGAATAAAAACGTCACTTGTTTACTTTGCCCTTTTCGATGGCACCAAAGAGCCATAACGATTCCAGTCTAAACTGGATTATTATAATTATAATTTAAAATTAATATATTTATTGTAAATAATAAATCGTTTCCAGTTTCATAATTATAATTAATATGTATGTGGTTATATAAATTTCAAATTAATGTTTATTGATCCACTTTTATGAGGAAGGGTGTGATTTTGTATCAAAGTATGGCGGCGTGTAGTACTAATATGATCGTTATTATAATAGCAATCGAACTGACGACATAAAGGTAGGGCGTTTTTTTTAAGTTCTCAGCAACCCAAATCACAGATGCATAGAAAATATTTAAGTTTACGTTCTGGTAAATATTTGAAAGTTCTATGAAGCCGAAAGATTCATTATCTTTTGTAAGGAGTAAACGGGGTTTTACATTTCCATCAATTTGATAAACCTGTTGAGAGAAATTTACGATATTGAAGTTTAATTTATTAATAAAAAAAAAAAATTTCATAAATTATTATGTCTTACTTTTTTATTTATAAATATTCGCATTTATCACTATTACTTATTGACTTTGATTATGGAAGATTGGTATATCGTGAATAAATAAAAATTATAATTGAATAATATATTTATTATTTTAAAAAATCATAGTGCTCAAGATATTTTGACAAAGTCAGTGCGGTTTCCATGAGAAATGATCACTTCTGATTGGTCAACTCAGCCATGAAACAGAGAAATACCATATTGCAGAATATGCATACAATATATTTAACACATGCTTTTTAGCAAACAAATTTAATAATCACATATAGTCTTTTACGACAATTTTTGCCTTCGAAAATTGGATGGAAAAGCGAAAATCAACGTCATTGGAGAGTACAAAGTGTTGAGTAGGGCAAGGGGAGGTGGGAATGCTACTTTTGTGAGGAAAGAGCAAATGATTAGCGGACTTATAAGGCTCATTCTTTTCAAGCTTTAAAAGCTTTTTCATTTACAGAGGGTCTGTTCGAGAAAAGAGTTCTTTAATGGCCGTCTAAATAATTATAACCAGTTTATTGTAAAAAACAAAACAAAAAAATACATAAAAGGGAGTGTGATCAATAATAACCTGGATATCAAGCCAAATTACTGCACCTTCTGTTTTAAATGCTGATTACAAACCGTGCAGGTGAGCCATCGTGGATTTATTGCCACACAATCCTAAAATCCTTCCGAATCGTCACATAAAGCAAAGGGCGCAACTCATTTAGTTCAGTTCCAGGAGAATTTTCGCACTTCGTGACAAGTACCGCACCAGCCGTCGCACCCTGGACTCTACGGTAGTACAGAAATTAAACCTGGGTTATCCCCAGTTCGGAAGGTCGAAGGGGATTTCCTGCAGGCCTGGCTATATCAAGAAGTTATTCAAACAAGTAAGGGTAATAACATCGGCGCACATTGGGTAAAACAGCGACTGTGGCACGCAAAAATTCAAATTTTACATATTTATTATTGAAATGGAAATCGTTCGTATCCAAACAAGACATAGGAATTGGACCCGAGAGATTACACTAATAATTCAATAAGACAGGTCAAAATAAAAACAATAAATCCTTTAAATTTCTCTTATTATGTGTTTGTTCATCATTCAATACAAATTATCTGCTTAAATGGAAGCTACTAAAGTCATGTAGCTATGAAAAAACAAATTTTGATGGCTGTTATATTTATATTCCAAATGTATTACCTAATTTTTAATTAAAAAATCATCTGGGAAAACAAACACAGTGTTATTTTTTGTACAGAGAGTTCCGGTCAACTAAAATACTCAGGCCTGTTTGTTAAACAACAACAAAAAATAAGAAAAGTTGAATAATTACAGTAACTATCACATCACTCGACAGATTTTTCTTATTTTTTCGTTCATCTACTCCAGACGAATTTTCCAACTTAAGAAGTGTGTGCTAACTTCGTCTCGGGTTGATGAACGAAAAATTTGTATACAGATGTGATAATTACAGTTAAAATTCAGCTTTTCTTAATTTTTTCGTCTATCAACCCGAGACGAAGTCAGCACAGATACCGCAGTTTGCATTTATTCAACAATATCCTATTATTCAATTGTTTTTTAAGCCAAATCATTTTACACACGAGTATTTCAATTGACCGGAACTCCCTGTATAAAAAATAATACTGTGTTTTCGCAGATGATCTTTTTAATTAAAAATCAGGCGAAGTATTTACAATATAAACATAACAGCCACAAGACATCCAATCGTGTCCAAAGATTTCTTTACCTTTTTTTTAAATCGATTTTGCGAAGTAATTTACTTTAATATACAATCCATCCAAATTTTTTTCTTAGTTGCAAAACTTCAGTAGCTTCAATTTTAGCAGAAAATTTGTACTCACTGATGAATAAACACACAATGAGAGAAAATAAAAGGATTTATTGTTTTTTGACTTGTCTTATTGAATCATTAGTGTAACCAATCGAGGCTAATATCTCGGGTCCAATGTCACTAACTAGTTTAGTTTATTTTTATATAGTTGTATGACTAGTTGTATTTATTTTTTCATGCCAAAGTCGTTGTTTGACCCACAATGCTGCGTGAAAAATCAATATTTTACATCAGTTCTTCAAGAAATTCCTTAAACAAGAATTATTTCTGAAATTATAAACGTCCTTTATGATATATATCGACATACGAATATAGTAAAACCAACCGAAAAAAGTTCTAAATATGAGATATAAAGTATGGATAAACACAGAATGAATAGCATTCAAAAACAGGAAGGTAGAGAACAGCAAAATTTTCGACGGGCCACAAATTCCCTTCAATAATTTCTTTACCAAAACAAGAGGTACGTTTCCTTTCATGACTGAATTTGTTCGAATTGGAGAATGCGACATTAAAAACATTATATAATATATGTTTATGTCGAAAAAAAAAAAGATTTGTTCATGCCTATTGGACTTTAGGAAAATAAATTGAGCATTTTCGTAATATCATGTCTATTACATTTTAGCTTAAAATCATTGAATTTCCGAAAATTTTCTAAAAATATAAATTTGATCTACAAATGTTTTTATTGGAAAATACAGTAACACTTCGTTATAACTCGAGTCCAGAGAAAAATATCGCTATAAACGGGAAAACGCTATATCCGAGAAATTATAAAAAAAAAACAACTGAAGACACTTTGTTTTAATTTACTTAAACAAGAAATTAAAAAAAAACAAAAAATATTTAAATCTACATATTTTATGTTTCTGGTACAAAATAATCAACGATTTTTTTTTCGTAAGGCAACACGAAGTATTAAGAAAGTATAAAGTAGTTTTAAAAACAGCATTTTCTGATTTGTCAATCAGAATCAGCAACTTCTGAAGCAGCACTGACTGATAAGAAAGTCAGGCAATCCCTAAGAGAAATGTCTTTCTAGGGATGGAACCAATGCAAATGGCGAGGGATAGTTTGGCATCATTTAAAAACAAGCCCAAGTTCTAACAGACTCATGTATGACCGGAAGATGGACTAAAGCACTGGAACTGAATGTAAACTATGCTCCTATCCGTGCAGTTCCAGGAACCGGAAGCCAGGCAAATTGAGTTGTTGGACCCCTCTTCCGAAAATGTGGTCGAGAGTCCAAAACTCCACCTCATGTAAAGGGTAAATGACCAGACAACATGCTTCTTGTCACCTGCCGGAACAATAACATTAAAAATCAAATCGCTGAACTCCTTGAAAAGAAAAATAATAAATGTTTCCAGGAAGTTTTTTGCCTAGATACGGAAGGTTCAACATGAATAGTGAATATTCTAGTGTTTAGTGCGACAGAAAAGGAAGCACTAATAGTAGATCCCGCAATAAGGTTCGAAACGAATGATCAGGACCAAGTCATTAAAATACAATCATAAAAGGATATAATTTATTTAAAGCGTATTCCTTGCCTACAAGAGAAGTACAAAGAGGAATTCGGCCTAAGCCAATTTCTAGTGACATTTTCCAGAAGTAGGGAAATCATACCGCTTGCAACAGGAATTTTTTTTTTGGAGAAGTTCTTTGGTTTTGAAAAAAATCAATTCCAGAGCCTGGTGGAAACCATTATTCTGGACTCACTAGGAATCTACATCATCATTCGTATTAAGCCTACTCTATTGCGTAACAACTCAGGAAAATTCTATTATGAAATTGGTGAAGGCAAGGAACAGCTTTGTTCTACTAACGAATTTTGTTTCATATCCTTCCTCTCCAAGATAAGCATTTTCCGATCTTTATTCCAGACCGTTAGCCATGACAATGGAACAATTCCCTTCCATCCTGGCCACTATTAGAGTTTGATGGTACTGACGCCACTAAGGCATAACACTCAACGTGATGCAAAAAGTAGGAAAAAAAATTAAATAAGATACATTCTACGTTTCTACATTCAGAGGGCGTCTTCTTTATACATTGAAACGATTATTGCATTTTAATTTTATTAAACGTGCTCATTTTCTATTTAAATGGCAATATCATTTTTTTTTAATGTACTAAAAATATCGACATACATTTTCTCTATAGTTAACCAATTTATGTGAGTGTAAATACCAAAGAATAATAATACCTGACTAATTAGAGCCCAATCTAAAAACGAATACCTCAAATACATTGATTATAAAAATATCTCATAATAAAATAAATTAAATGAATTGAAAAATAAACGTTAGGAAGTGTCTCAAACAGAACTGTGAAAAGTATTTCATACAATCTTTTTTTTTTTTTTTTTTGGTACAGGTTAACTCTGAAACATAAGAGTAGTGCATATATACAAAGTACAACATATTTATTTCTTACGTGTATTGTATAGATGTTTGTTATATTTTAAAAAAAAATTATTTAAGGTTTATTTAAAAGGTTTAACGTATATACTAATATTTTTGATAGTAAATGATTTTTATTTAAAAATAATACAAGCTGCCACACTCAAGGGCATTAAGTATTAGAGCTTTAAGAATACATTTGCAATATTTACACTCAATAAAAAAAACAAATAGAAATGAAAATAGTATCGAATAAATAAATAATTTAAACATATATATATTTTTTTTTATTTTTTTTTCGGTTGGCTCTATAGACCTTGAAGATCTTTGGCCGCGCGATGTGGTGTTCTTACAGACATTTATTGCTTGCGGAAGCACAGACAGCCTGGAGGGGGTCACCCAACCTCACGTTGCTGCGAACCATGGTTTCCATGGTGCAGCGGCAGGCTGCCCATTGCTCCATAACCGGTCCCTTTGGGGCCAATTCGGCAGTGTCCTTCCCACCGACTCACTCAGGTTCAAGGAAAGTGACAAATCGGCCTAGATCCACGGATTATGGCTGTTCGGAATCAGCAGGCGCACGAGGACCTATATTTCTTTCCCCGAGGCAGACCGTCCATGGACCGAACCTCCGGGCGGCTATTTTATGTCCTGGGAAACCACAACGCGATTCACAATTAAGGTACATGGAGTAAGGTCATCACTCCTACGCCCGGTCTGTGTGAGTAGCCTCCAGTAGGCTGACGGGCCTCACCCGGGGGGAGGGGTGATAAATTTCTTGAATTATTACTTTAATTGAATTAAAGTAGTGCCGGTGCCGGGATTCGAACTCATAAACTTCATTTACTCATTTACTCATTTTTACTCATTTAAAAAATATCAATATAAGGAAGCAGCCAAGATAAACAAAATTAAATTTAAGTAAAAATTAAAATAAATTGAAATTCCATTAACAACTTTCGTTGATGCTTCGAAAATGGCTCATTTGATTTGTCCATACGTTGGAGGAAAGTTGAGGATTAGCATGAAAATGGTTTAGTATCAATTTTATCAAATTGCATCCTCTACTTTTTTTTACGCATGCACAAAACTATTTTCCTTGACACGTTTATATTTCTAAAATGGCTCGTCCGATTTGGTCCAAAATAGGAGAAAGTAGGTTTTTAAGGACGCTAATAGCGAATTTAATATCGGGTTTTTAATCTCGCATGCGCAATTCAATTTACTGCTAAAGTTGAAGTTTTCTTCGATTTAGGAATTTTTTATTAAATTTATTATTCCATGCACATTTGTTTTTCTTATACACCCTAAAGAAATGGTGAGGAAGCAATGTGTGTTAAAAAAAAATGCCAAATGTATTTTTTCTACTTCATTATGTAATTCAGTAATCGTAATTTATTTTATTACATTTCGATTGATATAATATTGTAATTCATAGTATCCTCTTGTAATCAATAATACCATACAGTTAATGATTGATATTTCAAAACTTTAAACTACCCCAAAACGTAAAAAATTATAGCACCAGCCAATTACAATAGTATTTTTTTTCCGAAATCTGGTTGAAGAGGGGGGAAGGAAATAGGCTATCAGAAAAATTATACGTGAACTTGTCAGATACGCCCTTCTGCCCGAAGACATAAAACGACGGGGGAAGTTCGTAAACTTAGTTAATCATTTCCGCTATTTATGTTAACTTCTTTATCTGATAAGTGAAGAAATTTCGGATCGTTTGAATAATCAGAGAGCTCCTAAATTTCCATTATGTATCAACACTTTCTGAAAGTTTGGGTAAAAGTTGGATTAAAACTATGGAGGAAAGAACTAATTATAAAAATACGTTCGACGTGTATATATATATATATATATATATATATATATATATATATATATATATATATATATATATACTTACACATTATTGAATTCACCATGATTAACAAAAAATCAATTAACCTCTGATATTACAATTGAAGGATTAAATTTGATCCTTATCATTAATTTTGGCAAACTGAATATGGCATTTAAAGTCATACTCCCTTGCCCCTATTTGTTCTTAGGTATTAAATCTTTTATTATACATTAAATTATTTTTTTTAAATAAATATTTTCCTTAACTAATATAACCTTAACTGCCACATGGTCTCACCTCGACCTAACCTTAACTATCACCTCGAAGATGGAGCATGGAGCGATGAAGTGTGGAGCAATGGAATGATGGAGCGTTGGAGATGTCATGACCACGTGACTATAACATGTGGGCGGAGCATATGCCAGAATGCGTCATGGTTCACGTGACTAACCTGTTCATTAATACCGACTCGTGTACTTTGAAAATATTTTCAAAGCTAAGAAAAAGGTATAACCTCTTTGGCCAGCGTGATAGTCATTTCGATTTTAGGGATTAAAAGTTCAAAGTCAGTTGTTTACTTTTAGAGGAAGGATCAAGAGATAGTGCATTTTGATCACGTGACTAAAAAGGGGCGTGGCCCTTGTGGGCGGAGCATAGGACAGAAGATGACGTGGGTTACGTGGATGGAACACGTAAATAAAACTTATGGGCGAAGCATATGCCAGGATGCGCCATGGGTCACGTTACTGGACCACGTGGCTAAAACTTGTGGGCAGAGCATAGGCCAGGAGGTGCCATGGGTCACGTGACTGGGTCACGTGTTTCCAATTAAATCTAAATCTAGTGGAAATATCATCTTAAATGCATTTCATTATTTAAATTTAATTCCATGTATTAACTAAAAATTTAATTTTACAAAATTGCATACTTACTAAATGATTCCCTTTACAATTAATTCGTTACATTGTATTACCTTTCTGTAAAGATCTTATTTATTAAAATATTATTAAATATCTATAAAACTATATGTAATTGTTTAATTTAGTGGTAAGGAATAAATGAACAACAAAAACTAAATCATATCGTTCAAATAATATTGTAGTCTTGTTAGATTATCCAGGCACACCAGATTACAATAGGAGATATATATATTCTCTAGATTTCTATTAGAAAACGATTCAATTATCAGTGCTCAATAAAATACCTGAAAACATACAATAAAATTAGTTCAAGATAACCAAAAGGTTAGTTAGGAATATCCATCTCTGTAGAGTTAGATAAGATTATGTCATAGCGTCAGACATCGACCACAAAGGACTAATAACCCTTTGATCCTTAGTCTTGTACTTAACACTATCATAACCAGGCTATTGGTGGATATAATCAAACGAATCATGATTACATCATTGAACCTACCAAAGTTGACTTAATCAATATAATCAACCACAGCGTTTGGTGTCCACATAAATCACCGATAGGCTTCCTGCAGTTATTCATATATATATGTATGGGGGGTCTGGGTGGCCGAGCAGGCTAAGGCGCTTGCAATATGTAATCAAAGTTAAGCAACGTCAAGCGTGGTTAGTACTTGAATGGGTGACCGCCTACCGGGGAGAATCCACGCAGCCCGCGACTATCTCCCTCTGGGTATGCGAGGCCCATCAGCCTACTCGAGGCAACTCACACAGACCGGGCGTAGGAGTGAATACCCTACCCCGTGTACCTTGTAGATTGTGAATCGCGTTGTAATCCTCAAGGATGTCAAATAGCCGCCCGGGGGTTCGGTCCATGGGTGGTCTGCTTCGGGGAAAGAAATACAAGTCCTCGTGCGCCTGATGACCCCGAACAGCCATAATCCATGGGTCTAGACCGATTTGTCACTGTCCTTGAAGCCGAGTGAGTCGGTGGGGAGGGCACTGCCGCACTGACCCCAAAGGGACTGGTTATGGGTGCAATGGACAGCCAGCCGCTACATCATGGAAATCATGGTTCGTAGCAATGTGAGGTTGGGTAACACCCTTCAGGCTGTCTCAACTCTTGGAAGCGAAAAAAATATCTGTAAGAAAACCACATCGCGCGGCCAAAGATCTGCATGGTTTATAGTGCCAACTGAAAATATATATATATATATATATATATATATATATATATATATATATATATATATAAATGCAGGCTGTTACTATTTCACCAAATTCATTTACTTAGATGAAAATTTTCGGCCTCTAAGCGATCCTCAGGTATCTCTGTAAAAGGCCCTTATTTAGTTTAATTTAAAACATAGTACACTAGTAAATAGTTTTGTAAAAAAAAATTCTAATGTATAACCATATTCATTCTTTAAAAAGTGTTAAAATACAAATAATACCATAATTAAATCCAATCTGGACCAGGTCCAATTATACAGAGTCACTTAAAAATGAACACATATAACAAAAACAATATCAAAATTGAGGTTAGGATCAAAAGTTAGGGAGCCATCTCAGTCATCGCAGGTGGAGCTCCAAAGAAGAAGGCAATACAATGTTGCAATTAATTATAACAAAAATAATTAATAATAGAAAGTTAACACAATACATTAATAAACACATTGATGAATTGGTTAAGAAAATCTTGCCCTATCATGATATTAGAATTACAAATAAAATTAATAGAAAATTTCAACCCAAATTCAATAAATCGTATTATACTAATGGCAAAAAACAAAAACTATCTTTTAACACGGATAATATTAGTAAGATTTTCATTGAAGTGAATATTTACATAAAAAATAATTTGATTAACAGGCATAATAATTTACATAGAAGCAACAGAGTAGAAAATTTAACTAACATTAGCATTCCAAATAATATTACATTTTAGCTTTGTGAGAAAATTTTAATGTAATACCTTATAATAATAATAAAGAGATTATTAGCATTATTCCTGATGCTGAGTTAGTGATTAATGATTTATTAATTACGGATAATCACAAAGCCTGTATTCGAATTGATATTAATAAAATCATTAGTCATTTCATAGATAAAGAAAGAAATAACAAATATAAAGAAAAATTTATTAATTTAAAAAAAAAATTAAATTAAATGTTTAATAAAAATTAAACACAAATTACATCAACAAATAAATAAGGATTTAAATACTACATTTTTTTTAAAACAATAGTAATTTAAATATAATCAAATCAGACAAAACAAAAAAACAGTTGTAATTGAAGATAAAGATTACAACAAAAAACTTAAGGAGTTATTGTATGATAATAAGATTTATAGAAAAATTAGACATGACCCATTTAAAGCAGCATATAAAATAGTAGAGAATTATGTAAATAAATGAATAAAAAGCATTTTTATTAAGAAATAAAATAAAATTATTAAACCCAAATTATAATACTCCCAGAATTTATGGCATAGCTGTTACATAAAAATAATGCTTCACTTAGGTCTATCATCAGTAATATTAATGGAATTACAGAAATGTTGGCCAAATACCTTAACCCTGCACTTAATAATCTGAACTCACAGAATACTTATGATGTTATAAATGCAATAGAGGTTAAACAAATATTAGAAAGAATTAACAAAATGCACAATAATTTTTGCTTAGTCAGTTTTGATGTTGAAAGTTTTTTTACTAATGTTAATAACCAGGAAGTGATTAAAATGAGTTTTTCAGAATGTTTAAAGGTATCGCCATGAGTGCGAATTTAGACGGAATTATTGTGAATAATATACTAGACAGGACTATGAAAAAATATAATAAAAAATTGTGCTCATTATAGTATTTAAATTAAAGTAAATAAGGGACTTTTACAGAGATGCCTGAGACTTCAAGGCCGAAAATTTGCATCTAAATAAATGAATTTAACGAAATAGTAACAACCTGCATTTATTTTTGTATATAAAAGCATTCACCTTAAATCAACAAATATATATATTAAAAAAATATGTATACATAATTGCTGTCCGAAAGGAAATTGCTGGCATGGGGGAAAAGGGTTCTCTGCAGGACCTATGACCCGGTGTGTAAACATGAGCAGTGAAGAATTCCTACCAACGAGGAGCTACGCCGGTTGTATGCGAAATCTGAGTTGTTCTCAATTGTGAAGGGAAGCCAGATCAGATGGTTAGGTCATTTGGCATGCTGATGCCAAGAGAAGTAATCCCAAAATGCCTTCTCGAGGACCGATCTGCTGAAAGATTTAGTAGAGGAAAACGCCTTAGGTGGTTGGATGAGGTGGAGGACATCCTGAAGAGGCTGAGAATCAGAAGATGGCTGATGCTTGCCTGGGATAGGAGAGAGTGGAGAAGGGTGATAAGAGAGGTCCAGATTCTTACAGGACCGTTGCGCCAAGAATAAATATAACCATATATAGCGAGATCTGTACCACTATGAGTCATAACGAGTCTTGGTCTCAGTAGCTGGTGAAGATGTATTACTTCTTGACCATAGGTTATTGAAGGAGTTGTGTGTTGTCAGGGCCCTCGCCCAGCCAACAGATTTGTCTCTGATCCGATAAAGAGTCGCTTTATGGAGGATGAGAGTGCCCTAGAAAGGTCTAACGATCCTAGTGCTGATCCACTGCTGATATGATAGATAATAAATTTCCAGCCCCAACTGGACTCGAACCCGGGACTTAGGATCACAGCATCTTACTCACCATATATATACACCAATAAGAATTGTGAGACAAATAAAAAAAATCAGGCCTAAGACTACATTTTACCAAATAATAGCTATTGTTACTGATCTCCCTGGAAATAATGACATACTCTTAATTTGGTTCATGGTTATACTCAAATAAACTGTATCTTTGGTTGTCCTGATAAGCTCTCCATTTTTAATTTTTAACGTATTTATTTTCCAACCCCACAGTCAGAATTAAGTTCTTTTTAAAGCAGAGTACATTTTGAGATATTTAATATTTTAAAACGTTTATAAATAAAAAGTATATAAAAAAAATTCTTGTGAAAAATTGAGCGAGTTGCATTCTGTCTGAAGTGAATTTCACTAAATATTTTAAACCAAAAAAGGATTATTGGTTGTCCATCGCACAACAACTTCTACTGGGCAATAACAAAAAAAAAAAAAAGAAAATGGGAAAAATCAAGAAGATAATAGGGTTTTCTATTTTTTGATGTACCTATAAAAGCGAAAAGTCGTAAAACTCGCCAACCAAGTCAGATTTTGCACTCTTTGACACTGATACAACACTTATATACGTCTCAAGGCTACTTTCTATGAACGTGAATATTTTTTTTTTTTTTTTCATATTTTTAAAGTGACAGCTTATTTGAGAATGACCCTCATGTTCATTCCACTGACATTGCGGATATATTCAAGGATACGGATAAAAAAAATTATTATCCAACAAGGCATAATTCAAGATTCGAAGCAAACCCTAAGTTCTATGCGTTTAATCTAATATGAAGAGAAATTTATTGATGACAATAAAAAACACAAAAAATATCTAAAAAGATTTTGCTGTGGATCGATAACGAACTTGTGCAGAAGTTTGACTAGTTCGTTGTGTTTTTGGGATAATTTAATTATAAGCTGTTTAACAATTCAAATCAGGGAAAGACCAACACTGCCAGTTGTGATAGGTTATTATTTTATTCAAATTTACTCTAGTTTTCTTCAGGATCCTATGTATAAATTCTCGCCGTAAGCCCTGAGGGATTTTTTGTTTTTGTTTCATAGAGATAAAAAAAAATCTGGATAGTTTTTAGTTTTGTACATGAATTTAAGGGAGTGGGTATTGAATGAAAACATTGGAGTACTACCAACAGGTTAATCATATTAGATTCATATATTTATAAATTTATATTCATATATAATTTCAGTAATAATTTGTTATGTGATGTAATATATAAAATTGTAGTTCAATTATATAGGAATTAGAGCAAATCGAAGAAATTTAAGAGCGATTTATTAAGTTATAATGAATAATAATATTATTTTTAAACTTTATAAAAATAGTATTTCAATATTTTAAAAATTATATTATAAAAGTAAGAGAAATCTTTATTTCAATCTGATATAGTTAATGTTCTCTGGTCTTATTAGGATTAAAAGTTTCCAAGTTCCGATCGAAAAATAATTTATAATTCGGGCAGTAATTAGAAGGACTCCATCTTTTAAGGCCTGCATTAATTCGTTTGTTTAAACTGCGAAATCCATCCATGTTTATACCTTTTGTAAAAGTGATAGATAAGGAACAAATATCAAACTTATATTCTTATATCATTATAGTGTAATATTTTTTCGGAAAATGAAATAGCTCTAAAAATGAAATAGCTCTAAAGTTCTTTGTATAGCAGTCGGACAGCAGTATGCGATCGTATAATAATTCCTGATACATTAAAAAAAACAGGTCGATTATGACAAGTCATTTTTACTTTCTAAAAACGCAAATAAAAAAAATGGGGTGAGGTGGAGAGGGGGAGAGGGGGTGAGGGGGAGAGGGTGTGAGGGGGAGAGGGGGAGAGGGGGTGAGGGGGTGAGGTGGAGAGGGGGAGAGGGAGTGAGGGGGAGAGGGGGAGAGGGGGAGGGGGAGAGAGAGAGAGAGAGAGAGAGAGAGAGAGAGAGAGAGAGAGAGAGAGAGAGAGAGAGAGAGAGAGAGAGAGAGAGAGAGAGAGAGAGAGAGAGGGAGAGAGCAGAAGACCGCATCGAGGAGACAATCCGATCATGAAGGGGCAAAGCGGAAGGTACCCGAGACGACGAAGGCAACAATAAGATAAGTCATAGTCCCTTCATTCAATTTATACATTATTGTTTAATGTTATGTGGCACCATAGTGAAATTTCAATAAGAAAGTTAGACCCAGTTTTCTTAAATACAGATGTTAAAATTGATAGGCTTTAATAATGAGAGTAATTTAGGTTTTAAATTATTAAACCAATAGTTTAATTAATAAAATTCTCTTAAATACTGTAAGATCTTCTATCAAAATCAATTATTATATTTACCCTGCATGCCATCATGTAGTTTAGTTAAGTGAATTGGTAAACGGGACACCCTTGGAAAGCATCTCCAATAGTATTTATAATATTCCAACCTAGTGATCATAGCAGGGAGGTCTGTGGTTTCTAGCCTTTTAAGTTAGTGTAACTAAATAATCAAGTTGATTGGAACCGATACAAATACAGTATATATTAGATAAATAAATTAAGTAAATGCGGCTTCTGGAAATCCCACCTGCCTTAGAAAAGCAGATTGTCAGAAACATAGCAATATATGCCTATATATTGCCTATTAATTTTCATTCCTCTAAATTATTCAGAGTTAAATGAATTATTTTAGATATCTAGATATTATATATATATATATATATATATATATATATTGAAACATACTTCGTTAATTTTACGTTGCGACAACATAACCATATATTATTTAAATAATGCATTCGTATTATTGTATCATATTTCTGTTATAATAACAATACATTCATTTTAGTAAAAGCAAAACATTACACTGAATATAATGAAATTTCAAAACCATTCAGTGTTACCTCATGTACTCAGTTTAAATAAAAAAAAAACAATAACAGAAAAATAACAGAACTAAAAATTGAGAACTGGCCAGTAAATAAGTTGTTTAAAAAAATATATATGAAAAATAAAGCCTGTTGAAATTATTAGCGGTTCACTAAATAAATCAGAGGGAAAGGGGGACGAGAAAGAAGTTTAATCGAGCATACACATTTTTTCTATATTTAAAGAAGCGGCATAAATTGATTGGCCAAGAAAGAAGGGAAGGATGACAAGCCAACATGTAGACAATGAAATTTTTTAGGAACTTCAATTATGCATGAATGACCTCTTCCCAATCAAAGTAAACGAATTTTTCTGAAATCCTAACGAACGGCTTTGTTTGACTTTCATTATCTGGGGTCACATTAAAAAATTGTGGGCACGATATTCTTTCATAAATTGTTCGTTATGTTGACCTTAGCATTTACAGGCCTGGTTAACATTTAACGCGCGCACGCACACACACACACACACACACACACACACACACACACACACACACGCACACACACACACACACACACAAACACAAGCACACGTATGAATATGTGTTTAGCATTTTAAGCACGATATAACAAATGTCTCCGATGTGGTCCGAAAGTTTACAGCACTTAGACCTAGGGTAGAAGACTCAGAGAAACAAAGTAATCTTGAAAAATATCAGCAGTCTAGTTTTTCCATATTCGCAGGATTATGTGCAGTTGGCATTGTTACACCCTATCTAACTTATTGTTTTAATTTTGTATCGATTAGCTCAATACAAAATCATATTGTAACGAAATAGCTCAATTTAAGTACAAATCCGTAGATGCATGAGAGCCGTTATGTAATTCCGGGGAAAAAGAAGATACCATCTATTAAAAGGTGCTAATTGGAAAGCCCATATTCTGGTAGGAAGACGGCATAGGAGCAACCTGCGAAATGTGAGAACATTCAGAGGGGCTAACGTAGACTCGGACTATTTTCTTAGCATAGCGCACATAACTGCTAAGATATGTTCAGTCAGGAACTTTAAAGCTGCTGAGAAACCCAAAAGTTTTAATTTGGAAAAACTGAAAAATACGGAAACTCAGCGTACCTATGCTGAGGTACTTGATACAAAGCTATGCCAAAGAAACTGTAATGAAGACCAGGACATTGAGAGGTACTGGTCAGGGTGTCATAAGGCAATAATGGAAGCAGCTGAAGAAGTCTTGGGACCACAGGAGAAGGAACCTAGGTCGACATGGTTTGACGAAGAGTGTAGAACAGCCACGGAAAGGAAGAATCTCTCATATGAGGCCATGATTAGAAAAAGCACTAGAAGAACAGTAGAAGAGTATAGACAGAGAAGAAAGGATGAGAAACGGGTACACCGTAGGAAGAAGAGACAAAAGGAGAGGGAGGAGATGGAGAAGATGGAATTGCTGCGCTGTAACCAGGAAAGTAGATATTTCTTCCGACTTGTCAACAAACAAAGGAAACCCTACACGAATAAGCTAAAATCATGCAGGGATAAAGAGGGTAACTTGGTCACTGACAAGTATAAAGTCCTTACAGAGTGGAGAAACTATTTCCGTAATCTTCTCAACTATGGAGGACCCGCTTGTGAGTAAGTGAGAACCTATGCTCAGGACGACGAAGAAGAAAACAGGATAAGCCTGCTGGAAGGATCAGATCTCGAGCCCCCTGAAGAGGATGAGATTGATGATGCTATCTGCAAGCTGAGAAATAATAAAGCCCCTGGAGCCGATGCACTGCCAGCGGAACTCTTAAAAAATGGTGGAAGTGAACTCATCAAAACACTTCAAGACCTTCTTCTCATGATATGGACAAATGAGAAGATGCCCACTGACTGGAACATGTCAATAATATGTCCTATTCACAAAAAGGGTGATAGATATACATGTAGTAATTATCGAGGAATCTCGTTGCTTTCATGCGCATATAAGATACTGTCCCAAGTACTATTTAAACGTCTCTTGCCATATGCTGAAAGGGAACTTGGTCCGTACAAGTGTGGCTTTAGGAAAGGAAAATCTACATCGGGCCAAATCTTCTGCCTGCGAACCATTTTAGAAAGGGGTTGAGAGCATCAAATAAAAACACACCATCTATTCATAGATTTTAAAGCGGCGTATCATAGTATAGAACGTGAAAGCTATACAGTGCCCTGAGAGAACTTAATATACCTGAGAAACTTATACGGATTATTAAAGTTACTATGAGGGATGTTAGATGTGTGATATAGATAAACGGCGAAAGGTCAGAAGAACTCCATGCAAAGAAGGGACTCCGGCAAGGTGATGCATTGGCCTGTTTATTGTTTAATCTGGCTTTAGAGAAGGCAATACGAGATGCGGGTTTACGCAAAGATGGAAACATATTTAACAGGCTAGTCCAATTGTTGACATACGCCGACGATGTAGACATTGTGGGATGCTCTTTCCAGTCAGTGAGTGAGGCATTTCTAGCTCTGACGAGATCAACCAGTAAACTTGGACTACAGGTGAATGAGCCCAAAACTAAGTACATAGTTACAGAAGAGGTTCCGAAGCCAGGTGAGACGGTGACCATAGGACAGAATAAGTTTGAAAAGGTCTCTGAGTTTAAGTACCTGGGATCTATACTGACACAAGACAACAGCCCCGATGTAGAGATCAGAAAGAGGATTGCCTCAGCTAATAGATGTTACTTTGGTCTAGCTAGGCAGCTCAACAAGAGAATACTCTCAAGAAAGACTAAACTCCACCTCTATAAAACCTTAGTACGCCCCGTACTCTTGTATGGATCAGAATGTTGGGCAGCATCCAAGGTAGCTGAAAAAGAACTAATGATTTTTGAGAGAAAAGTTCTTCGACGAATTTTCGGAGGCGTAAAAGTTGGAGAAGAATGGAGACGCCGGACAAATTGGGAATTGTACACAGCCTTTGGAGAGGCTGAAATTGTTAGAACAATGAAATTAAGACGGCTGAGGTACGCAGGGCATGTTGCCAGAATGGCTGATGGGGAAATGCCAAGGCTATTGCTGACCCAGCCAATCCATGGAACAAAGAGGAGAGGAAGGCCAAAGCTGAGGTGGTCGGATGGTGTCTCTACAGACGCTAGAAACATGCTAGGAGTGAGGAACTGGATCGCGACTGCACGGGACCGTGACGATTGGAGGAAACGGTTGGAGGAGGCCAAGACCTGTCACCGGGTTCTAGAGCCGTAAAAAAAAAAAAAAAAAAAAAAAAAAAAAAAAAAAATTGGAAAGCCCTAAGCCAAATTAGTTAGTTGGTGAAATATTGGTTTATCGTTGGGAAATGTTTTTGTGGTATATTATTAGTTATCGTTCTATAGTCAATCCTTTTTTACTGCATCTAAAATAGCTAGAAATGTATTATCTATTTTAATGCAGTGACCTGACTGTTGATTTTAAATACCTTTCTTATAATGATTTATAGTTATAAATATATTTATTTTTAAAGCTATAGTTAAAGGATTGACGTTTAATGTAACTACTTAAACATAATTGTTCATTGTTCATATATTTTATTTTATAAAAACTTTTAATTAATCCAAGACGAATTATATCTCTACGGACTTGACCTATGGGGGACAGCTAAACTTTTGAACATCAAATTTATCCAATCCTTACACTCTAAAGTCTTCCGAACAATAATCAATGATCCATATTATGTTTCAAACAACACCTTACATCACGACCTCGATATCCCACATGCCCTTGACCTTATTCCATAAAACTTCTACAACTTTCACAAGATCCTCACTCACCATCTTAATCCATTAGCACAATCTCTATCTTTAATCGTCCCTATAATCCTCCTCGAAGATTGAAGCGGCAGTGGCCCCGAGACCTTTTGTAAATATGTTGTTAGAGTTCGGGCAATGGCCAGCTCATCCACTGAAGTCCTGAGCGTTTGCGGCTCTAGTGCACTCACCCAGTCTCCACTGGCTTTCAATACCAGTGACGCGACTGGGAGAGAAGCGCTGAGATCTCCTAGAGTCCTGCTCCCCTCTCTCTCCTCCACACGTGGAGAATAAAGCTTGGTTAGGAGTTCACTAGGGCAGAATGTAAATATTGTATATAAGCATGAATGTGTTCAAGTTGATTTATTTAATTTTAACTTTACTCAAATTTTCCTTATTTTGGCTTTTTACTTATTCTGTTATTATTCAATCTATCAATCTATTTAATTTCGTTTGTGATGCACATATTTCCATATTTATATTTATATATATATATATATATATATATATATATATATATATATATATATATATATATATATATATATATATATATATATATATATTTTGTTTATTAATTTATTTATTTTTTGTATATATTTGGTATATATTGTATAAATGAAAACTTAGAGCCCCAATACTTATTATCCTTGAGTGTATTGCATCGTTATTTAACAAAGATTAAGAGGTTTTTGTATAGGTTTCATAACTATAATAAATAAATGATGTGGAGGAAGCTTAGATTGCTTGAATAGGTACATCTGAAAATTAATAGATCAATTAATAAAAAATTTAAAGAAAATGTATACAAAAATTTCATTTTAATTTATAATAATTAGGAAAGAAATTATATTTTTCAAGATTACTGATTATCTTATGTGACTTTATGATATATTGGACATCAATTTAATTTTTTTTTTTTTCTGTTTTACTCTATTTCTGATGTGGTTCTACTTCTTAAACCTCTTTTTGGAAATCGAGGGTTGTAGTTGTTTTTAAATTTTTTTATTTTAATTCCTCAAATTTAGCTTCTTATTAAGAAGCATAACGCACATGTTGTTCAATAGAATCGCTCAGCATTAGGAAGTTTGCCAATTAAATGTTGTCATCTTCAACATAAAATCATAATATACGAAGAACTAGAATTTTTGTTTAGGTTTAAGGTGAAAATTGCCTATCCGTTTTTTAACTCAAGTTTTTTGGCGTCGCTTTTAGCGCTACCAAGGTAATCTGCGTTGTATCCTGATCCGCTAGAGTCAGATGTATGGATCGGCGACGTCACATATTACCAAACTAGAGGTGAAGAGAAAGGCTTGCTCGAATCAGGTCCTTATATAGTGAGGGTAGGCTTATGTAGGAGGGAACGAAGAACCAAGCAAGGGGTAGAATGACAGAGCCAGTCCTTCTATCACGCTCTAAGTACCCAACTTTCTTCACATCCTACCCGGATTCAGAGCCCCTATATTTCACCTCTGCAGGTCGGTTACTCCCAAAGAGTACCGTATAAACAGAAGTAGCAAGGCACGAAAAATACCCCATTTACGGATATTCACAAAGTTCGAGAATCGCAAAACATTTTTCATACTGTGAAATGTAATAATATTTTCACTGCTTGAAATAATGAAAATGACTATTGCATGTAACAGTAGGTACACATTAGTTTTAAAAACTAATTTTATAAAGACAATTTTGAATGACGCCTTAGAATTATTTTATTTATTTATCTTTATATAAACTATTTAAATAAATTAATATATAAGAGAAAAACTTAATATAATTAGAAGATTCCCAAAACGATGTCATTAGTCTCTCAAATAGCAGGAAATAATTACCAAGTCAACGCTCAGGCATCATCATACTGCAATATGTGTTGAGAGGTGTTGGAGTGATGTGCTGTTTCTAGTATATGGTTCTTTCTTGGCTTGTTGATATGAGATGTGGTGTTTTAAGATAGATTTTCACTGGTATTTCCCACGGTTGCGACTGACAGAGGCTGCTGGCAGTTGACTATTTGACTTATTTGAACGGGGCATATTCGGCATAGTTCGTCCGGCAGTCTAGGTATGATATCATATCTATACTGCTGCTGTCCTGACTGCTCCAGAAGAAGTCGGTCGGTCGACAGTACGACGGTTCTTGGTTGTTTTCATGTCGAACCACAATTTTGATAATAACGCAAACATTCCGACGGTTCCTATGTTACTGTTATTCATTTTTTCGTCATGCAAGACAAAATAAGATGTAATATTGTTAAACATTTAAACAAAACTATAGCCAATCAATTTTGTAGGCTTGAAGTAACAACAGTATTCGTTACATTTTAGATCTTATACTAATTAGGAAATTTCTTTTTAAAAAGACTATCAAACATAAATCCGATTGACATTAAAAAATGGAAGACATTTTCAACTTAAATAAATACTCAAATTCAAATATTGAAAAATCAAAAGGTACTGATTTACTTATCTCATAATGATAAAATATTATCTATCATGATTTCATTACAAATACGTATAAGTTATTTATTACTGAAATAACAGTTATTATTGTCTATATTAATTAATTTTAAATCAGAGATACGTTACATCTTCATTTCTTATATTTTCTATCCACAACACTACAATATGATATCACTCTGTAGAAGTTGGACGTTTATTTGATCTCATCTTTTTCTGCTTTGAATTAAAATTGAATTAATGTAGAAGAGCAAAAACCCTACAAGAGACATGAAATAATTGTTAGAGTATTTCATTTATACCCAAATAAAATTGTTTTATTGAATATTTTTCTCTTTCACAACACACGTTTTAAGGTCCCAAATAAAGTCTCGCAAAAGGGTGTGTGCCAGCGTGCGTGCTTGTGTGTGTGTGTGTGTGTGTGTGTGTGTGTGTGTGTGTGTGTGTATGTGTTTGAGTGTGGTAAGTCTAAGTGAGTGCCACTTTACATGGTCGATTTAGCACATTTTTACCGATTTACTAATGATTTTTATGAAACCCGTTATATCAATGAACAATTAACTGTAAAAAAAATATTGATGACATCAGGTCTAAAAATAAAATTTATTGTTTGATCCATGTATCTGAGGGCAGCACAGTAAACCAAAACATAATCTTACTGAACGTTTGTTTGAAAACGACAATATGTTTCACTATCCCATGTTTCGTTACTACAAATGTACATACATCTGTTTGATATATAAAAAAAAAATCTTTTTGCGCTATTGGTCTTTAGGTTACAAAAAAAAAAAAAAAAAGTATTTATTTATATTGTGGTTAAATGCTTATTTCTAAGAATTGAAACCAATTTTAAACTTCATGCTTAAAAACATAATTTCAAATTAAGTTCAATTTAAAAATATTTATTAATTCCTAGTTAAACTAAAAGCAGTTTTAATGTATTCAATATGAAACATAATTTTTAAAAAATAATAATCCTATTAAATTCATATTTTAAAAAATGTATTTTTTAATTTTTTTAAGTGCTTTGGAGTGCGAATTTAAAAATGAAAATTAACAAGTAATGCTCAGGAGAAGCGATTTTTTTTTTAATTCAACTGTTAAATTTTAGCCTTAAATGTTTATTTAAAACATCCTTATTTTTTTTTTCCTTCCAGGCTTGATCTTGACAAGTTCAAGCTGAAAACCATTTAAAGCTATGAAGTCCAAGTAAAATGTTTATGACACTTCTCAAAAATGGGAAGCTGTAAAGAAAAAAAAAAGAAAGTTGAGTACTCGACCAAGTTTCATACAAAGTTATGACGGCATAAAATTTTATTGAAGTCCTAGGACTAGCACTTAAAAGTCCAATCGCACCTAACATAAATGAAGAAGAATGAGAAACGAAATGAAATTAAACTGCGCCTCAGTACCTTTGAAAAAATTGAAGCATTTTCACCATTTTAGAATCTTGTATTCTGAACGTCATTATAATTTTTCAGGCAACATCGAAATGCGATTGGTCGCGTCTTTCATAACTATTAAATGACTATCAATAAGCCTATTAAAAAGGAGGTGTTATCTGCAAACCACAAATTTTCGCCACGCGTCAACCGATCGTACAGTGTCAAAGTAAAAAGCAATAGCTGTTGGTGAAACTATAAAAGTAGACCTATGACTTTTTCCTCTGGCATTTTTTGATTAAATCATTGGCCTGGCCGTGAGAAGCATTAGAGCCGATTTATGTTGGGCACTCTGTTTATCTTCTGGTCACTCCTTCAAATAAATTATAAAATTTATACTTTTGACTGACCATTTTCATCATAAGTTTCTATCTTTAAAAGCAATATCTACATACATATCTCTCTGTCACTAGCAAGCCTTTCAAGTACAATCATTATATAAATAAGATAATTTTTTAATTTATTGTTTTAAACAATAAGTAAAGCGGGTTCCTTATTCTTTAACAACTTTAAAGGATATTTGAAAGTTGCTGAGACAGAATGGACGTGGCTCTAACGGAGACGGACAACGAGCCAGTGACAAGACAAATGCCCGAATCCCTCCTCTTCAATTAAGCTCTTTTGTTCCTCGGCGGGCGAAGAAGCATCAATCCACCGGTGATTCTGCCGAAAATAACCGGCCAAAATGGACGGGCGGGGTTATTTATTAGAAAACACAATCCAGGTAGAGAGAATGTTGTTTCGTGTTAGCCACCTCTTTATATTACGGTCGGGATTTATTATCTTTTAGCTCGACCATCTAGGAACCAACCCCCCACTGTCTCTCCCCCTCTGCACACGTAGGAGATGATATAGAATAGCCCCGGATATGGAACGTTCTCATCTAAACTCGAAAACTATTTTCGAATGAGCTACCTTAGTCGAAGGACGGAAGTAGTTAACGCATTACATTCCAGTGACGTAAAATTATTATTTGTTTTTTTTTACTGGTTGTGAAACGCAGGAAACAATAATGATTCACACTTTGTACTATTAAACAATACTCTGTAAAATTATATATACTCAACACATAAATTAGTTTGATATTATGAATATCACATAATATTACATCGACAATCCTAATTAAACGGAACACAATGAAATTACAAAGCAATAAGCACATTTAATAGTAATTATACTTTTTAATTATTCCGGGCTATATCCATTTAGAACAATATTACCAGTAATAAAAAAAAAAAGAAATAGTTCAATAAATTTACATATACAAAATAATAAACTATGAAAATTGATAGTAAATATTTATTAACAATTTTTGGAGAACTGGATAGATAGGAGATGATTAAATAAAGGAAATTTAAAAATGGGAAGAATATTGAAGCAACGGATGGAGGAAAGAATGGAATTCACAAGAGACGAGATCAGGACGAATAAGGAAAGATTTTTTAAATTCTGTGATGCGTTGGGTGACTGTATACGATATGATAAATTTGATGGACGAGTCAGTATTTCGGGAACAGACAGAGGATTTGAGCTCAAAAAGATTGGAGGTGTATAATGTGCAGCGGGATTGGATAAATTGGCAGAAGGATATTAGAAAAAACTTGCGTCGGCTTAAAGTAAGACATACACTAGAAGTGTAATACTTCTTTTAATTTGTGCCAACGTTTCGGATGAAATTATAGGCCTTCATCAGAGCTAAGCAAAACAAAATACAACCATAAAATCATGAAAGCCACGAGGAATAAATATAAATATAATAGGAAGTACAAAAAATAATATGAAACAATGTCCATAAAATATATATAATGTGTTTACATATAAGCTGAAAATTATGAATCCATTAATTATAAAAATGGAGATAATGAGTAATTAATGAAAGAATGATAGATAATAGACGTAACAGAATACATAAAAAAGGCAAAAATAAATAATACATAAGTTTTATAAGCCAAAAGAATATGTGGTTAAATAAAAAATATTATAAGAGATTATTAATTGAATATTAATAAATGAATTAAACATATTTTCGTCTCAAAACCGGTGATATATGACACATTACATCCATATAAGTTCCTTTACTGCTAAGTCGGCACAGTTCTTTTTAACGTCTATATCTCCAACGTATTTAATTATATTTTTAACCTTATTTTTTTTAAAAGATTTTATTCTTGAAACTTTTTGTGTTTAGTTCACGAGTCTCAGCCTCCACTGGAACTTGTTAGGAGACTAGTATGATTCGGAGTTCCTCAAGCTGGTTGTAAGTATTTAAGTATGCCAGAGTCTAAGCACTTTATTTTACTTCATTAAAATCTAAGTTTAATTTAATTTTTCTTCTATTTATTATTTGGCCATTATTTAATTTATGTATATTTACGGTAAATATGGTGTGAATGAACTTTTTTATAGCTATCACCGTTATCCTAAATTGAGACAGTATGTAATCTTCTTCTTCTTTTAATGGCGCAACAGATGCCTGAAGCGAGGCTTGGCCTGCTCGATCTCTAAGTCCCATCTGTTTCGGTATATTGCATGGGTTATGCTAATTCGTAGCTTCCTGAGATCTTCCAGGATATTATCTCTCCATCTGCCTCCTGGCCTTCATCTAGAACTAACTCCATAAGGACAGTTATCGTACACTCTTCTTGCCATTCTTCTTTCATCCATTCTAAGCAAGTGAGCCAGCCACTTCAATCTCTGTATCCTCGCAAAAGAAGAGATGCTCATGTCACCATAAAGGTCGTATAATTTAGAACTCTATCTTCTTTGCCAAATCCCTTACTGGCCCTATGATTCGCCTGAGTATGTGTCTTTCGAGCCTTTCCACCAACTGTGAATCATTTTTGTTTAGCGTCCAAGACTTACACGCGTACGTCACTACAGGCCTAATCAGTGTTTTTCACAATATAATTTTTGTTTTACAGCTAATCATTTTACTATTTAATAATTTGACAATGGCAAAATATGCATGGTTCCCTGCCAGGATTCTTCTTCTTATTTCCTCCCTTTCATTCTGGCTATCATTGATGACTCAGCCGAGCTACTGAAAGGTGTGAACGACCTCAAAAGTGTGCGTTCCTATCACTTAGTATTGCTGATGGCGCACTCGCTTCTCTCTTCTTAGTATCAACAATTTAGCTTTTTCCTCATTTATTTTAATCCTACCCTGCTTGCTTCCATCTCAAGCCTTTGCAGACTGCCCGTAATGCTAGGTAGTGAGCTTCCAATTATAACGACATCATCCGCATAGGCAAGTATTTGGGTCATCCGATTAAATATATTTCCACCTACAACTAATTCCCGCTCTTTCAATGGTTGCTTGGAGTGAAATATTGAAAAGGAGAGGTGCAAAAAGATCTCCTTGTCTAAGATCATTTTGTATATTTAATGGTTCTGACAAGCCCCCTTGACAACTTACCCGACAATTCGTATTTTCCATTTTGTACACCATAAGACGTATTAGTTTCTGAGGATCTCCGTTGCCTGCATGATATTGAAGAGTTCTTGTCTACTGACCGTATCATACGCTTATTTAAAATCGACGAACAGCATCCACATTGTCTAACCATATTCCTTCATTTTTTCGCAGATATTTTACATTGTCCAAACCTGTTACATCTGAAACCTCCCTGATAGTCCCCAAGCTTCCTCTCAACATTCGGCAGTAGTCTGTAATACAACGCGATTGAGAAAACTTTGTATGCCGTATTTAGTAGAGTTATACCTCTTTAGAAGAGCACAGCGTTGGGTCACCCTTTCTTTTATAAGCTGGAACAATGATGCCTTCCCTCCAATCTAGGTACTGATTCTTCTTCCCAAATTTGCGTTATGAGCTCTTCCAATTATTTTCTTATTTCACTTCCGGCATTCTTGAACAGTTCCGCTGGTAGACTCCCGATCTACTCCCGATGCTTTCCATTTTTTTAATTTGTTCATTATTTCATCAATGCTTTCTGCGTCTGGGGGAATGTGCTCATCGCACAGGTCTTGCCTGGCAATTCCATGAGAGACACATGTAGAACTTTCATCAGTTTCTGAGTTCAAAAGATTACAAAAGTAAGCTTTCCATCTATTTTGCACATCGTCCGGTAGGATATTTATGTTTCCATCATCATCTCTTATTCCTATGGACGGATTTGTTCCTTTTCTCTGGATGTTTTGTACTTTCTGAAAGAACTTTCTTGTTTCGTTGTTTCGTCTAGAATCCTGCAGGGTCTTGGATCTCATTTTTAAGTGAATTTTCTTTTTTGCCATCACCAGTTTTCTCACCCGTTTCCTAGCAACAGAGTATTCTCTCAATGTATTGTGTTTGGCTAACTATCTATGCCTTTATTCATTCCTTTCCTTTATTGCCTGTGAGCACTCTTGATCAGGAGTTTCTGAAGGTCTTTCTGCCAGTCAAGATGCACTCTCCGCACTAGCATTTGGTGCACCCTTTATTTCAGACCATCTCCTGTCTGGATTTTTACGTCGCATTTCTTCAGCTGGTATGCTTCTTACACCAGTTGTCACTAATTTTTTGTTCCTTCTTCTTCTTCTTTGAGGGATACCAGATTCCATATCTTGGTTTTCCTTTCTTGCTTTTTCGGAAGGGATTTGATTCTTTGTTTTAGTTTCATCACACCTAGGTAGTGATCTGAGTTTATGTCGGGGCCTCAGTATAACCTAACATCATTGAAACTATTAAAATGCCTGCTTGACAGTAGCACATGATCTATATGATTCGCTGTGTTGCCATCGGGCAAATCCAAGTTTGCTTATGTAGGGGTTTATGGGGGAATGTGGTGGTACTCATCACTACTAAATACTTTGAGGCGGCAAAATTTCTCACCACTCTCATTTGTGAAGTTGTGCAGGCTGTTTTCCAATCGTAGGCCTGAATTCTGTTTCTTTTTCCACAGGTGTCATAGACATGGTCTAATTTTTCATAGAATTCTTCTTTGATTTCTTCGCCTTTTTCTTCTGTTGGTGCATAGGCATTGGCAATGCTAAGATTATGAAATTGTCCCCTCACCTTGAGTTTATAAATTCTTTCGTCCATGGGCTGGAAATCCAATATTGAATTCTTCATTTCGTTAGATACAAGAAACCCAGGACCAAACTCATGCTTGTCCTTTGCTCCACTATAGTACAACGTGAACTCCTTTCTCGCTGCACTTCCAATTCCTTTCCGACTTATTTCTTGTAATGCTATTATATCCAGGTTACCTTTCTGGGCCTTTAGTATAAGCTCATCTAGTGCCCTTGCTCTGTATAGTGTACGTACGTTCCATGTAGTAATTCTGATAGTCCGATTCCTAGGTCCATGTCGTATGTAATATTATTCAATAAAAAAAAAAAAAAAAAGAAAAAAAGTTCACTAGTATGAACTAACCGCTAGATAACACTCCAAATTCGTCCAAAACTATACTACAGTCCAGGAGTACCAGGAAGAGTAAAAACAACGACCTGACAACTTATTATTTAATTTTTTAACTTTTTTGAAATTAGAGAAACCTTAAAACATGTAAATTAATTAATTAATACCTCCACTATCTCAGGTTGCTTAGGAAGTTAAATATTATTAATACTTGAACGATTTTTGTTATAATAATATAATATTATAATTAATTATTATTATGAATTAATTAATATCTTAAAACATTTCGCTAAATAGTATTCATCATCTAATAACACAACAAACATTCTACACCTTCACGATTCAGCCTTTATAAAGACGGCAGTAACAACTTAGAAAACTTGGTAGATTTACTTTGAAAATCCCTCTTGATTAGTCCGTAAAACTTATAGCCAACTTGAACTTTGTAAAGCCACTTAATCAAGCCTAACACATTGATCAGGCACGGGGAGGTGGGGGGGGGGGGTATTAACTGATCAAGAAATAGTTCTCCAAGTTAGACAGAGGACGAGATAAACGTAAAAGTACTTCCAAGGCGGAAGGAATTTTCGGTTAGATATTCCTTAAATTAATTAGAAAATTCATTAAAAATATAAATAAAAAGAATTGTTTTCCAAAGTTACAAAGAATCTAAATTACTTGGAACAGATATTGAAAACGAGAGTATAGATGAAATAATTAGTATATCGAAAAAAAAAAATCGATTACACTATTTCTATCGATTCACACACACCATGGAAATCTGTGGTTGCCAGGGACTGTAGGAGATGTACAAGGTAATCCCATAAGTAATGGTGTTATTTAATTGCGTGATATAGGGGGTAGGAAAAAATCAATGAAACAAGTTCAATCTAAAATGTATTTATCGTCTTGTTCTATAACATTTTGCCATCTTGAATCCAAATTTTTTATACATTTTCTGAAAAAATCCTTTGATTTTGAAGAGAAGAAAGCCAACACCTCGTTTTTCAATTCATCGACTGAATTCATGTTCCTGCCACTTAATGAGTTTTGGAGACTGCGAAAAATGTGATAATCCAAATACGCTAAGTCAGGAGAATATGATGGGTGAGGAATAATTTCTCATCCAATGTCCTTCAATTTTTGCATTGTATGTTTTGCAACATGGGGCCTCGCGAGTTAATCTAAGCGGCAATAATATAAGTTTGCCATACAAGTGAAGATTAAAATATGGATTTATTATATGAATATTAATTCAATGATGATTTCACACCCAAGGGCTATTGCAGAAATCTACCTGTTCACAACTATTTACTCTTATTCATAAACGTTTGTATTGGTGTGAGTTTAGTTGACCGTTGATGTAATTTTAAGAAGTTGGTAGGAGGGTACGGTTAATGAAGAACACACCAAAGTGTAATTTATTTTATTGCCGACATTTCGGCCTAAGTCTTAGTATTTGGCGCTCGGTTGTACGCCTTTCTTCCCTGATGATGTCCTAAAATCTAGGCTGAAACGTTGGCACACAATAAAATAAGTTACACTTATTAGTATGTTCTTCATTGACCGCACCCCCCAACCAACAAAAGCAAATTACAAGTTTTTTCCTGGCTAATATTACAACCTGCACAATCAAGGACAATAAGTAATAGTGATAAATATGCACATTCATATAAAAAATAAAAAGAATATTTCTGTGGAAAGTAAACCTTGCAAAAAAATCTAAAATCTACTCTTTATTGCAGCCTTTAATGATATAGCCAATGCTCTCATTCATGAATCGTAATTATCTGATTTCACGTTCCCTTCATCATCTGTGCAACTGCGCAGAAATGGAGTAATTGGAATATTCATGTCAAATTTGAAGAAAATTAAACACCGCATTTGGTCGTGACTGTGGAGCAATCAGATTTTTTATGATATGGAGACATTAAAATGACCACCATCATAGATCAGAATTAAAGCAATAAAATCCCTATTCAACCCTCATTTTTCATGAATTCATGTAACATTTATACCAAATTTGAAGAAAACTTGGAAAGATTGGGTTCAGAACATAGTGAGGACGTACTGTTTCCCAGCCAATTGCTGTACAAGGTGATGATATACGAACACGATCAACCGCCTTGGAGGGTCTCTCGAACACACGGCTAAGTAATAATTATCAGCCACAGCCGGACTCGAACTGGGGCCCGGGAGACAGGAGAACAGTGCCTTACTCACTGAGCTACTGAGTTCTCGTTATAAGTTAAAATAAAAAGAATAATATTAAAAATACACAGAATCCCATCCATAGAGTAATTTAATTAATTTCATCTTCCTAATTTTATCAACTAACTTGAAATTTGATAGTATTAAGACTTCACTCCTATCAAATGCCCTCAAACTCTTTTGAATTGCTGACTGCTCTTAAGACCACTTGATGGAAAGACGAGTATTTCCCTAACACCTTCGGATGAAAACTGTGATAGGATGGGACCCTAAACCCCCTCAAAAGATTCTAACTAATGGAAATTTGTTCCTTCACTTTTCGACTTGATATTTTCTATAGTCCGAGGAGTGTAAAACAGTTGGGCCTTGGAATGGGTTTTTAACAAGAGCCTTTTCAGCGACTGAAGATCATTAATCCAAGGGGGCGAGACAAATAATGAAGCCATCAATATCATATTACTAATCGCCCCAATGATTAATTAGCGGTGGATAACAAACGGTTCCTTTAATTAAATGCAGACCTTACAGTAACACCTTCTCTCTGCGTTATTTATTAGTGAAAACAATCCATTCCGACGATTTGCCATCTTCTTGAGCGACTACACAACAAATATATCTAACAATTTTGATCTTCAGAAACCATTTCGTCAGAAGGTATGCGAAAAACTGATAATATAAAAAAAAATCACTGCCGTCCCACTGATTGTGAGTAAAACTACTACTGCATACTGCCAAATAGACAAAAATATAAAATTGATTTCACATATATTGGTCGGTGCCAAAAACTTAACAATCCTACATTCAATGTTGGCTTTGCAGAACCTTTTGAACCTTCACCGCATAACCTATCTTGTTTCACCCCTATCTATGGTTATTTTTTTTGTATAAATGGCTGGCTAATAACGCAGGAGTAACTGGACTGGGACCTGATGTAAGAGGCCTCCAAGACAAGAGGTAATAAATCAAGTAATATTTCATTCGGGTGCGTAATCGTGATGTTTCGATCTTTTGTTTTCATACTGTATTTTCAGATAGCAAAAACAAAAGCAGAGCGCGCGTTTTCTAAATTGAAAATAATTAAGTTATATGGGATCAATGATGAGTCAGGATCGACTAGCAGGCTGGAGATGGCTTCGCAGGTTAAGGGAAGGCACTGCCTTCAATTGAAAATGAATGAGAAAAATAAATTGACATTGATAATTTCACAGGGAAAAATTAGGAAAAAGTCAATTAAGTAGTCTAATATGATCTACACGGTTTCGCAATGTGAGAAGTTTAATCGTTAGATTACCCTGCAAGTTCGTATAATCAAATAATCATGTCCAACACATGTTTATACTGTCTCCATAAATTTGTGGAAATAAAGGAGTTATATGAAATAGCTATTAGATTTCAGTTTCTTTCATTATCCTTATAATTTCAATAATATAATTAGGTAGAAGGTTGTTCTTCAGATATTTTCCATTTTAAATGCATATTTCATTTAAATATTAAATATAACTGTATCAATTTTTATATCGACTGTATAGTCAAAAATTTAAAATGTCTTCTTTGGATAAATGGTAATTTTAGTTGATTGTGAATAGAGTGCATACATAGAAAATCTTACTGTTTTACTGGGAACAAACCCATGATGTGTGGGAGAGGAGGCTCCGGAAAAATGTATCATTATTTACCCAGGTTGCCTAATCCTCGTCCTGGGGCCTCTAAATAGTATTCAGTAGTTACGCCACTGACTTTGGCCAATAGCTCTATTGTCTCTTTATAAGATATTTGGTTGCGGTATTTTGCCAACTGATGATGCATCGCAGGTCAGGTTTTGTAATGCATGTCTGGGCTACTAGTTATCTGAGAGAAAGAATAAAAAAAAACTTATTCCTTAGAACTGAGTTTGTCGATCAATAACACCAATATTTTTCAAAATATCCAAGAATTAAACTCTTGGACAATTACTTAGCCAGTATCAAGTTTGTTTTAAGTTCTAATCCTTAGAATTAATAAACAAAACAATTTATATTAAAAGGTCATAATTAATTTCTGCTCAAAATAATTGGAATGATTAAAATATGTAATTGATATTTTGAATTGTAGGTATAAAATTTTTAATAATGGGTTCATCAGACAACTTTGACTTACCACCCTACATAAATAAATATTAAAAGTTCAATTTAGTTGCCATAGAAATTCCAATTAGTTTCAACGGAAACATTAATTTACATGAAATAATAAAAACGAAGAAATTATTAACTACAAAAATCACTTAAGCTTATGCCTTTTTCTTCACTCTCAAGTTTTCAATAAAAACAGATATCTTGAAGGTGTTTCAGACCGCGGAGCAAACCTCGCAAGAAGGGATTAGGCGAGGACGACAATGACAGACCTTACCACAGCAGCTGATTGGAGATGTCGTTGCAAGAAAGCCTTATTGGAACAATGGCAAATAATACATCACTGTCTCTCAAGCAGATTGTAACAACGTGCGCACTTTAAACTGACACCAGGACAATACGTACTGTTAGTTCCATTAGGGCCAAAGATCTTGAAAATGATAAAGATCAATAAATAATATTTGTATTGCAAACACACACAATTAGCTGTTAGCTGAGATATTTTTTTTGAATCGAATAATTTTTTTTTTCCCTAACCATTTTTCTAGCAATATAGTTTTTGCTTCCTCACTACCACAGGTGTAGTAGGCAAGCTTTGTGTTCATGGATGAGGTGAAAAAAGGTAAGGAATGCTCTCAGAATCGAAAATTTCCACATGCGTATTACAAATACGATCTTGTTTCCATCTGCCCTTAGTTTGTAAGAAGTATTTTAAATGCCATTGTAACATTTCCTTCGATAATAAAAGTATATCTTAAAGTCATTACTGTTGTATGTTCGTTAATTTGCGGAAACGTGTTTACCTCGACAAACCTATATTTCAAAAACACAGCGTCTGATTTGGACCAAAGTTGGAGGAAAGTTTAAGATTAGTGTATAAATGGTTCAATTTTAACTTTATCAAATTTCATCCTTAATTTTCTCTTACGCATGTGCTAGCGTGTTTCCTTGACGCACCCACATTTCGAAAACGACTCGTCCGAAAGTTGGAGAAAAGTTGAGGTTTAGAGTAAGATTGGTGTACGCAGAGGAGGGGATCAGGAAGATATAACCCCTCCCTCTCCCCCTCCCTCCTCCGAAATGAACGAAAAAATATAATTTTCATACCCTCCCCCATAAGATTTGTATTTTGAGTAATATTTTTGGCTACTCTAACAGTAGTTTTTGATCCAATTTTCATGCTTATCCTTAAAATGTATGCCAAATTTCGCGATTATTTAACTTCTCATTATTAATTAAATCCCTCCACGAAAAAAAATTCTGTGCACGCCCCTGTAAGAATGGATTAGTATTAATTCTATAAAATTCCATCCACTACTTTTACTTATGCAGGCGCAGATGTACTATCTTTGACATACCAATATTTCAAGAACGGCTCATCCGATTTGGTAAAAAGCTGGAGGAAGATTGGGGAATAGTGTAAAAATAGTCTAGTATTACTTTCATCAAAAATTATATACACACACACACACACACACACACACACACACACACACACACATATATATATATATATATATATATATATATATATATATATATATATATATATATATATATATATACATATATAAATGGAATGAATGGATATATACATCCATCCAATATATATATATCCTGATCGTTTTATCAGGATCGACGGAAACCTCTTCCTTGTTAATCATCATTTTTTTAATTAAAAGTACTTTCGAGTAGCTGTTGTTTTGTTCCAATAGGATCGGAATAAAGAATAGTCTTCAACTTCCTCCAGACATAGAAGTCCAGAAGGTGTTGTCCCCATCTGTCCGGCCACCTCACTGGCCTATTTCGCCCTATCCATCAATCCTCAAAATTCAAACTAATTGTATTTATTTTTTTATGAATCTATTCTAGTAATTATAAATCTATTTTAGTAATTAATTTATTACAATACATACCAGGTCAGAGAGAAAAAGCTTGGCAATCATTTATTGTAATTATGTTGGCTGAAAACAATGGTAGTTTGAGAAGAGAGAATTTCACATCACGTGTTTCTTTTACAAAAATGGAGGAGAATCCAAGCTTATTCTGTAACAAACCTCAGCCTAATTATTATGGAATCTTTAGTCCAGTAGGTGGCTGATAAAAATACAGCAACGAATAATTGTCTGTTTTACGAAAATCAGAACTTAAGATAATTTAGCCGCTCGAAAATCTCCTTCAAATAGTTTTAACAGAGAATAATACTATTTTTAAAGGAAATTTTATTTAGTTCACGATCCTACACTTGGGAAATGCCTAACTTAAATATTTTTTAGATTGTTTCCGATTCAACAGAAAACGTGACAGCTTTAAAAAGTACACAACATTTAAATTTGCTTCTTCCCGTTCGGAATTGCACCATTTCGGCATAGCCCAACTAAACAATTTAAAAAAAAATGATTTTCCTTTCACATCGGTTGTTTGCATATTTTTATCCTTGTGCACCCAATAGAAATGGTGATGAAGCTATACTGTCATACTTGGTACACTTTTTTTTTTATGTACTTATACTTTTTTTCGAAATATCTAATATAATATAATATATGTGTGTATAATATAATATAACAAAAATCAATGAAAGAAGACAGAAATTTTTCTTCTGTTCACTACTCCTTTGGCCACACGGAACGTCTGCTATTCTTTTCTGTCTTGTGCCACCCTAGGCCAAGTCACTTCTCCACATGATTTTTTCATTCCTTGATCCATTGCTAGTTGGGGGAAAAGTCTTCTTCATTTCTATTCTCTGGAGTAACTTTCCAGAAATGTTTTGGTCCATCTTCCATCTCCAGTTCGTATTATATGACCTTCTCGTCTCCATTTCCCCTCATGCCTACACCTTACTACATCTGGAACGTTCTTGATTTGTTTATTGTTTTATTGATTATAATAGTAGTGCACATCTCAATGCGTTTCAGGGTCCACTGCAAAATTGTAACCTTTATTAAACTGGGCAGGTAAAAACGTTATGAATAAAAGCTCATATGATCTGGCAAACAGAAAATTATTAAAAATGTTCTTTAACACGATTTTCATTTTTTACATGTTTACCCAATTTTGTTTTTTATTTTCTACACATTTACATCCATAAACTAAAATTTGTATGCCATAAGAATTGACAAGCGTTCAAACAAAAAACAAAAAAATAAATATTGATTGACACATACCAAACTTTTTGTAAAAACTTAAATCCTCCAAAGTTTGATATAGACCAACTTTAGCATTGCCAAGTCCTCTTGATAACTTTTTTTGGGGATCATTATGTTAAAAATATCCCCAGTTACTTTAATTATGCTTCATGATAACGGCAATTTGTTGAACCCTATAGTCGTAGCTATGTTGTTCATCTGCATTTCAAAGGATTACATTGGCGTTCTCTAATCCAGGGGCAAACATTAACCTTTGTAGGGGAAATTCGGTCGTTTAATTTAACCTGTTTTCTTTGGAGATGCTAGGTCAGCAAAGTATTATTGTCAACAAAATATTCTCATAGATAGTTGAAATAAAAAAAAAAAAAGCTGAATATGTGCACAGGAATTTTAAAGAACCTTACAGAAGTCTCCAATAAAAAAACGAAATAAATTTTTTTCTTCTATTTCGTTAACACCAAGGTTCCATTACTAAGAACCGAACATAAAAAATCTCCATATATATTTATTGGGCCTGGCATATTTCAGAAATAACATATACCTATGTATATTTTTTCATTATCTTCATAGCATTTTTAACTTTTTAATAAATCCAGAAGCTCGGAAAACCGTAAAGACCTCTGTCACAAAACATGGAATTAAAACTTCAAAGGTCTAAAACCTTTGGTTTATGCATTCAGTGGGGGGAAAAGTAAATAAAGACGCAATCATACTAAAAGCAAAAAAAAAAAATAATAATAATAAAAAAATACTCCTCACTTTTCCGCATCGGCACAATTCTGAAATTTCATGTTAAAAACATTAATGCTGAAATAGTATTATTCTCATCTCCAGTTTAATATCTGGTAATCTTTTTTTTTTTTTTTTTTTTTTTTTTGATAGAGTGGACACATAAAGCATCTGTAAGACCACAGTTATTACACCGACAAGATCCATTCCGACAGAACCATATTTGATTAATTCGTTGCTGACAAATTATTTTAAACTGAATAGAGTAAAGGATCATAGAGAAAGCGCTAGGAAACGAAAATGTTTCCAATATATAGTAATTTTGCTGATCTATTCTGTTCAAATTACGCAGATAGCAACCTATTGCGGCTCACATATAAATTCCAGTTTAAAATGTTAATTTATAAGTCAATTAATCGCATGGAAAAAAATAATAGAGACAGTCGATGGCTTTGGCGCAATCCGTTTAACTAACGATATCGTGTCTAGGCACCAATTGAATAAAATAAAGTTAGAATTTTAAATCAACTTAGACCTACCTACCTATGAATTTCCAAAAGGCCTACGATAGCTTTGACCGAAATAAACAGAGATGTATAGCAAGGTTACGGCGCATCCGGTTGACTATTTATTTGCTATAAATTAGAAGAGACCGGAGATCATTCAAAATTAAAAGTGTATTAGCTAATGAGTATCGGGGAAGATCAATCAGTCAAGCTTTTAAAATAATTTTTAAGTTTATCTTATCTATATATGAAATATACAATAAGGGAAAATATTTCGATCGTGAAAAATTTCGAATCCGAATTTTAAACGGAAATACATGTCTTTAGACCTTGAGTAGAAATAACCAAGTCTCGTAAAATGGTCTGTGTCTATGTCTATAAGGTACGTCTAGCTCAAAAACGAAAAGTTGTGCGAAAATAAAAATTACGTATTTAAGCTAGGTATCTGCCTGGGATGTCACAGCAACTTTTTCACCAAAATCGACTTCCCGGAGGTGCCACTTTATATTTTTTATTATACATATATTCACATTTTTCTCTAAAAAGGCTCAAACGATTTTGATCAAACTCGTTATATCAATAAACAATCAAATGATCTTGAATATCAGCTAGATCTTATCCTCATTGAAATAGTCTTACAGGGCTTAATTACCGAATTTTCAAAATTGCTTCCTCTACAGTACCTTTAATTTTGTTTATTTGAAATAATTTACCGTTTCCCTTTGCTATTAGTAATAAAAAGTGGATAAATATAAACTGTGAAAGAATTTGATAATTAAATAAAGCAGAAAATAGGATAAAATTGCCGGAAACAAGAGTAGCATTTTAGGTGTATAATATACCGTTGGAAAGCTAAATATTTTAGAAAAATTTATATCTAACATATAAAGCCTTAGAAGGTAATGAAAAGCGACGAAAACGCATAAACTTAAGTGATTAATGTAGTTTATACTTTTATAATATTTAATGGAAAATAAAATGTTCTCACGATAATTTAATGGAATTGTCAAGGAAACTAAATAGAAAATTTTAAAAATCATTTTCTACTTGACAAACCAATAATATGTATCGAAATTTCGTACTGTAATGGTTTAAAAAAATGAGGAGTTTTCTATCGTAAATCAATATATCCACTAATAGAAAATTATTATGGGAGCATCTCATGGAGATAAGGAAAATGTTTATTTAAAATTTTGATTAATAACACCTATTTGACAAGGGAGGGTCTAAACCCTCCCTTGTCAAATAGGTGTTATTATAATCAACTATTTGAAATCAACTGAATAATTTTCAGGTTTAGAATATTAATTAGTCAAAAAAATCTTTGTTTTTGAGAAGTGGATGTATTAATTTTTGATAGAGAGCATCTCAAATACTTCATTATAATTTTATGAATTCTTTAAAATTATTTTAAAAAATTAATAATTATTATAGGGTGCTAAGTGACATTGTGATGTGCGCCCTGCACCAGATGTTTCTAATCGTGAATGGAAGATAGAATATTGAAATTTCAGAATTAGAAGTAACGGGTATTTGACTATCATGATTTATAATGATTTTTTTGTTGGGGATCAGTTAGTGGTAAGTCAATATAAAAAAAAAAAACAATATTTATTCTTTCATTTATTATAACAGCCGAAGTTGCGACCCTTCCAAATGGGCCAACTCAAGGGCTAGAGAAGTGTGTACCAAGTTGACATTTCTGGGTGTAACCGGCTTTAGTACAACGCCAATGCATCCATTACACACCCCATGTCTTCACCCTGTTTCTGATGATTATTCAAAGTACAATACATTAACTTATAGAGAGTGCATAGTAATGCGATTCTTCGATATCGTAGCTTGCCTCCTTTTTGTGGTTTGGAGAGATTGAAGTAAGAAGCCATTTATATCCATTTTTAAGCATTAGTCAGGTGAGTAAGCAAATCCCTGTTTAGAAAGATTTTTTTTCGCCACAAAATAGTACATGTAAGTTCAAAATTCCCCAGGATGAAGCGACCTCCATGCAGAAAACTTCAATTCTTGCCGACAATTGTTATTTCTTAGTAGTACTATTAATAATATTATAGTTCAAATGTGTAAGCCAGCATATTAAAATCATTTCTTCTATCAGTAACTCTTATTTTCATATCAAACGAAAGGGCTGAAAATGTGTAATTTAGGGAAATATTTAATTTAATAGTCAGGAGAACATATTCCATTTTTCGTTTAATTATTTTTTAATTAAATGATCTCTAACTTATAATATTACAGAAATCCTATCTAATCTGATAGAAAGGCGTCTTAGATTGCGTATATAATTCTGAGGGAAAACGAAGAAGAACACACAGCCACGGTTGGTTGGTAACCTCAAGACTGAAGCCCCGCTTTTGCCGTCACCCCTGGGACTTGGAAGTTTTAAGTATGCTAAGCTGGAAGTTGATTATAATCACTGTACAGCCCTCCTACAATTCTTCGGCCAGAAACTTTCGTTTTAATTCCGAGTTATGTATTAAAAAGGTCCCCTCCGAGACTTCCCCGACCCATTTCGATGCGGCCAATCTAAAGAGCACGGAAGGAATTTTAATGGTAACCCGATGTAACTGAATTATTCACGGGTTTGGGACAGTTTAATTGGTTATATTCCTATTAATTGGATAGCTCAGTGCCCTGGGATCGGATAAAAAGCAAAGAAAGACAAGAAAGGAATCGCTAAAGGAAGCTCGGCTCACGATATGAAAGCACATGGAATGTTGTTCGATATTAAAACGATATGAAAATGGGCATGGAGTATTGTTTGAAATGATCAAGAAAGGCGTATTATACAAATAATAATGCCACGATAGAGTAGACCTAGATACCACAAAACATACAAAATTGGTAACGCAGTAGTTCATAGTAAGACCTTAGTCTGTCAGCTATAAATTACAATATTTTCATGTTATTTTTTTTACTGAGTTAACCATTGATGTTGCGACCAAAATATTAGACGTTGTTACTGGTACAGTATAAATCGTGAAATTTGGGCCGGATTGAAACATTAAGGTTTATTCAGGTTTTAAAATCAGGATATTGGGATTAATATTGGGTATATTGTAATCGTATCTTGCTTAAGTATCCTCCACTTTCCTTAGATGATCTTCTTGTAATTGGGTGCTAATTGCCTTTGTCAAGTAAATATTTCATCCGTTTCTTGTCATTTCAGTCTTCTACGAGGATTCCATCTCGGTCGCTTCCTCATGCATTTAATTTCGTACTTTATTATATGGAATGAATAGGATGGAGTATAATAAAGTACTAAACGTATTATACAAATATCATAACACCCTTAAATCAGCAGGTGGGTTACTAAGTGTGAAAGTAATAAAATTGCTGAGGTGTCTCAGTGAGATGTCTACAACCTTTTATCGTTGCAATTTCTGGCAGCTGATTACTAAAACATCCAGGAGCCAGTCCATAACTTCCTTTCTTAACCTTTGATGAATATAAGCTTTGATGACGCTGATGAATATAAGCTTTGATGACGCCTTTGACCTGTGTTCCTTTGTTAATGTCAACTTAAATTTTCTAAGAAACTCGCCGATAAAACATGCGCTCTTATCTTAACTTTGATGGCTTTCATTATTAGGAAATTTCTGAAAGCTTGGCTTTAGTGTATTAATTAATCAATTATAATCATTCTGCCGGTATAATGCGAGCGAAATAATCATAATTATGATTCAGGGGTAGTACTTTATTTGGATTGTTGCTGGTAAAAGAAACAGTTGAATGACGCATGATACTTTGGGAGGCCCAAATCTCATAATTGTCGGGCCACAGATGTTGATAATTGTATTTCATATACTGTTCTTGTGGTATAGATTTGCTACGAATTACATAGATTAGGTTCCTGGGCCCATTGATAATGTTTTAAAAAGCTGTAGTTAACCTTTCGAAAAGAATATAAAGACAGGGTTGTGAGTAATTTACATATTTTATAGTGCAATGAAATATAAATAAGTTCATTTAATTAACAAATAGGCATCGCTGAAAAAAAATTAAAATAAGTCTTTTTTCTTATCTACAGTCACACGATAAAATCCAATGATAGGCTGCTTTATTAATCTGTTGTTCGGGACCAAATGTACTTATTAAATTGACTAATAAATTGTTTGTCTTTTTTTTGGGGGGCATTTTAATTCAGTTGTTAGTACGTAACGACCATATCAGTATGATGGTAGGTACCACTGTGTTATAAAGTATTTATACTTAAAAAGATGTTTATAATAATTCCGTTTGTACGGGGTTTTCAAATAGATACACAACTCGGTCAGTCAGATTCGAAGGCCAGCCCTGAAAGGACTCCATCCAGTTGATATTGTCACACTTAAAATACGGCCACATCTTACAAATACAGACCACTTTATTAGCTGTCAACTAGAGGAACTTTGCAATCCCAAACATCGGTTCACCTACCGGTTTGTTGATGCATGTATTAGGATTAAAATGAACATAAATTTACGTCTACCAATCGTTAGTTACAGCAGTTTTTTTTTAAAACATAGGCCATAGTTAATAAAAAAAAAATAATGTCTTCATACCTAAATTTGACCTTAACTGGAAAGCATATTGAATTGTCGAAATATGTGAGAGAAAAAAAAGTACATTACAGGAAAAAAAAATTGTACCGAGCGTAAAGGTCCTGCTTCAACACGGCCGTTTGGCATTTCGTCTGTCCCTCTGTCTGTTAAGCGATCAAACTCGTTCGATTTTTTTGGAATTTGGTACAAATGTTCCTTGAAGTCTGGAAAAACGAGGTATGCGTTGAGATTTTAATGTATTAATTCCGATACAAGATGGCTATTGTTTTTATGATCCTTTATCTCTTTGTTTTGCAAACATAACCAAATGCGTAGTTTCACATTCTTCAAATTTGAAACAAATTTGTTTCCTTGAAGGCATTTAAGAAGTAAATTTTCTTTTCAAACGCAGTGGCAAAGATTGTGAGATAATTACAATAATCGTGACGATATTAAATTATTTTATGAATGAAAAAAATACATCAGTTGTATAATGTGTTGTGTGATTATAGGCGAATTTCCTTTGATATTCCTAGTATCTTGACGAATACTGGCGAATTTTCGGCATTGACATTTATAATTATATTACTGATGACGTCGATGTCGAGTAACATTCGTATTCAGCAGATTTGCGACGTGATTGAAATAAAAGGCTCACAGAATTACTAGTATTTTCACGGTAATATTGAGAAAAAAATATGGATGTTACTAAAAATAAAGTACATCAAGCATTATTAAATAAACTTCTTGTAAAATTAATTGTTGCCAAACATAAGAAATTTATGTATATAATTAAATTTATATATATATAAATTTATGTATGTAATTTAAGAAATGCCTGAAAATTAACACGTAACGATTTAAATAGGAAGAAGGATGGAGTAGTTGCTAAACTTAATTCCTCACAATCGATAAATTCAGTAATACACTGTTAGGAGCAAAGACCCTTCAGTTCCTGTTTTATTTATCTTCGTAAAAATGGGTACCAGGAACTGATCCCTCAGGGGGTTGTAAATATATAATGAAGCCAGCTCGCAGCTCAATACATCGTACCACTAATGCGCCTATCATATACCTTAAATAATATTTGCAGACAATTAACAACAAAAAATAATAAATTAAAAAATAATAATAAAATAAATTGACAGATTCCATCATTTATTTCTTCACCAAAAACTAGATCTTATTTCGTATCTGTATGATAATTAATAAATAACCAATATATCCATTCATTTTTACCATTAATTTATTAATACAAGACTTTGCTTCATTAACTTCATGCAATTTCATATACATTTTTATTTTCTATTTACATTTTATTTTCCTAGCAATGTTTTCTTTGTCTCTTTTTTGAGTTTTTGTTTACATTTATTAAATAATAATTTTAATTTAATTTCTGGCAAGCACGAGTAAAAAACATTGTGATACGTGAATAATAAAAGTGACCTTTTTTTTTTTTTAAATTATTGTTGTTTATATTTTAATTAAACGTCAAGCAATAATGTAATCGTGCATAATTAAGAATATATATTGATAAACTAGAAGTGATTTGTTCTAAAAAAAAAAGGAATTACAAAATCACTGTTTTCAACAATTATGAAGGAATACTGATCCATTAAAGAATTTTCTCAGAGTTCCCATCTTTTTGAATTTAAATAGTTACTAATATCTACACTCTAACCATAATTATCAACAATAACTATATACTATTAATTATATTATTTTTATTTAATAATTTATAAAAAATGCTTAAAAAAATAAAATTTATGATTGTTTTGAAGAGGAAATTAAAAATAGCCCAATACAAAATAATTTTAAAAGCATTCCCTAACTTTTTAATTATTTTTTGATGTCACAATTTCTTACCGTTTTTAAAAAAATTATTAATTTCTTTAATATTCATTATGTTTTTTTTTTGGAACCTAGGATATTAAAAAAAAATGTTTATAATTCAATCTTTATTATATTTTCCATGCTATTAAAAATATATCTAGCCAAATAATTTTAGTTGTATCTTAATTTTTAGATAAGCTTTGATTATCTACTAACTTTAGTCATTTGAACAAAAGCAAATTGACTATTTGACCATACTGTCCAAATAATAACTGATTTTAGAGGAGAATTTTAAAAAAAAACTTTATTTAATAAAAAGATACTTCCAAGAGATGTATAAATTGTATATTTTATAGACTTTGGTGAGTTTTTTTTTGTATAAATAAACTACAAAAGTTTGAAAATGGACACAAAAAAAAAAAAAAAGAATGCCTAAACGCCACAATGTTCTTTACATAATGTAATTTAATAATATTTGTTTTAAATTTTATTAATAATATTGTTTTCTTGCGATTTACAGCGGTCATGTTTTAATCTATGATTAATTAATTATTTCAATGAAATTTAAAAAGCATTTATTTTCTTGGGAAAAGAATATTTTTTAAAATATCAAATATTAATTAACATTAACTGTGAACATAAAATATTGTAATATATTTGCTGATTATTCAAAGTTGAAAATTTATTTATTCTAAATTATTTGTTTAGAAGAATTATTAAGGTATAAAATAATCATCTAATTATTCTTTACACAAATATTAAAATATTAGTACTATTATATTTACGGTATAATAGTAAGTAAATGCTTTTAGTAACATGATAATTATAAGAATTTACATACGAAATAATTATTATTATTTCTTTTAGATGTAAGTAATATAAAACCTGTTCGTTGCTAATAATTGTTTGTGATTTCAATCGGTATAATAATAATAATAATAATAACAAAAGTTAAGGTGGACTTAAGCCGACGTATAAGCTGTTTAGACCAAATCTTCAGGTCCTATAAGTAAGAAATCGGTCCCAATATCAGAAACAGAGCAAAAATATGTTTATGTATCAATATATATTTGCAAAGAATTTAGCATTAACAATTTTTTTTAAAAAGAATTTGTTAATTTTATCCGTTAATCTTATATGGAAAACAATTAGTAAACAAAAAATACAATAATTAATTTTGTCGTACGAAAGCATAAATGACTTGTCATTTACTAGCAACCCAATGATATTTCTGATATAAGACAACATTACTTCGATTTTTTTTCCCTTAATAAGGTGTCCATTCTGAAATTATGTGGAAATTATGTGGAATCAATTTTATTTTTACACGTGAAATAACAAACCTGAAACAGGCTGTAGTCCTTTAAGTCATGTCACAAGCTAGTTAATTGATTAAGAGGAACAAAATATCAAAAGAGAAAAGTGTTATAAAAACAAATTACCTACCTGAATTTTTTTAATTTATTAATTTATAGAAATTTAGAGTTATAATAAAGCTACAATAAGTAAATGTGCTATATGACTATAATATTAGTGGTACTGCAATGACTTTTCTACGTTAATAGGTCGCATCGCCATTTTCTTTTTCGGAGAATCATTCGGAATGTTATCTGGAATAGATGGGGATGAAAGGCTACGTTTTACTGGCTCAGTGTGGGTATGGAATTTGAAATTAAAAGAGGTATATTAATTGAAGTGGAGGAACAAACACCTGCAAGAAGCCCAGACCTTGAGAACCAATAACAAAATCAGGAAATTCTACCAGAAAATAAACACTGGAAGAAAGCCTTTTAAGTCCAGATATAATGCACATAGAGCTGAGAATGGATCTTTATTGAAGGATGAAAGTATAATTCTAAGTAGATGGCCCAATACTTCCGAGACCTCCTTAGCGATAAAAATCAGCCTGAAACAACCCCCACTCCGTCTAGCTCCAATTGATCATCTACATCCACCCGACGAGGAAGAAATTATGATAACCGTATCCCGGCCTAAAAATAATAAGGCACCAGGATATGACGGTCTAGCAGCGCAGCTCTTCAAGCATGGCCGAATGGAACTAATCAAGACGCTGCAGGACCTCCAATTTATTTGGGTGAAACAATGCCGCGGAGCTGGATCAAAACAATAATTTGCCATGGTCAATGAAATCATTTCCAATGTTACCTACTTCCGAGAGCAACGAAGATACAGCTGAATAACCGAGAACTGTATGCCTTCTTCAAGGAACCAGATAGAGCGAGATTTATTCGACTTGAAAGGTTGAAGTGGGCTGGACATCTGGCGAGGATGGATGAAGATTCCATCCTAAATAAGATTCTTTCAGAAGAACTTCAAGGGCCCAGGCGTAAAGGAAGACCTAAACTGTAATTGTATCGCACACAATGCCCGGACATTGATTGAAGTGCGTAATTGGATGATGGCTGCACAAGACCGAGAAACATGGTGTAGCTGATTCAGAAGGCTTTGGCTCAGCAATGAGTTGTCGCGCCGCTGATAGGTAGTATTAATTTAGGGCCGAATCTGCAACATATGGAATATTAATGTCTTGTAATTTTGGTAGGAATAATTAAATTGGTGATATAATATGGAGTATAAAGCATTCTTGTCAGGATTCAATTCGGGAAGAATTTAATGGTTTCGTGGAACCCCAAAGCTCAACTCCTTATGTGGAAATAGGACTGGGTAATGGAAACATATATGAGTTTTTTTGTTAGTAAATTGAAAGTTTATATCTGAAAAATAGCTAAGAATTTCGCCATCTCCTCGATGAGTAGAGAGTGTGGGTTTAATACGTGTTGATTTGAGCAAGTTAACTTTAGCAATGCTTCAAATTAAATTTCGTTTTCCAATCGAATTGTCACTGATCCTAGTTTTGTCGTTCTTTAGCAGCCCTAGTGCCAAAAGTGGTCAAGAATGCAACTATATTTTAGAAGTCAAGGTATACTTAATTTAACAACTCCACACTCTATAATTTTTCTAAATTATTACAATTTTAAGTCAATGTTGTCATCATACGATCTTCAAGCATGTTAAGTAATGGAAACGGTCGATTCTTGATTCTGCACTTATCTAATTAGTTCTTCTCTAATTAGTTAATTCATAAATAAAAACGACGCGAGAAAGAATATCCAAGACTCAGGATCTTCACAAAATGCCCATTTCCGAAGTAAAGAACAATAGCATTACCGACCTTTCAACATTCCTTTAGAAATTTTTTTTTCCCTATCAATGTTTGACGTCCACTGAACTTAACAACCACAGATTGGTCGACCCGTTGGCTTTCAAGAAGTGGAACAAAGGTCTCGAATAAAACGCCATAAACTGTTTACAATTTAAAGCCGCTGTTAATACCAAAAAGAGGTCGGGTGGAAGCGGTAGAGAATGGAGTAGGAATTGGATCTGACCGATGGAGGTTTAAAACACTTTAGAGAAGTTGTCAGTAAAGTAATTTATTTGCGGCTCTTTAACTCTTAAACGGTCCGTCATGCCGCCCACGACTTTTTTTTTTCTTCAGAGCTCCTCCCAACAAATTTAACTTTGTTTTCACTTTGAATAATGGTCTATTAAAATCATCCAATTACTAACCAATAAGGGTTCGTTGGTTCTCACAACCATTTCATTTCGACCGTATAATGTTTTTATTGGAATCTAGTTTTAAAGTCCCTAAACTGGTTCATACCATAACATCCCGTAATATCTTTCATAAGTGTTTGTATAATTCCGATAAACTGGAATGATGATATACTATCATTGACTTCACTAAATCTTGATGATAAACTTTACAAGGATACACATTACAGCTATCAAACACAATAAACCTCCGAATTCAATGATGGAAGCCACGGGAAAAAAAGCAGGGGTAGCTTGTTCCTGGGACAGGTATACTTTTAGAATTGTTTGAAAATGAAACCAAACATAGTTGCTTGATCTATTTGTTAGTTAATGAACAGAAAGAAAAACAACATTTTAAATTTAGATCCACCTGAGAGCTAACTTTGTCTTTGTGTAAAATACAAATAAAATCTATCGCTCCTGCTCACCTTGTATAAGTAAGAGAAAAAATTAATGTTGTCACAATTAATCAGTTGTCACAATTAGGATCTGCTATTTTATTCCACATACAAGATCCTTTCAAGGCTACAAGATCATGTCGTAGCAGAATTATAAATAACACAATAGTAGCTTATTTTAGTCGATTGCGCCGATGTGCCTATTTAGTTCGCATAAACGTTGTTTTTATATTTTATTTTAGTTTATAGTTTAGCTAAGTAAGTACTAAGTACCTAAGTAACTAAGTATCTCCGGCTGATTGCATCCTTACTCACAGGTGTTCATTCCTGTTCTGAAGTTGCTTCCGAACTGATTGATTTCTTGTTTGTCCCTTTATATGAGGGCGGAGGAGTTTGCTTTTGGGGTCACAAGCTTACTGTGAACAAAATTATTTCATTACGGCTGTATTTACGATTTGATAAATACATACATATATATATATATATATATATATATATATATATATATATATATATATATATATATATATATATATATACTTCTAATTTGCATTTATTGTGTCTTCTAACGACAAAAAACATTGCCTTTGTGAAGAAAAGCTCTAAATTCCTTAGATCTGATTAAGATGCAAAAGTCTCTCTCCTCAAAGGCAGCCCCCTCAATAAGGCAAAAAACAAGTCAGCCTTAATACATTTAACTGAAGATTTAAAGCATTTGTGAAAAAGGAAGAACGATTGGAGATAAAAAAGGTTTGAAACTAATCGTCTGTCAGTTCTATGCCGAATGAGGATATTATGTTTTTTATAATTATAATATCAATATCATATAACTGGAAATTCTGGGTCAATGCAGCTAATTCTAGTAAAAAAATTAATTTTAGAATTATAACATTAAAAAATTTTATTAAAAATGAAATTAAAGAGAAGTTGTTTTTGTTTTTTTTGGGGGGGAGGAGGGGTGCTGTCAAGAATGAAATAAAACAGGCAGTAAGTGTAAACATGTAGAAGAAACCAGAATTGGGGAACAAGTGAACTTGAAGTCAATGACGCCCTTGTAACAGAAGAATGGTAAACACTTTGGAAAGTACTGCGTAGACAGTTCTGCTGTAAATTATTATGAAAGTGCATTAAAAACGAAACTACTGAAAAAAATCTTGATGGAGTGGAAGTGAAAGAAGCATTTTTATGCGGTGCCTGAGGCAAGAGAAAATTTACCGTCAACAAGGTTAAAACTTTCATGGAAATGAATATCAGACCAAGAAGATCTAGGACATAAAGACATTTTCATATGCTCTTCATAGTTTTATTAGTATTGATATGGAGATGGTAAGATCGATTTCATGGAATGTGACAAAAACAAACATTTAAAATCTAACTGATCCTGAAATAGCAAATATTCACAACTTACGTGGTTCATCGACCTTTACTGGGATGGATGACAGAAGTGGCATCGACGATGAATATACGTTTATAATCTTAGACATGTTTTGTATTTGAATAACTGCACTACAGTTAAAGGTGCACTGGCGCAAGGCATTGACTTAGTTCAGAGATCTTGCGTTGTTGAAGATCGATAATTACATTAGTTATGCACTCCAGCAATTATTCAAAAGGGTACCTGGATTAGTAACCACTTTAATATTAAATATTATAAATAATAAGACCGTCACCAGCCTACCGTGAAAGCTCTCGGGTCTGAAATATTAAGGCCCTGCTTGACCTGAGAGCTCTATCAAGTGGTGTATTACCTGGCAAATAATTAACACAGGTAGCTGATACAGCCTGCCGTCGGCTCTACCTAACACTTGCCAAGCACTTCCGCTCCTATAGCAGCCCTTCACCTACATTCAACATCATCGGCAACATCATCCAGAGGAAAGGAATAATTTGGAGGGCCGGTAATATTTAAAAGTAAAGGACTAAACAGTTTAAATAGTTGTTAGCAAGGTTTGAAAATAACAATTCAAATAGTTGAAAAAACAATATTTTTTCTTTAACTGCTAAACTTCTCCATGCTTTAATTAAAAATATGTAAACATTTCATTTGAAGTTACTATTTTATCGTCAGGATAGAGGGATATGGGGAGAATTTCGTTTTAAGAATTAGCTTGCAACATAATAAAAAAGAGATTATACTAAAACCAAAAAAGGACAAATTATATAAATTACAAAAATTATATAATATATTTATTTATTATTTATGCTAGAGACAGGTTAATTTTTATAATGCCATACTACCCATATTTGGATAGTAAAACATGTTTAATCAATGGCACAGTAATGAAATTAATAATATCCTAATTTTTAAATCACATACGAAAATAGACGTGTTAGTCGAAACGTCAAATAAAAATGATGTTAACACCTTTTTAATTTAAACCAAATCTTGAGATCTTGAGAAAAATATTTTTTCTATAATTATTATAAAAGTATGGGTCCATAATCCGGTCTTAGACAGATTGAAGCATTAAATTGATATTAATAACTCAAAACAATTGTATACCACACTTAATACCGTACAACGCATTTCTTCTTCAACAATACACCGATTAAGGCAGTTAAACATTCCTTGAAAATGACAAAACATTGACGTGGAACTAATGATATGCATTAACAAATGCAGACTTGCTTAAGAATTTATAAAATATTAGAAGATAGAGAAAATTTTGAAAAATAAAAAATAAATAAAGATAATGAAAACTAACACAATTTTTGACAGGAGGGCAGAAAAAAAAACAGTTTACACGATTTCAATCTAACTAAAAATAAAATCTACCTGCAAGTGCGAAGAAAATGGTCAAGTGTCTACAGAACCTCTTTCAAAAGATTTGGTCGGAAAAGATAATACCACATGACTGGGAAAATAATATTATAATTCCGATTTTTAAGAAAGGCAACCAGACAAAGTGTGAGAATTATAGAACAATATGCCTATTCTCTGTAGTGTATACATTATATGCACGAATACTGGAACCCAGGCTCAGGAGATTGGTGGAACATGGTCTGGAAGAGGAGCAGGCTGGCTTTAGACCAGGGAGACAAACCCAGGACCATATTTTCTCACTACAAATGATTGTTGAGAAAGCGTGGGATAGAGGAAGAAAGTTATTTTTGGCGTTCCTGGATTTGAAGGCTGCATTCGATTCGATTCCCCGCCAAGAGATTTGGAATGCTCTATAGGAAAAACAGGTGCCACCCACTCTCATCAGTGCGATCAAATCGGTATACCATGATCCCAAGGGAATTGTACGGCTTAACGGAACTGAATCAGAGCCATTTAGGTTTTATAAAGGCTCAAGCAAGGGGACAGCCTAAGCCCACTTCTTTTCATAATATGCATGGATGAAATATGGAAAGTCTGCAAGCGAAGGACAATAGTGGGGTACTGGAATTTAATTTCTGTAAAGGCACAAGCTCTCCTATAAGCGGATGATGTGGTCCTGATTGCTGAAACCCAGGAAAGGCTTCAGGCGGCTGTCGATGAATGGTCGGAAGAGCTCCAGAGGAAAGGAATCGAAATAAATCCTATTAAAAGTAAGGTGATGGTTATCGGCCGAGACGGGGAAGACCCAATTCATATTTCATGCAATAATGATACACTAGAGAAGGTAGATAATTTCCAGTACCTGGGCACGATTTTCAGAAGAGATGGGAGAATAGACCAAGAGGTTCTACATAGAGTCAAGAAGGCTAATGGTGTGTTCTACTCCATCTGCATTACAATATTAGGGAAACAGGAGATAAGAAAAGAAACGAAAATAGCTTTATTTAAAGCAGTATTTCTGCCTGTCCTTCTATATGGTGCGGAGAGCTGGTGTTCCTTATAAAGTGTCCTTATAAACACGCGAACAAAGTAACGGCCATAGAAATGAGGTACCTTAGAAGAGTACTTGGCAAAACAAGAAGAGACTGCTATAGAAATGAGAGAATAAGAGAGGAACTGAATGTAAGACCAGTAAAAGAAATTATAGAAGAACGCCAACTGAAATGGTTAGGCCATGTTTACAGGATGGGCGGATTCCAAAAGGCTAAATGGCTCTTGGAAGCAAAACCAGAGGGAAGGCGACCTATAGGCAGACCCAGGATGATGTATCACAACTATCTGGAGAGACTTGGACGAGCCAGAGGCAGCACGATGGTGGATATGAGAAGAAGGGTCAGCGAGAGAGATCAGTGTGCGAGATGGGCCGAGGCCGTTCCTCCACGCTGATGGCACTAAGGAGGGGGGTGGAAGAAGAAGAAGAAGTTTGGAAACAAGAAAAGCTAACTGTTAAAAGATGATAGGTAATTTTTATTAAGACGTATTTTGCATCTTAGATTAACACAAATACAATTTATATTACCTCTATGACAAAGTATTGCAACCGTATGTTTTGGGCGCCAATATAAATAACGAAATATGCTAAACGTCGAATGTCATCATGAACAACAACAAAAGCGAATCATTTCGTTTTATGTTGACTGATCCCCAACAAATAAATAATCGCTAAAAAATATTCTAGCATATTTTATAAAATATTTCTAGATCATCAATTGCTTTGCTCAATTAACGGCGACTCCATGAGAAATTCATTATCCGCTTATGAATTATTCAATGCGAAGCGTAACAGTCAGGTAACGCATATGTTTGAGGTCAATATTGTTCCAGAGAAAGCTGCAGATGATCGTCATAATTTTCATTTCAGTAATATTTTCGAATCAGTTTTTCACAAGTTAACCAAGTGTATGATAAAATTTCTAATGCTGCGGAAAAATATTTTAAAATAATTTCATTAGTTAATGTACAGCAAAATAATTCAAATATTTACAAAGAAAAAAAAACTTACTAAAAGTGGAAAAGTTTTAAAATCTTCAATTACATTCGAGTCTGTGTAAGAAATTAAGGCGCAGGGAATAAAAAAAGCGCGGGCAGCAGAGCATCGTCATTAAGGTCGTATTTTCACTTAAATACAAAATTAAAAATATCAAAATGGCGGGAGAGGAATAAAGTAGTTAAGAAAGGCCACCAAAAGGCACTTCTCTAATACCAACTCAATTCGCATACAAACTTTCAACCCCCTAACTCAATTTGGAGGGGCTGTAGATGTGCGTAAAACCGCAGGGGGTGGGAGAAAAAAGTCGAGACCCTCAAAAGACTCTTATGTAACACCAACTCAATTCACATACATTTTTTCAACCCCTTAACTCAATTTGGAAGGGATAAAGATGGATAAAAATCCGCGAAAAAAATGGTTAATGTAGGAATAATGGTCGAAATTTTGACTGAAAATTACCCCTCCCCCACTTCTAAGGTATTCTTCTGCCTGGAAAACTACCATACATACCGAATTTCAGCTCATTTGAAGGGGGCTGTTGGAAGTGCACAAATGTAGTGGGGAAAACCATTCTCTGCACCGCAAGGAATTCACTGTTTCCGTCGATTGCTGAAGTTACACAAATAATTAAATTATTTACTATTCTGATGTTAATTTAACAATTGAAAATTCAAATCTAGGTTACTAATTGTTTAATTAGAGAAAAGAAAATTTAAAGACAAAAGTCGCTCAATATACATTGAGAAATGCAAGACTGCAGATGTTTGTGAGGTGTATTGTGGTCAACAATAATAATTTTACCGTTTTTATTTTTAAAAAACTCTTACAAAAATAAATAGTTTTCAATGAATTTTAAACATATGTGTATATTAGAAATAATCATGCACGCGTACATATTACACATTATAAATGTGAGTAAATAATCTAATAAATATTTAGTGTTATCAAAAAGAAATTTATAAAATTCTATTAAAATCAGTATTAAACGTTCACCTTATATCTACTCCACCGATTCTTATTTAAATATAATATAAATACATATATTATATTAGTAATTAATTTTAAATTATTGAACAGTGGTACGAAAGGGCATATTCCTGGGCATTGCCAGAAAAAAAAAAAAAAAAAAAAAAGATTGGAAATGAAACTTTTGAACTCATGCTAGTTTTTTCAGTATACATTAGGCTATACAAAAATGTAAAAGGATAATTTTTTGATAAATTTTTATGGGTACTAATCTTAACTTGAATTCTACTGCTCGAAAGTGAAGTTTTTTGGTATGATTTCAAACTTTTACACCGTATTTAGTGGACCCTTTCGGAAGATTTAGCATAGCAATCATGTTTGTATGACGACTTCGGATTTTTTTTTTTTTTTTTCGGCGTTTTTGGCCGAGAATATTATACTTGACTCCCTCGGGATTATCCACCATCACTTGTATTGTAGTTAATTGAGTCGATATTTATTTTTATTTTTTTCTTTAAGTATATTTGTTGTCTTTGTTATTTATCCGTATTTTTTTATTTTTTATTATTTCTTGTACTGATTTTGATGCTTAGGTGTGGTTTGTAAAATGTGAACATTTGATCAGTTTTTAATTTTTTTTAAGTTATGAAATAGTTGAGGGTCACTGGAAAAGATAGATAAAGGATATATTAGAGACTGATAGGAAGTTTACCGCAAACAAAAGGAAAGTAAAAAAAAGAATAGATATAATATGGTAATGTAGTGATGACAATGTGTTTAGTGCTAAAATGAAAGGAAAAAAAAATTTCATGTACATTATGTTTAACAATAGCTTGATAAGTATGCTGTGTATGCAACCCAAGGTATTTGGGCAGCAATGTTGTAAATAAAACATTTCTTTCTAGTTAAGATGGTAAATTATTTATTACTATTGCAAAAAAAAAAAAAAAAGAAAGTTCGAATTCGTTCGTAATTTTGCTTGTCTAGGAATTCCATCTGACCGCGTCCGACTGTTCAATTTACAGAATAAATTTACTCAAATAAAAATAATTTTTGTGCGCTTTCTCTGCAAGATTTCATTGCTAATCCATGGAAAGGAAATTATAAATCAGACAACATTGTCATTTGGATTTTTTAAAGTGAGTTTTGGGAATCTCACTCTCGAAAAAAAAGTAGGTAAGTTTCGAATGAAGACGTTTAATACCATATTTTGCTTGCATCAGATTATTAAGATCAACCATAGTTGAAGACCAAAAACCGAAAAAGATACTTGCAGAAACTTTAACATTGTTCTCAAATCCCTGTCATCTTCCAGAGAGCTGGTATGACGCAGAAGAAACAAATTCCGATTAAGTATGACGTATTAAATAACGTTTCCTTGGTTTAATACTTTTATAAGTATCTAATTTTTTAGTGTATTTATTTAAAAAGTTACAAAGTACCTAAATAAATAGGTAAATAATATAATTTAGATAATAATTTTTTTTTTTTAAATAAATGTATTCCAATTATTTGAATATTATTTTGTAAATTACGTAGGTACCCAATTTTAGCCCACATTTTAAAATATATGTTTTGTTTTTTAAGTTCCAGTTTTACCTATTTATTAATATTTATAATTTATACATTATAAAATAATGTATTCTTCTTCTTCTTCTTCAATCGGCGCAACAACCCATTACTGGGTCCTGGCCTCCTCAAGCAGCTTCCGCCAGTTCAACCGGTCAAGTGCAGCTGCTCTCCAATTCCGTACTCCGAGCAGGGTCCTTGCATCTTCTTCAACACCATCTAACCATCGCAGCTTAGGGCGGCCTCTCGGCCGTGTTCCGTGCAGGCGCTCATTAAGCAGTTTATTTGGGATCTCATCAGTCCCCATCCTTGCCACATGACCTGCCCAGCGCAGCCTACCAATCCTCACAATTTTTCCGACATCAGGCTCACCAATCAATGAGTATACTTCCCTGTTTGTGCGTCATCTCCAAGCTAAACCATCCTTTACTGGGCCGCAGATGCGTCTGAGTATCTTTATCTGAAATGTTTGGAGATCCCTTTCATCAGACTTCGTAAGTACCCAAGTTTCTGATGCGTAGGTTAGCACTGGTCGAATAATAATAATGTGTAACAGTAATAATATAACACTAAGATACTGTTACTGGATAACGGCTTATCAAGGCATGAAGAGCCGTGTCACATGCCACCTACACTACAATTCATAAAGTAACCCTACATAACATTAATAGGCCTAAAATATAATAGTGTTTCATAATATTTAAAGAAATAAACAAAATGATATAGATGCCAACTAATTATTCAATTCGTTCCACTGTGCGGCGTAAACCTACGGCATGATGAACGGCGATTTCTTCAACATAACCAGCGACTAGCATGGAATCCTCTTACAAAACTGAAACAACAAGAATCTGTTCGCCGATTCACACTATTTCAACATCTACAAATCAACATCTACAAGACTTCAAGCTCGAACTAGCTGAAAAATTCCTAATAATTAAGAATCTCGGCCGCACGACTATAGTCCGGCCTATTTAAACATATGGTGTTGAGCTTTGGAGGCCTTTACAAGTCAATTAAATGCTTAACGAATTCTTTTTTTTTTTTAAATTATTATATTACGAATGAAATTATAAACTAGATAACATTCTCAATAAGCTTATAATAACCAACTAGTTAATATTTATTCTCAATTTATTCTCTACTATTTATAAGCGATGACCCTGGGACCCTTCCAACTAAGAGTTGTACCTGCAGTGCTGCGTAAGGGAAGTTCATAAACAAGCTTTTGTGAAATTATAGTAATCCATATCGGTATAGTGAATTGTAAATTTCATGATATATAATTTAAAAAAATAGAATAAAAACTCACCTAGAAATATATATATCCAGCATAGAAGTAAAAAGAGACGACTCATAAAGTTGTTCTCACTCACCTGTTAACAAAAATATTAAAAAATAAATACTAGAAGTGTTGAATGAAAAATTATTTTTCATCTATTGTTTTCTTTACATACTAAAAAATGATCAAAAATATAAATAATATTAATTATTTATTGGAAGCGAAACTCAAAATAAAAAAGTCAAAACCTATAATACAGTTCTGCATTTTGAATTTTTTACTTTCCCTTACATATATACGAAGTATATAGAAAGGGGAAGTATTGCGATCGTGAAAATTTTCTAATTCGATTTTTCAACTGAAATACACGTTTTAAGGTCCACTGAGTCCAAATGACCAAGCCTCGCAAAATGGTCTGTGTGTCCGTGTGTCTGTGTGTCTGTATGTATGTGAACAGTCTAGCTCAAAAATGAAAAGTAGTACGATACTCAAATTACGTATTTAAGGTAGGTATATGGCTGTAATGTTACAGCAACTTTTTCGTCGAAATCGACTAACCGGAAGTGCCACTTTATATAATCGATTTTACACTTTTTTACATTTTTCTCGAAAACGGCTCTAACGATTTTGATGAAACTTGCCTAAATTATTCTCCATAAAGGCCTTTAACTTTTCATTTATTTAGTAAATCACCGAGGAATTGCTGGAAAAAAAGTTATGATGAATAGAATATTTTATTTGCGCATAGCTTAAAAAGTATGCATTTTATGGTAAATTATGTGTAGTATTGTATGAAAGGTAGTTAAATTATTTAAAAAACAATAAAAGAATCATCAAAATCGGACCAGTATTAGCAAAGATACAGTGTATTTTATGAGGAGCACAAGACCCTAGATGGATAAATAAGCGCATCCGAAAGGAGACGGATGCGACCGAACCTCCTCCCACCAATCCGCCAATCTGTTGTAAACAATACGCTCTGTAATAAAGTAATTTAAGAATACAAAAGCGGAAATTAATTTAATAATTTTTACTTTCACATTATTTAATGGAAAGAAAATGGAAACTAAACCAGACACTTTTAAAATATATTTGCAACTTGACAAAGTTAAAATATTTAGGTAATGTACAGGATTGTTGTACTAAAATTGTTTAAAAAACTTTTATTGTACTTAAGCGGGAGAAGATGTGTATGCTGCTAAGTTTATTAGAAGCAGTGTTTATTTGAACTCTTTAAAATTGTATTAAAAAGATAATTATTATAGGATGGTAAGGGAAAGTTGTGTGATGCGCGCACCGCACCAGATTTTTTTTGTTTGTTATGGATTTGAACGTTGTTCCCCTCTAATTTTAGGGCACTGATTCCAAACGTGTATCAGTTTTCTTCTATCACTTCCAGTTTTTTTTTTGTTTTTTTTTAAATTTGAAAACAAAAATTCCATATTCACCCATATTTATAGCGTTCCACTAGATCATTTGTAACGCTTTAGAACGAGATGCATAGAAAGAATTATGTAACTGTAAACATAATTCACGTACATTTCATAGGAATTACCAACAATACCTATAATAACTAAGCAGACATTTTTTTTCTGTTTGTAGTTCTTCAAGGACCAACAGTAGTCTGCCATCATGTTAACCGTCCAACCACGATGGTACCTACTTTCAAATCTTGATGGAAACGTTTACCATGTTCCTCGCTGTAAAATCCAAGACAACAATCTGGAAAATAGTCAATGAGAGCTTGTAGGAAGTGCAACTTCAAACTCATGTTACAAACTAGTTTTCTCAACTTCTCCAACATAGTGTTCATAACGGTTTTGTAATCTGGACTCCTTATGTTTCCTAAGAAGTTGTTTACAACATCTTTGTAGCAACGCCAGGCTTCTTTTTCTGTTTGACTCGCTGAATCTTCAAAATTGGGGTCGCACATAAATTTCTTGATCTGAGAATTAATCAAAACATCCTCCTTCAGTTTATCCAAGGTCGTTCTGAGATAAACACTACATATGTACTTAAAACACTCACTGTCCTTGTCCAAGGCACGTACAAACTGGCTCGTGATACCTAATTTAATGTGAAGTGGAAGGAGAAGAACTTTTGTGGGTTCCACAAGGGGCACATCCATAACATTCTTTGTTCTGGGTGTCAAGGATTCTCTGGTTGGCCACTCTCGCCTTTACCAGTGATTTTATCTGATCACTGTTTAACGCTAAATATTTTCCATGCCCTATTAAACGGAACTTTAAGAAAAAACAAATTCATGTTTTCCTCGAAAACCTGACTTGATAGAAAAAAGGATTGCACTATTCATTCATTCGAAAACGTCATTTTTGTTACATAGCAGAGTAATTAAAACAAAAACTTTGAGACTTTATAATACCAGTAAATAATTAATTAGCCAAGTCAGGCACGATCAAGACTGAAAACATAAGATCACAATAATGCAGAGATAGCACACCTCACACCAGCATTCCAAAAAATATTAAATAATTAAAGATAATGCATTAGTTCAACATATACTTATAAATATAATCTATCCTTCGCCAGTTTATTTTTTATAGCAATAGGGGAGCTCCTCAGTCTAAATGATCAACCTTGGCAGGGTAAAGGAGAAAATGCTCTTCACGTAATATGGACTTACCAGAAGTTACTTTGCGTTTTATTGGAAGTTGCTAAGTTAATCAATAAATTATATTAACACCTCAAATGATGAAAGAAATTTCTTTGTCTGCATACGTTAGAAATTGGATAAGAATTTGCAGTATTAATTAATTAAAAAATAAAGGTCTCTCTCTATCTATCTATCAACATACACTCAATATACTCAGCATATCCGGAACGAAAGGGGCACAACTCAAAATATTTTTTTTATTCTACAGGCTGTAATACACAGAAGCACCCAGGGTGTTTCCCTAACAAGTGTAGCTGGTATTTCACCTATCGTGTGTACTGCTTAGGCCTTCTTTATGAGGGCTCTTTGGGATGATATGGGTCTAACAATTAAATTTTCTGAAGCTAGAAATTTTGAGTTGTGCCTCGTTTATCCTGGATGTGCGATATGCTAAACTGTTTTGGATTAATGCACTACTACTGTTTAGTTAGTATTTTTTCGATAGTTGAAGTAAAAGTAGAAATAGTAGAAGAACTCTTTGGTCTCAGCTAATGCGGTTTTATGTTGTTTCAGCCCTCATGATGTCTGAAGTGGCAAAGAGTTGACTTTTTAGTTAGTTACTGCCATTTGAAGTAATGAAAGTTTTGTTTTTGAATTTTAAAATTACAACCTACAAACAAAACTACATCATCTATTCTATTTCAGAAAAACAAATTTAAAACGCCCTATTTCAAAAATGAATTTTCTTTATATTCCTAAAAAACTCATTACAACGACGTTTCTGGCTATGTTGCCCATCTTCAAGCTGTATTATCTAAAAAATATATTAATATTACATTACAAAGTTTGATATTTTTTCTAACCATTACAATCATTATTTTAGTAATGTTGTCTGCTTATAATTTTTTTTTTAAATATTAAAAGATATATATATCTTCCAAGAATAGGCTATTTTTTTTTTTTTTTTTTTTATCTTAATATACCTACTTTATTTTTTAATAATAAAATATAAAATGTCATATTTCTTTAATTTCTTCCAGTGTTTTTTTACTTTTTTTTCCTCTATATCCTATATTTCTGTAATAAAAAAAAATTTAAAGTATTTTGTATTATTTTAAACACCCCTAATTGCAATTTTTTCGTTTGAAAAATTTAAATAGTCTATAATTTAAAAATAAAATTTGTACTTTCTCCTAGCAATGCTGTTCTAAAAATAAAACAGATAATAAGATGAATATTAATTTTAAAAAAAAATAGTCTATTTTTTAATATTAAAATATATATATCTTCAGAGAATAATCTAATTTATACTATCGAGCCAACCAAGTTTAGACTATACAATACATTTCTTTGTCTAGTTGCCTCAAATGTGAGCGAGACAAGGACCTTCAAGAAGACATCTGCGGAACATTGGTAGTTTTGAATGGAAAATCCTAAGTCGAATACTAGGCCCTAAACTGGAGGATAGAGCTAACCACAAAAGAACAAACAAGGAAGTCTACTCAATATATGGTGATCTATCATCTCTTAGATCACTCGAGTGCAGCGTATTAAACGGTTAGGGCGTGTCTCGAGAACGGATTGAATCAAGGGCAGCGCGAAGGCTGTACTATGGGAAGCCTGGTGGAATTAGATTAAGAGGAAGACGGTAGGCGAGATGTGTGGATGGTGTGAAAGAAGATTTGAAGAAAAATGGAATCCCTACAAGCACGCGAAGGGGATCTGTTGTGTCAATAATGAATAAAATTGTTTCGTATTGTCGGAATTTTCGAGTGATAACCTATAAAAAAAACATTAAAAAATATATGAAGTTCGTGAATTTATAACATAAAAATAAAATATCTATAGTAGTTTAGAAAATGCTTGTAAATTCGAAAAAAAAAGAAAGGAAAATGGAAAGGGGAAAATTCCCGGATGTTTGGACTAAAATAGGAAGTCAAAGAGCTTTAGAGAAGGTTTGCCGCTGAATTGATAAATCCTTGCAGAACGCCTGGTGAATGTCGGAGGGGCTATAGGACCGATTATTACATAAGATAGCTTCAAATGTCCAATTTCCCATAGTAGATGTAATTTCCAGGTTAGATGAACTGTGTACATCAATTTCCGCCAAAGACAAATTTATCACCGGCGGCGAAACACTCACTGAAAACGTAGCGGCTTCTTTTCTTAAATCGCGGAAATCTTTCAAATACTACCGAAAACTGCTGAAATGGCCGAGTCATCTCCGTTCTGTCCTCTTAATCAGGAGCATTATTCCATGAAATGGTTTCGGCTTAGAATACGAATCATTCCGCTCCAATGCTGATAGCCATATTAAGACGAAGAAATTTAAAAAAAAATACTACAAAAAGTAGATCTTATCTGGAACCTGGAAGCCTCAACACCTTTAAGAAATTTTTTTATAGTATCAGTAGCTGAATCCTACAGCAGATAGTCCGGTTGAGGCAGACTATTTATTAATTCTGCTTAACCATCCTTTGGTCGATTCTGGGGCCGTACATCACACTTCAGTGTATCGGGGTTGGTGGGAAGAGGAAGGAACCTGGCAAGAAATAAATTAATTAATTTTTCGTTAAGCTTTTATTATTATTATAAAACGTTATTTCAGAATTTCACAAAATAGATGAATTAAAGAAAAAAAAAGGAACTGGTATGGCCGAAAGAGTAGAGTGAGAAAAAATAAAATAAGTTAAATATAAACATAATATTATATGCCCAGATCAAAAAAACTTTTAAAACAACTCAACATTATCTATTTATTAGGATAAAAACTTGGCAAATAGCAAAAAGTTAATTAAAGAAAATTTGAAATTAATAATTCATCCCATGGTAAGGCATTCATTAATTAACTAATAATTCATCCTATAGTAGGGCATTCATTAATTAACTAATAATTCATTATATAGAACATTGTACCTAAGGGCAGATGTGAATTTGACATTTCTACTCTTTTCTGAAGATTAAATTAAAAAAAATGCATCTCATATTTATTAGCGGTAAACTGGTCTTACTTTCTGACAAGTGGGGAAACTTTGGGACAGTCTCAGTTTTGAATGGGTTAAAATTCCATACCACTGCTATGAGAATGTTATCAAAGGTACAGAATTTGATTCTTCATTTCTTAGTGTTGCTGCTACATATTAGGGAATAATGAATAAAGTAAATAAGCTAATTGATTAAAAAAAAAGATAATTTAAAAAAATTAATATGTTAACAATTTATGTACAGTATTTTGTTATTTTATAATCTTTTAATAATTTATAATGTTAATTTTACAATGTTGTTCTGTAACTTTAGAGTGCTGTCCTGAAGATGGGGATATTCCCCGTAACGTCGAAAAATGTGTTTAAAAAAGCAAAAATGTGATAAACATTTTTAAATAAAACAGAAAATTAGAAACTCCACCATAGCCGGTCCCAAGCCCTGTTTAGAAAGGAGAAGGGTTCCCCTTTGAAGGGGGATCTCTTTGCAGACTGAATGGGTGCACTCAAGCACCGTCTCAGGTGAGTAGTTCCCCATCTACGTCATGAAACAAGGCAGAGTTGACATGAGAAACTTTAAGAAGGAATTCCCTTCACCAGGCTTTGGGGACGGCAGGCCCATACCCTGTCTACCCGAGATACACATAAATGATAAGATCAGGATTAGATGACAGCAGAGGAACTCCCATCATTTTGGATGATCTTAATAGTAGAATGGGCAAGGAAACCGATGGAGGGTATGGAGTGATAAGAGAACATGGGGAAAACTTCAGGAATGACAATGAGGAAAGGATTCTGAACTTCTGCTTGGCAAATAGATTGGTAGTAGCGAACAGCTTTTCCCCTCACAAGGAAATACACCAAATCACGAGAGCAGGAAACGCATCCAGGAACGCAAAGTCGATCATAGATTACTTCTTGATCCCAAAAGAGGAAATAAAGAGAACAAGAGACGTCAGAGTCAAGAGAGGATACAAGCTAGAGACAGACCACAGGCTACTGATAATGGATAAGATTTTGGAGGACACACCCATCAAGACAGACCAAGCCTTATCAGAGCTACAAAACTACATAGCTATCTTAAGTCAAATGAGGTTGCTGAAGCATATAAGGCTGCAATGGAAGTAAAGGCCACAAGTTGCAAATACCCATGGGATGTCGATGACATTGAGAAAAGCTAGAAAGCAATAAAGCAGATATTGTTGAAAGCAGCAGAGGAGGCATGTGGTAAAACCACTGTAGGCCAAAGACTAAAAAGAACAGCCTGGTGGAACGAAGAAGTGAAAAGGGAAATACAACGAAAGAATGAACTATGGAAACACTATCTTCAGAAAAAAAAGTATGGAGGACTATACAAGGTATAAGGAACAGGAGAAAACAGCAAAGGAAAAAGTATTGAAGTCTAAAAGGAAAGCATGGAAGATTTCAGAAATAAGTTAGAGGAAGATACCAGAAGCTCTTTTATAGATGCCTGCGAAGCATGCGGAAAGAAAAGGAACCGGTCATAAAGCGCATTAAAGACAAGGAAAGCAATATTCTTACCAGTGCAAAGACTATAATCAACAGATGGGTAGAATACTTCGAGAAAGTGCTGAATGACAATAAGAGAGGGATATCAACGACAGAGTAAAACATACATAGCAATGAATACCAAGATGAAGATGAGGAACACTTTATAGGGGGAAGATGATATAATAGATGCAATAGATGACCTGGCTCAGAAACACGTGAGAAGGCGGCGTCAGAACAGCTTTCGAGAGAAGAGGCATGGACCGGAGCAGGTGCAGTCAACTGGTTCAGGATCGAGATGTATGGATCGCACTATTAAACGGGATCCTCAACTCTGAGCTACGGTAGAAGAGGATAAGATTAAGAAGAGAAAGAAGACAATTAGAGGAAGAAAATTATTCCATAGTTTTATCCAAAATTAATTTTTTTTTTTTTAATTCTTCCAAAAATATCAAAGAAATAAAATTATTACGAATTTTATAACATTTCCAGCGTAACTTGTAGACTTAAATTTGAGTTAATGAGTTTAATGAATTAACTTTATTTGTATTCCAAGTTCAAATGTTAATTTTTGTTATATAAATTTTGTCGGTAGATACAGCGGTCTTCCCGAAAATTCAAATTACTATCTAGCATTATGATTTCAATGAAAATTATTGCGTTTAATTTTATCTTTGGAGTCATAAGGAATATTAATAGATTTCAAGATGGATTCCGGATTACCGTATTGGAATACAGAATGAATTTATTTCGTCGCACTCTATAGATTAATTATTAATAGGTCTATATTAATTTTAATAGGATCCCATTACGGTGAATTTTAGGCTTATTTATCAAAAACTTTGAAGAATTAATTAATTCTTTAAAGTCGACATTTCGCCAATTAAGGCATACTTAGGAACGAAAAAAAATAAGATCACATTAATACAGAGCGGAGATAGCACATCTCGCATCAACATTCTAAAAAAAAGACTAACTAAATTTATAAATTAATTCATGATTTTCATTTATTCTATTAATATTTGATATTCATACAATTTGAATTTTGGTGCCGCCAATTCAAATCAATGGCAGTTATCAAAGAAAAAAAAAGTTACCTTCAATCGCAATAAATTATCTAAAATAATTATTTGAAATGACTTTTTCCGTTCGATAGTTCTATAATCGGTTATTGAGAAGGAAGTGCTTATCACCCCACGATCTCCGACTGGGGGTAAATGGAGGAAAAATGGGTCCCCTGGCCTTCCTATCTTTTTCAATTAAACAAGCCAAGAAAGTGACTTCGGTCCTGGAAGCATTGTATAATTCGATCCTCAACCGATATAGGAAAAAGAAAAGGGGCGCTAAATTTATGTGGAAAACTTGGGCTCTTCATCCATTTGGGAACAAACTTAAGGTAATGAGGAAGACTAGGCAGATCGGTTCCACTATTCAACCAGCCGACCGGTTCACATTTTAACTTACTAAAGTTTCTTTATTGATCCGGAGCTCTTGAAGATCCTGAAGGCCCATCCACCAACCGCCGGCTGAGCTTCCGATAAATCCCAGGGAAAGATTAAGATCGCAACGTTGGGGGGATAGGAGTAACCCGAATCCTATAACGGAACTCGAGAAGGGAAAATATTTTTGTAACTTTATATTTGGAGAGAATATAATTTAAAAAAAAAACACACACAGCTTAGTAATTAAAAAAAGTGGAATATTATAAATCAGAAACTACAAATTAAATACTTTTTACAACTAGTATATATTTAATTTAAATAAAATGATAAACCTATGAAACCCATAAAGTCTTCGATTCAGTGTTCAGTAAGACTATACTCTATCTTGAATAATGATCATATATGAATTGGTGATTTGATTAGCACCTATACACAAAAGTAAAAAAAAAAAAAATCCGGTGGGGTACGCACTTCACACAACATTCAATTACTGCCCTTTAGTAATTATCGTGAAGCGAGTTATAACCATAATAAGCGTGAAGTTTGCTTGTCTTGCCTGTGAAAAGATTTGCAGATAGCATATTTTTGAGAACACGTATTGAAGTTGGAATAGCTTGATAGGCGTGGTCGGAGTTCAGTCGTATCCGTCTGCTTTCGGATACACTCGACTTTCTGTCTAGGATCCAGTATTGTAGTCCATAGAAGATGCACTGTATCCATACTGGTGCGATTTTGATGATTTTTTTTTTCATTGATTTTTAATTTCATTACCTTTCATATATGTATATAAATATACGTTGAAAATTCGGATTCGTTATTTTTCACGATGTTAATACATCCATGATACATCCCCTTACTATATATATCATACATATATAAGCCAAAGTAAAAATACCACCTCATTTTTCCACCATAATTTTAATATTATAACACTAAATAATGTTTTAATATTAAACAAATATAATAAAGACAATAATAAATTCAAACCTAAGTCGATTTAATGAAATTTTTTCGAACAAATATCATGCCTACGTTAATACCCTCTAATATATCTTCATCTGTCAAAAATTACATGGACCTAGTATTAACATGTATAATGCATCAAAAAAATTAATTGAACCTTTATTTGACGGAATTTATTATATATATATATATATATATATATATATATATATATATATATATATTTTTTTTTTTTTTTTTTTTTTTTTTTTTTTTTTTTTTTTTTGTAGGTTGGCTGTGAACAATTAGTTAGCAAAAATACATGATATTCTATCCTAGTTTGCAAAGCCTCCTTACTTTCTATCTTAAAAAACCAGTATCCTTCCTGAAGCTTCATTATTTGCATACTTTTTTTTTAATCCACTGCAATTAAGAAACTGCATTATTTTTGTTAGCGGTCAATTTTCGAAATCACAATTTTCAATTGGGAATCTTACTTTTCAAATATTTTAACCATATGGTATCGTTTTGAAGAATTTACTCCGGCACCGAAAACGCGTATTGCGTAATGTGAATTTTATAGTGTAGGATACAGGAAAACGCATAATTCATGAAATTAGAACTGTATGGCATTCGTATCTATGTGTAAGGTATTCATATATATATCCATACTGCAGATATTTTTATAAAGTAATGTGAGGTAAGTGCGTATTAGATTTTACAAAGTTCAACTTTAAATTAATGTAAAATCTTTATTTTTGAAGATCGATTTTTACTCTGTTTTTAAAAATGTTCCTTAGACGATTTGTTCAAATATTACATCGACCCCATGTTTCAATCACGTTCATAGTCATGAGATTGATTATTCAATATAATAGTACCTAGTACGCACTTACCCCTGCTTTAAGGGGCAAGTTCGTACGGCATATCTGAAAGACTTCTTATTCAAGTAGAAGTTGTTTTGGAACAAGTGTAAAATAGTTCGGTACTCGGAGAATAGCTATACTAATGGAATCACCGAAAAAAGTTAAAGCTTATCTACGATTCACATTTTACAATCTTCTTCTTATTCGTTCCCTCCATTTAAATGATCATGTCAGATGTGAACAAAAACTCGGCAGTCCCCTCGAGATACCCCAGACTCCCGTAAAGTTTCCTCTCCAGTGATACTGGCAAAGGCCAGATCTTTTCTCACAAATTTTCTAGCAGTTTGCAGGATTGGAGTATGTGGTCTGATGTTTGTTCAGCTTCTCCGCAGTTGTATATATAGGATTTAAGATGGTTATATCCGGCCCTTACTCTGAAAATGGTGACTTGTTCTTTTCTTCTTAGCTGGATATTTGCTAGATATTTGCTAGATTGGATATTAGTCATCCTGAGGGTTGTGTGTTGGAGGCGAGGCCAGCCATCTTTGACTAATGACAGCTTTGTTTATGGCTTTTGCTTCATCTATGGTTAGTAAGGGATCGTATTGTTGGATCGCTGAACATGTTTTTGCCATAAAGTCAGTCTTTTCATTGCCTGCGAGCCCACAGTGCCCGGGTATCCACTGCAGAACTAATTTAGTCAAATTTTACAGGTTTGTTTTGGCTTTGTGTCGACTTCTCATTGCCTGTAGGACTGATCTTGCATCGGTGAAAATTAATATTTTATTATTGGGGACCGAAGAAGAAGATGACTTGATCATTTTGTAAGCCTCAGTGATGGCTTCCTTTTCAGCACGGTAACTGCTTGACCTGCTGCCGATGGCATAGATTTTTCCAGGGTGAATCCATCTGTAAATTCAATATGGATGCCTGCAACCCCATTCCTGAGAGCTCCAATAGCTGAACCGTCCGTGTATGCCCTTATCCATTCGCCTGGTGGATATTCTTCATTTATGAGTTTTAGGCTCCGGGCTTTTATCTCCTCTGGTGGTAGTTCGCCTTTACAGTTTACCCCTGGGATGTTTTCGACGATCCTCGGTCTGCTTAGTGATTCCCAGGGTGGGCGGAGGTTCGATGGGTCTAGAGGGATTAGTTGGACATCCCTAGCTTCAAGTTTTCTCTGCAATGTTTTAATTAAATGAAGTGGGATCTTTCGTTTGAGTCTGGTTAAGTAACCTGTTTTAATTCTGCCTCGCAGTGGGTGATCATGGATGGCATTTGCTGGAACTCAGATTCAGATATTTTTGGTCTCGTCTGTCAAGCACAGTTGGTAAGTTTGTTAAGGTTTCCATCTTATTTATTGGAGTAGTTTTCATGGATCCAGTGATTATTCTAAAGCCATGGTTCTGTACAACCGAGATTCTATGCAGGTTTGAGCTTGCAGCAGAGCCCCAACCATATTCAAGAACTAGGCGAACACATCCCACAAAGAGTGGGATGTGTTGGTGTGTTTTGGAGTGTTGTATGGTCTGCACCACAGGTTGAACCAGTGATCTTCCTCATTATGCTTGTTTTCTTAAGACCCATGCTTCTATCTGAGTTCTCCATGAGTGTCGTTGGTCGAGCTTTATTCCAAGGTAAATTGTTTTTTCTTAGTGCTCGAGGATTTGCTGTCCCATTTTTAGATCGGTGGTTGTCTTTTAGAAAGGGTAAAGATGGTATATTTGGTCTTTGAGGCGTTCACTTTCATTCCCCACCTGTTTGCCCAGTTCCATTATACAGTGATTGTTGGAGTCTGTATTTGTAAATCCATGCTGATTTTGATTGAGACCACAGTACAAGGTCATCTGCATATATTGCTGTTTTTACTCCTCTCGGTAAGTCATTTACAATATCATTCATGAAGAGTATGAAGAGGGTTGGGGATAGAACCCTTCCCTGGGGAGCTCCATTTTACAATCCTCATTGAGTTATGAAAGTGGGGTGTGGAATATAATTGAATAAACGTATTGAGCATTTTTTATTTTTATTCGCCAATCTGTAGTTGTCTTGACAAAACATGATAGTTAGGCTAAGTGTACACCACGCACACTAGTCACACTGCAGAAGTGGGTACTATCATGATTTGCTGGGTTACTATATACAAGCACTTAAAAAATAGAAAACCGTGAAGGAGCAATGCAAAAACGGCAAAAATGAATTAAAAATAAGGCCTATACAGCTATAGATAAACACCGCTGTAGATAAAGAACTAATATCTTTCCAACTCATTATACTTCACCTTGGCGAACTTTCGTGGCTTATTTCTGATACAGCAGTGTTTAGACTTCATGCTCTATAAAGGCCATTCAAGCTCTTAACAGTTGAGGGTTTGGATTAAACGAGACAATTGCGCACTTATCCCGAAAACGCACTAGCCATATCTATATGGTATTTATATATAAATATTCATATATGATATCTATTAAAATAAAATTATTGCCTTTTTCTTCCAAACTGATTAACTTAAACCGCTTAAGTCAACTCGTATAGTGAGTTAGCTAATCAAGCTCTTGAGCCTCCTCAGGTAACCTCCATGCGAGGGAAAAATAGCTAATAATCTCTGGAGTCTCTTACTAGACAAGCTGTTGGTCCCATCTATCGCCGGGCCATGACCTCCACTAGGCATATACAAAAGAATCATCGAAACATAGGTATAGGCTTTAGCTTGGAAGAGCATCTGAGGAAAGGAGGAGGAGCGCTGGTTTATTAATTAGCAGGCTAAGTAATTAATTAAAGAATCCCCCCTTTTTAGAAGTGGCTGCTAAGTCAGTAAAAGGAAAAAATGTGATGATCGGAGAACTAACAGGCCATTACTGTCTTCAAGACACTTGAAGGAGGTGATGAGACTTGCCAAATATGCTGTCTAAACTGTCATAGAATATATTATAGACTCTAGCCGGTATGTGGTTTTAAGATATGAACTTCTGGGCTCAGAGAGAATCCAGACGCATGAGATTGCCTCCTTTAAGTTGTCAGCCCCTTGGCTGTGCTTAAGACGCTGATTTTATTTTTTAAACTTTAATTTCATTTAATTTAAATTTGTTTTTTTATTAAATCATTTTTTTAATCTATACTATTATAATATGGGTGAAGAGCTTGTATGTTTGAACGTGCTAATTTCAGGAACTACCATTATTTTGGCGTTAAATAGACACTTAGGTAGGCTTTGGGCTTGATAAAATGAAGCTTGAATAAAATTGAACTACGATCCATATGAAAGAATCAGTAACTATTAATAAATTTCTAAGAGAAAAAGTGTCCAAATTGCGCAAGCTTCGTTGTCTTGACAACTTTTATTTTAATTTCTTTTGTATTTGAAGAATTTGAAAAATTCTTTTTGCGTTGAGGAAAGCTTTAGACATGATAAAATCATGCTACGACACATAATAACGGAGCAGTAACCATAAATAAATGTCTAAAGGTGCGTACACACACCTTGTGTACGCTCGAGAAGCATGCATATATTTTTGCAGGGTTTTGGAGCAAAGCAAGAGCGGAGCGCGACGATCCATTTCCAGCCGTTTTTTTTCGACGAGCACTTTGATGGCGCGCTGTTCTGATTTGGAAGGGAGCGAGACAGGTTTCTCGGTTTTCGTGCTCATGTGATTATTTTTTTTCAAGATAACTGAAAAGTGGAAATAAAAGACTGCATTTCAATTAATATCTTGATATTATTATATTCTTAAGGGTAAGTAGATCGGGGGTACGGTCAATGAAGAAAAACACACTAATAAGTTAATAAATTAAAAACTAAAACTATTTGATTTTATTCGTCTTTATTTTATAGATAAAAAAAGGTCCCAAAATATTTTTTTTTAAAAAGTTCAATCAATTTTTTTTATATCAATGCTCATCATTGCGTAACATTTGGATCGACTCATACCAAAAATATATACGTTGACAAATATGGGTAAATAATGTATACACATGAAAAATAGAAATAAAAAATATGACTATATGAAATTCACGCCGCAGCCCCTAACCATGACAAACGACTCCTCTCAGAAAGCATCAACATCCAATTAGAATCCCTTCCCGCCAATAAAAAAAAAACAAAAAAAAACTTATCTTCAATCAATTTGCCTTGATTTCAGTTAATCTTTTCTATTTGTTTTTAGACGTTTGAGGGATGTATAATGTATTATAGATATATATAAGCAATTATGATAATTTATTATGTTTATACTAGATGCTGAAATGGGGGACAAAGTATCCCCGAAACGTCAAAAAATAAATAGAAAAAACTAAAGAGTTTTTAATGACCTCAAGGTAAATTGATTGAAGATAAGCATATAATATGGAAGGTCAAAATTTGGAAATAATTAAAAAAAAAACTGTTAAACAAAAACTATCCCGGTCCTATTCCTAAATTGTCAATTTATTAAAACAGCAATAACTTATTATGATCGGTTTACATATCCCATCATCCACTCCCATCTTCATTATCAATACTAACATCTGGCTAACTTTTGATTTATTTTATTATATTTTTATAACCTATTAAATTGAAATATGCTTTATTTTTAAATTGTGTTTATTTATTTGTTGTTTATTTTCGGTTTTAACAACTGCTTATTTAATTAAGACTCCATTCAACCTCTCCATCTCTTAACTTTTTATCTCTTTTCACCAGAATCCCAATTTTATTTATTTATTTAGAGACGGAGATATAGGCAATGGTATACCCATAGAATAACGATAATTTGGGTACATTATAACCGGTCTTAATGAGGCTGTTGCAGTTTTATTTGTTCCGGTAGGTAGAAATGGGTCATTTTGGGGATTTTTTTTTGGCTTCTTATCGAATCATTTTCATCACAGCGCAGGTATATATATGCTCGTAATATTCAATATAACTGTCTGGCTGCTCTACCATCATCCATCCCGATCACGTGTCCCAGCCATTAGAAGCACTGAATTCGCACGAAATGAGAAGCTCGGTGATCGTCGTATAAGTCGTAGATCTCTTTGTTCCTTCTCAAGCGGTATGAACCATTTTCCCTGATAAGCGCCATAATGCGCCTCAACGCTTTTCTCTCAAACCTGTCGATCTTTTCAGCCACGATCGTGGATATGGTTCAGATTGCACAGGCATAGGTCAACACGGGTCTTATGATTATTTTGTACAGATTCATTTTGGTATCCCTACATAGCAGATTACTACGGAGGAAACTTCTTAGGGCAAAATAGACAGCCAGACAGTTATATTATGGAAGCCCGGATGGAGTCAGACCGCAGGCAGACCGAAGTGAAAATGGAAAGACTCGGTGGCTGTGGACTTGAGGATGGTCGGAGTGTCCAGCAGACTTGCTATTGACCGCAATGACTGGGAAAAGGCGGTTAAGAGGGCCAAGGGCAGCTTCAGGCACCTGTCGAGCCGAAGTATAAAAATTTGAAATTTTAACCCATATGTGGATAAATTCGTTGGCTCTACTTTGCATTTTGACTATTACAGTTTTTGACTATTAACCTTTGCAACGTATTTCAGTGCATTTCAGGCAGCCACAAACATTTTGATTCTACCTCGAGAATTTTTTTCTTACCCTTCTGTGCATCCTTCCCGCAGGGATAATTTAAATAGTCGGTAACTGATTCGGAAACAATATATAGTATTTATCAGTCAAGAAAGAGGGCTGAATAGATGTTTTTTTTTATAAAATCAAAATTAAGATCAGCATAGATTCAAGGACTACGCCTAAAACAATATTATTTTAGAATCGCTGTTAACAAAATTTTTAACTGCGGAATGATAACGGTAACTACTGAAAAAAAAAATCAGAACGTGCTTTTGCCAGTATTTGACGAAGGGGTAGTATACCCATTATCGGATTGGGTACGAGACTGGAAGAGTCCTCTCAGCGAGCACATACAGACAGAAAGTAAAATACAGCTGCCCTTAGATAGCAAATACTTTATATTCTCGTCGGATAATGATGTTTGTTCCGCCAGCTAGATGCGGGATTCTATCACCCGGTTCCAATTTACTGGGTACACCCATCTATTTACTAGAACGATGAATAGATTATAAAAGCATCTTTAAAATTAATATCGCCAGATCTGATTTAAAGAAGTTTTTGAAGGTAAAAAAGATTTTATTTTAATTAATCTATAGTAACCAGTTCTTTATAGGAATGTGTATTAATTGTATTAATACAATTAAAAATCGTGTTAGACCTGTCGGCCGATCCCAGAATAACCTCCCAAAATAAATAAATTACAGTATTTTTACAAAATGAATACCGATTAGTCGGGCGTTGTGGAGGCTGGTGCGGGTTAATAGCACATATACATACTAAAACATACAAGGAGAATATTAAATTTACAATACCAACATAAGATAAGCATAAGTAGAACCAGGCGCGAACGCTGGGGATGGGGGAGAGAGGATTTCATATGAAGAAGTAATCACTGAAGTGTCTGTAATCGAAAAATTTGGCGTAAGTTTTAAGTGTAAGACCAAAAATTGGATAGAAAATTATTATTAAAAGTACAACGTTTATGTTGGTGAGTATGAAAATCGTATTTTTCAAAAATTTCTGGAGGAAGGACATATCTTCCTTATCCCCTCCCTCTGCTTACGCCACTGTTTAGAACGGATTTAAAAACAAAATTGTTCATTATACCTTGGATCTCGTGGTCTAGCATAAGAAAGGAAGATTCGGATGATTGGAAAGGATAAATGATTAAATAAATTTGTCAGTTTTTTTAAATTAAAAAACTGATAAAATTAATTCAAGCACTTAATATCTCAAAAATTAGATTTGACTTTTTCCTTCATCCTTCATTTATTTAATTTTGTTTTACTATTAGTTATATATTTTTTTACTCATTGATTTTTTTCGATATTGAAATCACAACTCTCAGTTATTTATTATAAAATTATCAGAAAACACTCCAATGGTCTAACATATATCCTACTGGGCTCAGAAAGAATCCAGGAACATCAGGCTACTTCCATTGAATGGTCATCCGTTTTGAATTTTACCAGAAAAACAAGAAGTTTGACATAGAGCAATAATAGTTTCCCATTGGTTATTTTGGGTAAGCAAAAAGGGCCAACAGGCCCACTTGCTGGACTAGATCTCCCCACTATTACCAGTACTCCGATGGTAGAACTGGATCATAAAGAACCGTGCTTGCTTTTTTTAATCACTGCTTCAGGTGTTTAGGGGGTATGAAGCCCTGCCCTTTCTTATCTTCCTACTCAGGTTAGTGCTGCCCACCAATGCATTATTTAAGAGGACATGAGTAGGGATGTGTAGGTCCTGAACGAACTAATATAAAAGAACTATTCTGCAAAAGTTACAGTACAGAACGATGAACGGATTTAATGTCCGAACGTTCAGTATGCTGATACGGGATGTACGATATACGGTAAACGGTTTACAGATCTGTAGGTACACAACGAACTAATTCAATGTATAGGATTTGTATAAGGTACGAACTCCTCCACCTCTATCTCCCACCCTCACTGTGAACCAACTAGTTCTTTTTGACCAGTTTTTGTACTGGTTCTGTAAAAGATAAGGTTTCCAAATGAACTATTCACCGATAAGTAGGATTTATCCCAACTATAGACAAGAGTAACAATATCATTAAAAAAAAATCATAAACAGGGCTTACCATCCTAAAGAGGTGATGATAAACCTCAAGAGAAATACAAAAGTTCCTATGGACCATGGTTCTGTTCCACACAGAATACCAAGAAATTTAAGTTTTGTGTTTTTTCAAGTGTCACATTTTTCGATGAATAGGAAACGATCACTCAAAAACTATTCAAGGTAATTAAGTTCCAATTGTTACCATCGTGAAATAGATGAAATTTTATTTAAGAAATATAGTTAGTCTGAAATAAATCCATTGTAAGCGGGCCTTCAGGTAGACCAATAGTGAAAAGTTTTTTTTTTTTTTTTTTTTTTTTTTTTTAAATCACACTTTACTTGTAAATGCTTTTCTCAGCTCTTTGCTGGGCTGCAGATACTAGTCCTGGGGGGATAAACGAAAAACATTCATTTTTTTTTAAATAACTTGTCACGGGACTTTCTCAATGGGATAAATGTGAGAAAAATAATAGAAACAAATTGTATATGTTTTAGATAAAATCGATATGCAGCAACATGATAAAAAAAAATGCATGAAGGTGCCGAAAAGTGGTTTTTCACGTTTAAGATGTGAAAACAATTTGCATGATTGTTGCAGGAACATGGTTGCAGAATTAAATTGTGTATTTTAGAAATGCCTACATGCAATAAACGTTTCGAGCAAAAATAATGATAAATTTTCGTAAAAAACGCGAAAATGTAAAAACAATTGTTCTCGAAAAACTATTTGAACAAGGCTCAAAATGGTCCTACAGCGATTTGTCAAAGCGCTATTTGTTTGAAAAAAGTTGCTCTACAATCCTATTTTCATGAAAAATATGTGAGGTTCGATTAAATACTTCAAAAACGCGTTTGAAAATCGAAGTTTTTCTTGCTACGGCCGTTCGGGCGTGCGAGACGAAGAGGAAGTGTTACGCTCCAGAAAAAAGTTTTTATTATTTTTACATGCAATTTTTACAGTAGAAAGGCATCATTAAAAACAACAATCTAAGCCCCGAAATATGTTTCTATGACAATTACAAGCACTTTTTGTACTAATTTCTTTCTACAATTTTTCTCCTAATCATCAGGTTGAGAATGTCCCATTGCAATTTATTTCAAAAAATAAACTATCGCGCAAGAGAATGAAGTTTCTTATGGAGTTGGTCTAGGATTGTCTCTTGATTTGCCAAAAAGTGTGATGAGGAATTAGGTTTTCCCAACAAAGAAGTGTTTTGAGAATGAAATTTATTAAATTCACTTTGTTTCTAGTCAATAAACTAACAAGGGATTACAGAATAAAGCATCTTTGCGAAATAAAACAAAACTTTAACAAAAAAATATAAGGTATTTTTCAAGGATCAAATTTGATTGTGTTAGATTTAGTCTTTCTTTAATTTGATGTAATATTCTTTGAAATTCCTTTCCCATTTTTTATTTTTATTAAAACATCAATAGCTCACCACCCCCCTCCACTCTTTTTTCCTTTCATTTCCATGTATGATACATAATATCTAATTGCTAAATAACACTCGTTTCTATATCGCACTAACCGCATTTACAGTATGTTGACGGTCAGTCTCCATTCCATCCCTGCTATAATTTCACACTCGGGCCGAATTATGTCAAATAGATTAGTACTAGATAACATTAGTGTCTGATTTGGTGATAATTACTATTCATTTATATATGATTAGATACTTGGCACTGTTAGGTAAATTTTATTTTCAGAACAATTCGTTACAGTTAAATCCGTCTCCGATCTATGAGCGCAGCACTTGTGCTATAAAATTTCCTTAGTCACCACTAGATAGCTTCCCGTAATAAAAAACGTTAGAAATTCGTTATTCTGCTTATCTACTATACCTTTTCCAGGTACTAAAATATTAGTTTATTTAGTGATGAAGAATTACAATTATGCATTTCCGTTTTCTACGTCACTTAAGTTTGAAAATAATCCCGAGTTATTACACAGGGTTAGAAATAATATAGAAAAAAAAAGGAGTGAAAATGATGAAATTCAATTTAAAACATCTATTCGACCATAAAATAATTGGCTGAATTATTGCAGCTTCTCTTGTAATTCTCCTCTCCGTGAAATTACTGCCCTCAATCTTCCTCTGTCAGCTCTGACTTTGTCTGTACGTCCAATCTCTGCAATTATTCTACACCTTAGATCCATCTTTTAGCGGGCAGCCCTCTTTCTAACGGATCCGGTATTTTCCTTCCCCTTTATTATTTCCAGACCTTCACTCCAAATTTAATACTCACTACAATTTTTTATTGAAAATTCGTTTGAATTAAAGTAAAACAATGAAAACATTCCAAAAGCATTACCATGTAATATTCCAATTATATTACATTTTAATTATATGCTATATATGTGTGTGTGTTTGTTTATATTATATATAGGCAGACTGTTGTATCTTGGATCACAATTTGCTTTTATATTTTAGTAAAAGCCATGTTTCAAGATATTACAACGGAAAGAGTCTTTCCTAATAGCGCCACTATTCCTACACACTATGTATTTTTTGAGAATGTAAATACTAAGCATTTATAAACAAAAAATTATATTTTATTGATATGTGATCAAACAGGACCATAATTTACCAATTAATCATACCCTAGTGCACCTTGGATCATTAAAATATTGTACCTTAAAGGTAGATAATATATATTAAAAACAACATTTTTATACAGAAATTTGTATTTTATTGTCTCTTAACAAAAATAAATCAGATCGTATTAATGTGTATAATAACCTCTTTTCTTTTGTTTCCAACGCGTTCCTATGCTCTTTCTTTCAAAATTAGAAAAAGAGGTATAGAACTAGAACGTAAAAAAAAAAATGAACAATTTTCCGTAAATCACATATTCCTATTCTAATGTCGAATGTTCACTTTCACGCTTTCCATCTGAGTTAGGAAGAGCAAGAAACTCCAAAGAAAGATGTGAAGCTGAAACCTTCACGACTTAACACCGACTAGAACATACGAAACAACCTTCTCCTTTTGTCAGACCCGCTAATATCTTACTTTAAACAAAAATTACCCCCAAAAAAATGTTAAAAATTTCGCCCGAAAATTTTCGAAACGTTGGATATTTCACCTCAAGCTAGTAGTGATTGATCAATTAGTTCATCAGACATTGAAAATTATTTTTCCTTTTTAATTTACTACTTATTCAGCAATTTATTATAAAATAATTTCACCCTCTTAGTTTCAGTAGTTTATATCTTTTTCTTAATTAACCATATTTCATTATAGGAACAAAACAGGTTTTTGGCCATAAGATTCGAACGATCTTAAAAAATTCAAAAATAACTATCTAAGGTGTGTTAGGGATGTGAAAAACCGGTTAGTTATATAACAGTTTTTTCTTTTAAATCGAATAACTGGTGTTTATCGGTTTTTTTTCACTATCGGTCCTAATCGATTTTTGTTTTAATTATCCAAAAACAGGAGAAAAAACCCAATTGAAAATAAATTTCAACCTTTAACTTGTACTTTGAAATGTAAAAAAATTGGTGAAAATTGAATTATAGCTCTATAGCCTAAGAAAAAAATAAATACAGGACGCAAAATTCATCCTTAAAAAAAAGAATGGTACATTACAATACAGCCAGCCACCTTATCAGCAGTGGTCGCCGCACTAGCGCTCCCTAACGTCATTTGTGCTAACAAACTGCTTTGTATTCAATTATAAAATTGGAATTGTCAATATTATTACTGCTTTAAATAATATCAAATCATAGCAGTAATAATTCTAATTTTCACGAAGATCAATGTTTAATTTACTTGAATTAAAGGTCTTACCAATGACCAGTTATTAGTAATAATTCCAGGACCTGTTATTTGTGACCTCATCAAAAAAAATGTTTTGATGGGAAGTTATTTCATTTAAAATAACCGTTTTTTTCCAAAACCGGTTATTTGCATCGGTTAAAACTGGTTATAATAATCCGTTATAATTAAAAGTAAAATAACCGAAACAACCGATAATCGATTTTTTTTTTTCACAAAAACCGACACCACCAGTATTTGTATATTTTTAAAAAAATTATTTTTTGGATCCAGCATCTCACGAAACATAGGAATGGTAAGTTTCAGAATATTTACCAGAAATTTGCATGATGGTCCCACTGTGCGATGACTGGTTAGCTACTTGTATTTGAGACATATGGAAGTGGAATCTTCTGATATACAAAAAAGTCAATCATTTTATGCACATTCCTGCATCCAAGTGACTAAAGTTAACGACCCAGATAAATAATATATGAAATAAAGTGGGTTATATATCACTCAGAGCAGAAACGCCTCGGGCCCGATAGCTTTGTACGTCCAGCCTTCTCGCCCATCCATCACGCCCATCCTCAGGTATATACAAAATTATCATATCAATAACGTGATAAATATCCGTTTGGCAATTTAAATTCGAAATTGCCGTGCCACACCGACAGCAATAAAATCATACCTTTTTATGTTATAAATATTCTGGAAAATACGTCGGCCGGAGTCTCCGTAGTAATCAATCACTGGGCAAGTTGTAGGCTGTCGTGCGGACCCGGCGAAATTCTCGACTTGACTGTTGCAGCACTACAGGAATGTCCAGATAATTTAAGCTCGTAGGATTTTTCATTAATGCGAAACCTTTAGAGATAAACCGGTTAGGATATGGATAAAACTACGATCGAAGAATGCTGGAATAGTATTGAAAAGTGTAATAGAAGGCCGCTGTAGCAAATTAAAAGTAGATAAGAATACTAAACCAAGGGATAGGTACCTGAGATACTGAAGTCTATGTAAGGGGGTAACCATTATGTCTAATCTGGTTAGTTTTTGTTGAGCGCTCAGGCCAGTTAAGTAATTTTAAATACGATTAATTGTTGGTCGTACATTACTGTAATATAAAGGCCACATTCCTTGCTTTCGGTTTTGCAACATATGGCTTGCAACCGAAACTAAATACGCTTTATTCGAGCAGTGAATATAAAAATTACATTTCCATAATAGTAGATAATACAGGCCAACAAATTTAAACTGTTTTGAAGTAACTTTCATGAAAATAGGTGTAATTTGATGAAGTATATTATAGTCCTGAACACTAAAATGATAAGGTAATTAAAGTGACACGTACAGTTTGTTTGATACAGGGGGGTGGGAGTTGGTAAAAAAAAAAAAAAAAGAGACGAAATATTTTTACAATCTAATATTTATTAAATTAATAAATGTAAAATGTGTTAAATCTCTGAAAAGATATTACTGAGGATTATGTGAATAAAAATTTATTACATGAGATGCCATATAGCAACTAAAAGAAGGCATATTTATTTGACCTCAGATAAGGAAGCATCTAGGTGATTCCCGTTTTCAAGAAAAATTAAATGAAAAGGAATTGGCAGCTTGGAAATGTTTAGTGTAATAAGTGTGCTGAAAGGATTTCTGGGTAAAAAAAACAATGAAAACTATAAAAACCTCATAGACAAACTTTCAAGAGTTTCCTGTGAAATTCTAGGGTGTCGCATGTTCTTAAAAATGCTTTCTTTACACACTCATTTGGTGAAGTAAGCGACGAACAAGGAGAGAGATTTCACCAGGACATCAGGGCAATGTAAACAATATATCATGGACGCTGGTTTCCATCAATGTTGGGCGACTACTGCTGTTTTTTAAAAAGAGATGGGGGAGGATACAACAGAACACAAGAGGAAAAAGTGACAGTTTTTCTCGATGTATGGAAATCTCGTGATATATTTTTTATTCGCATAATCCTCAGAAATATCTTTGCTTAGATTAAACACGTTTTACATGTTTATATTAAATAGATATTAGATTGTAGAAAAAAAAAATTTCCCCCACAACACAATGATTCACTTACACCTATTTTATCATTGATACATCAATAAAGTTTAAATTTGATGATATGTGTGTAAAAATTAAGTAATTAAAGATTATAATCATTGAATCTTTCTTGAGTAGTGAAATCCTATCTTCGGTTTGGTTTAGCATCAGTGAGGCATGGTCTGTTGTGCATGGCGGTATACGTATACATAAAGTGCCTCCCGGATTCATGAGAAATTTGTCAGCATAACTTAATTGGTTGTTATTAGAGCTCCATTTAAAATGTCTCAAAACAGTTGAGACTCACGTTTCGATTTAGTCTCTTCTACCTTCACAACGTTTTTTGAATACTCAGGCCCAGTAAGCATAGGCAAAGCAATTAACGAAGAAATCAATTTATAATTATTATTTCTTAAGTAAATCAGGTCGAATTCAGGTTAACTCAATCATACCTTCCGAATGAAAATACCTCCAATACATTCTTAGGACTTAAAAAATCCACCTTAAATATTTTCGGTGTTTGGATCGGGTATCGACCAAACAGACCTATTAGCCTAAAGAAGGAATCCAATTTGAACCGCGATCATTGATAAATCCAGGCTGAGAGGACCAGTCGATTAGGGGATGGCATTGGAATTCTCCAACCTCCTCACAACTTCAATAGGAGTGATATAATTGGCCCCTCAGCGGGCGAATGGCCTTATGTCTTGGAGAATGGTTGGGACAGGCTGGGGACCAATAGGACAAGAGAAAGATGTAAATGGATAGCAGCCCACTGAGTCGATATTCCACTGTATAGAATTATTTACTCCATTGAGCAATCACCCTTCCACTATTGACGATACCACTAGGAGCATTCTCGAACCGTTCCTATGGCAGCGTTATGATTCACTGCCTCTGTGGAAATTCTATACACTCAACGTTTCAGAAAAAGATTTTCATATTTTCTGTGGATTATTTAATACTTACAGTGTATATTTTAGCATATACATATTACTCATAAATAAAAAAAAATATACGACAACACAATCAGCTCAAACTATCTTCGTGAAGGTTTTTTCCACGAATTCAAATTTCTAGCACCCCAAGGAGGTATATCCGCTATCTCACAAAAGCAATGTCACACAATTTTCATTTTTATTGACAAATATTACAATATGTCACATTCAAGGGCAATAAGCAGCAATGATAAATAAATGACACATCCATAACTTATTCGCAAGGACGAAAATAAATAAATAACAAGAATGGTAATAATAAGTGAAGATACAATAAGAATAAGAGGGAATATTACACAGGGTTTTAATTTTAAGACGGCACAAACACATTTTACGGAAAACGGTTGGTCAGAGAGAAAAAGGCTGTAGGAAAAAATTGCAGAGCATAATGTTTCCGAGAGCCGAGAGTGTTAAGGCGTCACCTCAGCAACCTCGAGACTACTCCGGCGCCGGTTCGAATCCGGCCAGAGCGGGTTGAAATTTATTTCATAGCGGACCCACGTAATGAATCTCGATCTTCCTCTCTACTTAGAATAGGTAAGCTGATAGCCCCTCCTGTTTGCCTTATAAGGATAGGAAGGAACGTTAAACCCCAATAAAAAAATAAAACATTTTCTCATAGAGGAAGTCATCATTTGACACTTTAACGCCGCAATATAGTGTCAAATAATGGCGCTGGCGCGAGTCCAAACTGATGTGGGTTACAATAACATGATACATGATTCAAAAGTATTGTTTTACCCCCTATTTATTAAAAATATGATCAAGCCGGTAGAAACAGTATTTTTCGTAATAAATTCATATTAATTGATAAAATAATTAAAATTATCCAAATTCATTAAGCACCATTCGTTTTAACTTTTATTACCCTTTAAAATGATATCATAGAGGTCATCTGCAAACCTCGCAATTTAGAACCGCGTCATTCGCGTTCGCAGCGTCAATGTTTCAAATAATGGACATATTCTGGAAGAAAACGTAACACACTACAATTTTTCCTATAGCATTTTTCTCTCAGAACAACCATTTTTCGTGTGTGTTCATTTTAAAATGCGTTTGAGGCGTCTTTAAATGAACACTCTGTGTGTGTATATATATATATATATATATATATATATATATATATATATATATATATATATATATATATATATATACAGAGTCTATATATATATATATCACTATCTATGTATATGTCACTGTCTATATATATATATATATATATATATACACACACACACAGCCGTCTTAAAATGAACACTCTGTATATATATATATATATATATATATATATATATATATATATATATATATATATATATAGTCTATATATACAGAGTCTATATATATCACTATCTATGTATATGTCACTGTCTATATATATATATATATATATATATATATATATATATATATATATATATAATGTTCATTTTAAGACGGCTCAAACGCATTTTAAAATGAACACACGCAAAAAATGGTTGTTCTGAGAGAAAAATGCTATAGGAAAAATTGTAGAGTGTTACGTTTTCTTCCAGAATATGCTCATTATTTGACACATTGAAGCTGCGTACGCGAATGATGCGGTTCTAAATTATATATATATATATATATATACATATATATATATATATATATATATATATATATATATATATATATATATATATATCTTATTACCATATCTTACTTATTCTCATTTATTTTCTTCTTTAGTTCTTTCGAATAAGTTATAGATGTGTATATTTATCACTATTGCTATATATATATATATATATATATATATATATATATATATATATATATATATATATATATATATATATATACTGGAGCAGGGTTACGGTAATAACGTCGTTAGAGGACAAACTTCCTTGGAGTTCTAGAAAATGGATGTACTTTCACGAAGTACATCTAGTTTGAGCTAGTTGTGCTGTCATATATTTTTTAATTTCTCAACAATGTGCATATGTTGAAATATAAACTGTAAATACTTAAAAAATGCCGACGTTTCAGCCCACATTGCAGACTTTCTTTAGGGTTACATATAACAACATACAATAATGATGAAAACAACAGAATTATAAAAATTAAAGTATACAAATAGTAGAAAAAAAAAGTGAAAGTGATATAAAAATAATGAAGAGCTTACACCTGACTGGTAAAAACCGAATATTCACAATACACTCACATAGGATTATATGACTATAAGAAATATAGTAAAAACCAAAAATTAAGGTAAATATGTAAAGATAAGAAATAAATAGGAGTAAAAGTAACAAGATTAATAAATGCTGATTACAAGTGAAGGTATCAATAAAATAAAATACATAACAACGATAAACCGATTATTGATAAATTCTATAATAATATTTAAAAAAGTAAGTAAATACATAAAGAAATAAATTCTAATAATAAATTAGTATCAAAATCAATAATCAGACTAATATCATTGAATCAGTTATACTAAAACCAAATGAATCCAGGCTAAAAGGGGGGAAAATACTATTTAACATTATTTATAATAATTTTGTTGGCTAATTTTACTGCTAGATAGTCACCCAGACCATCTCTTTAAAGCATCCATGCATTCATACATCTTTTCTTTGAATGGGTACATTAAACTATTTATCACATTAACTGAAAAAAATGATAATGAATCAATTCGATGCTGTAAGAGGGAAATATATTCTAGAAAATTTATACATTTTCTTCAGATAGCTAGAGTAGCAACGATGAAAGGAAACATGGCAACAGGTGCTACCATAGATATTCCGAAGTGTTAAGGCAAAAATTTATGTTACGTATGCTGTAAATGGATCAAAATAAGTGTAAAATTCTGTTTTCGCTTCTATATAATGTGCTACGCTACCGTACTTCCGTGGGACGCCCTATTGATGACAAGTTGACTGGACTATTGCTATATTGGACCATATATTTTGTGCATTACATTATATTCCCTATAATATAGCCAGATTTGTGCATTATTTTTTGATGTCCATGATTTCAATTTATAAAACATTTTATACAAGCATCTTAAAATCTAATTGCTAGATAAACATTATTAAACATGTCTGCTAGTATACATCATGTTAGTGCATTATTTCACGTAAAAAGTATACATGTTTCTATTTTATGTTTCTAATTGCCTTAATACATTATTATATTATATTCTTATATATTTTTGTTTATTAGGTAACCTTATGTAGATTCTAGGTTTAGATTATCAATGTATTTAATATTGAAATACATATACATATACATACATAATACATAGATAAGTGGATATAAGAGTGCACGGGAGAGGGACTCTGGGAGCGGGAGACTATGCTGAGGTATACTCAACCTCTATTAAGTGGGGTTTAACCCTGGCGGTTTAGCGTGAATGCTGTCCATATCATCTCCTTGTGTAATCGTTGGTTAAGAAACAATATTTTCTTATCGAGTACGAGACCCCAAGACCCTTTGTGGTTTAAGTGGTACAGCAGTGGTTCTCAAACTGGGGGGCGCGCCCCTCTAGGGGGCGTGATAAAACTAAAGGGGGCGGCGCGGGTATATCGAGAAAAAATATATCGACAAAAAATAAAAAATAATTTATCTTACAGAAATCATTCCGACAAAATAAAAAATAAAATACACTTTACACTGATATAATACACATATAAATAGGTATTACACAATGTATTTAATAATTAACTTAGAAGCATAATTAATACTTGGACTCACGTTCTAGAATATTCGAGACAAATCTATGCATTAATATTTCGAATATTGAATTGATATATGATATATTTGAAAATTATAATCGATATATGCATTATGTAATTATGTAAACTAAATTAAATTGAAACTAATGTTATGATTACGGAAAGATTTCAGTGAAAATTATTGTATGGGAGAGGGGCGCGATGAAAATTGTGATTGAAAATTGGGTCGCAAATACTAAAAGATTGAAAAACACTGTGGTGCAGGCATTTTTTTTTTTTTTTTTTTTTTAATGTCATTATTATATTTTTATAATGACTTTATATCTGTTTATAACGTATTTACTTATATAACTAAACAAATATTTATTTTATATGTATTAACACTATGTCATGTATTTATGCCTTGATGAAGCATGGCACATTTAATAAAATATGCGCTCCCTATTTGAGGTAACCCTATTATGAAAAGTATGTATATTTGATTATGTATATATGTAATATATGGATTTGTATGTATAACATATAGCAGGTAGGATTCAAGGTTCAAGCGAGGCCTAAATTCTTTACACTGTGGTTATATCGATCGTCGTGTAGAGAATGAAATAAAGAAATCTTTAAGAGAAAGAAATATACTTCTTAGTGGAAATTCTAAAAGAGGGCCCTTATGGAGACTCATTAAAATCATAAAAAAGGAGAAAAAAGAAATTAAAAGGAGCAGGGAGAGGAAGTGTCAAAGTAGAAATAGAATTCCCTCCCCGCCCCCTCTCTACCCCCTTGGGGCCTCAGCTCAGAAGCTGTATGTCTAATGGACGTAAAAGGCTTTGAAGGATCCTAAATCGTGCGGATAAAACTCAGATCTTCAGTCTCCATCCATTTTTTAAACTGGTTTCATTTAAACTATTAACAACTCAGTTGTGTAGGGTTAAGTTAATTAGCAAGCATTTAAAGACAGTGGCGACTGAGAAGCAACGGTTTGTGGAAGGATTTGACAGGACGGCGTCAAAAGGGGAAGGTTTTCAAAAGGATGTTTTAAGAGGGAGGTTTTTTCCCCCAGGTAAATCACCAATTAGGTCTAGTTTACCTGGGATTTTTTCCTTAGACACTGCTGTTATTTCAGTTCCTCTTACAAGTCTTTTAGCCGTTCATTACTTCAAGAGAATTTGAAATAAAGAATTTGTAATTGTCATTTTAAGTACAATGAACTTTAGTACTTTCAATACTTAAGATGAAAAAAAAAAAACTCAAAAGGCAATTAGCTTTAAATAATTTTCATAATGAATTAACTTTTATAATTATATTCAGAATAAAGCAAGACAAGAAAGGTTCATTTCACAACGTTATTTATCAATGTTCAAAATAATATGCATATAAAACATAAACCGAGGATAATCTGGGTCTGATAAAGAATTTAGAGTAAGACAGACATTAAAATGGTTCAACTAATCTAATACTTGCAATCATTAGGCCCGCTGAGGTATAAAATCATTTAAAAAATAGAGTAAGAACCTATCATTTTTGGTAATATTTTTTTTTATGTCCTCTAGATCTCTATATAACTTTTTTATTGTTATTATTATAATATAAAATTAAATAGTTTCGCTGTCATGTATTTTTTCCTGAAAGTATCTGTTGTGTCACAATCAGTACAAATATTTTTCAGTTTTCATGATTGATTATTTTTTCATTCTTCTGCATCTGGCAGGTATTTGTTCATTGCTTTTGATAAAGCATGTTCTTAGATGGTTTTATAAGGAGTTAGCTTTCATGTTAATAATAATTTTACACATGCATGATTTAAACATCGATATCCTCACTCCCTCACATGCCCCATATCTTGAATTTTCCACATTGACTATGCTCAGCTGCCAGAAAACCTAACCAATCGCTATAAAAATGAATTAGGTGTGCAAAGAAGCTTAGTAATTTCAGAAAAGAAAAACTAATTCGTCATGGAATAATGATGCTGACAATTAGTTAAATTGATTGTTAGTCCCTTGGCCATGTACCTCACAGCACCAAGTAAATTCACAATCTATATTCTCTATTCACCCTTGCCTGCTGATGGAATAGAGAAAGTTAGTTGATTATTTGATGAATTTCTGTTGAAGTCCTTCAGGTTTTATGGGATTTAGTGTGGTGCAAATATGGAGACTCTAAAGTTAAGGCCTAATCAGTAAATAATGAGTAAGCACAAAATCCTCACTCCCTCACTTTTTATTTATTATAAACATTAAATTTCATTCACTATGTCTCTAATTCAGTTGCTTAATTAAAAGGCTAAAATTCATTTATCTCATACGCTTTCTAATAATTTAATAATAATGTAAGAATTTAACTAAAAAATTTTGAAACTAAAAACATAACAATATTTTTTTAAATCGAATTTTTATTATTGCCTTTTAATTTTGCCTCATCCTCACTTCCCATACTTTACCGCGCTCCCTCCCTCACACACACCCTCACCCCCTCACCAAATTTGAAAAATGGAATATTTTGATTTATCGTCCGTTTAGAAGCAATTGCGATTGGATATTTGGACAACAGTATCTGAGATACAATTGAAATCAATAAAGACATTTAAAAAAATAAAAAAATACAGTGCTATATGAAGAAAATCATTACAAAATCTCCCGATTTTCGAAAAATGATGAAAACTCAAACACTCAGAATAACAATAACAATATAAATACTATAATCACATCCATAGCTATTTACTCTCAGACTGAGGAACCCAGAACTTGTTCCCCTCTCCCACATGTGAGGAGCAGTGTAGGACTTCATAAGTTCCCAGAGCTCTTCTCTTTCCCCACTCCACTGGTGTTAAAAGCCAGTGCAAGATAAGTGGAGGTTAAATATTTTCGACATACTATCTAGAATTCCTACTTTTATATTAAGGAATTATATTAACAGTATTATTAATGACTACATATAGTATGTCACATAAATTATAAATGATTAAAACTACGTAACAGTGCCGTAACATATATAATAATTAAAAAAAAAAATTAGTTTATATTGAAGACCCAAAATATAAAAAATAAAATTTTTTTCAATCAAGAAATATCAACAACTTGTGGCCTCAAAAATATATTTATATAATAGATTCAAATAGGAGCTCTAATAGTAACCCCACAAAAAAAAATCATTAATAAAATTTTGAACAAATTTTATTAAGATACTGTGGCGTTTCGGATTTTTTTGGTTTTATCCATTTTCAAACTTTTGTAGTTTATTTATATAACTAAAATGTTAACACCAGTGCCCATTAATAAATTGATAAGTACAAAACTAGGACCTATTTAACAATGGACAAAGTACCTGTTGAACATTTAAAGTTTTTGTAAAAACTTTATATCTTCTGAAAGCAGATATTATTTGACTAGTATGCTCAAAAAGGCAATATGGTGATAACACATTTCATATTCAAAAATATCCAGGAAGAAATTCAGTTATATATATGCAGCATATACTTTTCTCTTAATACCGAAGTAAGATTTCGGAAATACTAAATGGTGAATACAAGTACCAAATCCACTGACTCATTGAATATTTCGAGGTCTCTAAGTGCGAATCAGAGTTCATATTTATATAAAGTGGGATGCACTCATCAATGGTGTCAGTACCCCATCCCCCCCCTTAATCAGTCATACATCCTAGTTCATTCATCTGCACCGTTCATAATAATTGTCAAATAATATTTAATTAATTTAGAATATATTTTATGTCTGTAAATATAGTTTATATTTAAAATTATGGTTTAAATAATAAAGGGAGTGTTTGGTCGTCTTATATTAGGTCATGACCCCTGGCCTGAGGGGTCACTGATAGCAAGACCTTGAGCACGCGAGTTTATAGATCGTCTAATAATGCCCCCTGCCCCCAGAACCTTGCTAAAAGTCTTATGTCGGCGAGTGTAACCTTACAACACCGCTAATGGATCCATGGACAACGAGCAAGCAGTTAATTTATGTATAACATAGAAAAAAATAAAATAAAAAATTCTTTTCTCTACACTCCTCCAAAAACTGAACTGTAGCTGTCGTATTGAATAGTTATGGGATAGTATTTGTGATTTTATAAATTGCATCATAAATTATATATATCTCAACAGGGTGTTCATTCTAAGACGGCTCAAACGCATTTTACAGAAAAAACGATTGGTCAGAGAGAAAAACGCTAGAGGAAAAAATTTTACAGCTTAATATTTTTTTTTCCAGAATATGCCTATTATTTGACACATGACACCGCGTACACGTCTGACGCCATATAATAATAAATTAAAAATTGTATATAAATACTATATATATATATATATATATATATATATATATATATATATATATATATATATATATGTATGTATGTATGTATGTATGTATGTATGTATGTATGTATGTATGTATGTATATATATATATATATATATATATATATATATATATATATATATATATATATATATGTATATATATATATATATATCCCATATGAGTCGGGAGTAACGTGCCAAACTCCTGGAGTGGGTTACACACAGGAAAATAATTTTAAAAAACTCATATGTTCTTATCCGATTTTCATTTGTTTAAATTATTATTAGCTTTATTATTAGGTATTAGCTTTACGATTTTGTTTTTAACGTATTGTAAACAAGTTACAATCAGATTAGAACATATGTTAATTGTGCCAGTGATCATTAGTGGGATTCCGTTTGTATTTTTAAAGTCTGACAAAATGCCAAACATCTATTCAAATAGAGAGAATATGTAAGTAAATATGTTGTTTGTTTATGATGTTTGCAATGGGAGTGCTACAGCTGCTGCTGAGGAACATCGGCAACCGTTTCCTCATTCCCAGACATTCTGATAAAAAAGTATTTAACATGTTTTCAACTAAATTTGCGAGAGCGGAACACCTCCCATCGCAATAACACCCGAACGAGCTACTGACCAGGGCTTGTAAGAGGTAGAAAATATTCTTGATCTAGTAGAAGATGAAACGATCAGCTCACGAAGAATACCTGCTCAATTGGACATTCCACAAACAAGAGTAATAAAGTAACAGTCCACGAGCAAGGCTTCCATGGTATGGTTATGTAATTATTGGTATGTACCAGCAACCTGAAGATTATCCTAAACGTCATTTACACGATTTCGCAATGTCAGAAGTTTAATATATAGTTAGACTACAAAGCAAGTTTGTGTGACCTATTAATCATAACCAACAAATGTTTACACTATCAGTATAGATTTGTGGAAGTAAAGGATTTATATAAAATAACTATTAGATTTCTTTTTTATTTCATTATCCTTATAATTCCCAAGACCTTATTATGTAGAATATTGTGCTTCTGATGTTTTACATTTCAAATTTGATACTGTAGCTGTACTAATAGTTGTAAATGTAAAATATCTTCTTTAGACACATTTTAATTTACAGTGCATAGAATAAATAAATCGAATATCTTAAAGTTTTATTCGAAGAAAATGTATGAAGCGTGCGTGGGAGGGGAGGCTCTAGAAAAATATGTTTCATTATTTATCCAAGAGACTCAGTTCGTGTCCTTGTCCCGGTGCCCCTAAATACCTAGTTATACTCCTGTATCAGATTATATAATGTATACGATCAGCTCCGTCATTTATTAAATTCAAATCTCGATTAAAAGTAAAAAAAAATATAATTGTAATGCCCAGAACAATCAAATTACATTATATTTAAAAAACAAGAAAAAAATAAACAAATAAACACTACAACTCTTGCTGGATCTTAGGGAAAACAAGAAAGGAGTAATGAATACCCCAAAAAATAAACCTAGGTCTGAAGGTTGCTCTTTATCACCAAAAGTCAGTTGTGGTCGTGCTGTCATCCTCGACGAATGCAAAAAGAGGGTTGAGAAACAGGATTGCGAAGCCAAACGTAGTGGGAAGAAGTACAGTAAACTCCGGGATTTAGGCAAATAATGAAAACTAACATATTGCAATTTTTGTTTACCAAAATATAAATAAAAGACCTATATTGATCCACGTTTGACACTTTTTGTCTAAATCAACGTTTTAATAATCTCGTATTATATTATTAAAGTAGGGAAGTCAATGTTGGTTAGTCTAATTTAAAAAATGTTTTTACTTACTATTCCAATCAAAACTTACATTAAACCTCATTTATTATTTAGTTACATCATAATTGTCGTAGAAAGACCAGAATCTGATTAAATTTTAAAGTGTATAATTTTTCTTCAATTTATGGAAATCGATTAAAATTGACAAGAAAAAATATCCACATATTCATAAAATAGGAGCTTTCTAGATTATAAATAAATTGTCCCTTTTTGAATAATTGCTGTTTTAAACTTTTTTTTTTAATTGACTCCCAATGTTGTTTAGTTTCATTCATTTTTTTTTCTAACAGTTTAAATCAAAAGTTACACTAAACATTACTTTTGATTTGGTCACACCACGATCGTAGAAAAAGCAAATTCTGATTAAATTTCAACCTAGAATTTTTTTCGAGTCTTCACATCATATTGTATCCTATTTTTTTTTTCTTTTTGATTTGTTTTATAATTTATTTAACAGTGTTTATTAAGATGATACTTTAATGATACCAGAACCAACGTTCTAGGATAACCTGAAACGGGGATATTACAGAATGAACAGTCCACCGTATGTGTCGTCTCTCTGTGCCAAAGCTACTCATGTGTCCAAGGAAGAGAAGTGGATACATAAGTATCCACTTGAGATAACATCTCAAGAGGGATCTCGAGATTTGTCTCAGGTTGTTGTAGATCTGAGATCAGTTACAGTCTCGAGATAGATGTTGGAGATGCGACAGTCACTGCATTCTCGAGACAAGGAAGACTGGTTGTCCACTTGATACCGCGCAGTCATCTCAATGATTTGACTTGATAGCAGCAAGTCTGTGTGTTTTTCAATTTTATTTTTACAAAATGGGTTCGTGTAAGGACCTCATTGCGGATAATATCGTGCTGAAGGTCATAAACCTCATATATAAATATGTGATATTGTCAATCTATTTTGTTTTTCTAGGCATTCAAGGAAGTATACAAGTATGTTTTTCTCTTATTGGTTTTGATAAGATGCTTATTGAGGTCTGCTATACTTTTTCCGCATTCTATCTTAAACAACCGGAAGAAAAGTTCCCGAAGTATGATGCTTAGCCATTTGTGATAATTTAAACGAAAAAATATTAAAAGATAAACTTAGTTTTTCGGATAAAAATATGTTTAATAATTTATCGAACATAAATTAACCGATGGATATGATAAAAAAAACAACATTCCTCATTAATTATTACAGGTGAAGGAAAGTGGAAACTCGTATAACCTAATTAACAACGAAAATTGAACAATTCATCTCTGCAGGTAATACTTTCAATTTACAACCCATTTTGGAGAATTTGGATCATTTGGCCCATTTTGGATTTGTATTTGAATAATAGATTACGCATTACGTGAACACAATGAGCTGAGAACAAATAAGCAAGTTATTTTCAAGACAGATGTTACCGTATGAATACTTTTTTCATGATAATTTTTCAATTTTTGTTGTTAGTCTGATTAACTTCTAGCTCAGCAAAAGCCCCTCCACATTTTTTCCCCTTCTTCCTGATTAATCCAAAGTTTATGAGGTGTGAAAGCGGCGGTGGCTATTAGGATAATGATGTGATGAGGATGAGGCCGACTGGAAAACAAACTACTTTCGTTGGTTATTCCATCCTTGCTAATGTCCCCCAGGGCACCAGCTTCAATCCCCATCGCTCTTTGAAAAAAAAAATCGCCATTCCGGGCTGGATCCGTCAAAGAGACATAATCTCTCTTAAGGGTATTGCCCGTTAACTGAAGTAATCCATATTTTTATAAAAACCGATTCACAAACGAGGTGTAAGAAATACCACGTAAGATGTCCAAAGATTTATCCTAAACAATGATAACTATAACACACATTTTAGTTACAGAGTTATCGGATAGCATTATATATATTTCATTATTTGCATAATATAAATATTTATAAATAACTGAAACCTTCATAAATAACTGTTAAACAAAGAGTGCTAAAAAAAACACGTGTTTTTTTACAACCTGGTATAGCCGTTTGAAGCGTACTTTCTCATTTAGGGTACTTAGACATTCAAAATGTACCACTTAACTCATACCGTGTCACATACCATGTCCAGTCACATTATTCATGGCTTGCAGCTGGCTACTCAAAGTTTTATCCTCTTCAATCTCCACCACCTTACTTATTAATAAAAGGTTGATAACGTTAGTCTAAGAAAACAGTCGAGTATATAGTTTGTAACAGTCCGCTTACTGTAAAGTTAAATTTTACTCTATTGTAAGAAGGTGATCTTTGTTATAAATTTGTAAATAAAATAAATTCCTAACACGACGCTGTTGGCAGATTTTGTTAATCTAGGAAGTCTTTATGTTAATTCATTTTTTTTATTTTAAATACATAATTTTACCACTCTTTGTCCTTCTAACTTACAAAATCGAGTAAATCAAAATTGACCTTAAGCAAATTATTCAGTTTTTATTGCTTGTGATATTTCTATTTTTTACATATTTGTTTTCCTAATTTCACAGTCGAGAAACAAAATTATCAAATTAATAATATTAATGAAATTTTAAATTATATCGTTTGAATTTTTAATTGTAGGTGATAATGAAAAGTTATAATGTGTTGATTATTGGCTCAAAGATCATCTTCAACATGAGCTCATCGTCAAAACGTCCAAAATTATTTTGTCGCCAGCCACTTCTATTCGAAGATGCCATATTTCAGTCCTCCACATCAGCAGATTTCAGGTGTCATGAGAAACACCATCATGCCATGAATAGTCTTGTGGGATCCATTTAACTTTAGGGGACGTTCTGGGATTCTGAATTCATGCCAGATTTTTCATTAATTTTAATATTCATAAAGATAAATAATAAATCAATAAGATCAATCCATTATAGAAAAAAAATATATTATCATACTTCACATTTATATTTATAAATCTGAAAATTTACATGCAAACCAGTTTTACAGCGGTCTGACAAAAAATATAAAAGAAAATACATTTTCTATAACATAATAATTAAACAAATATGAACTGCATCTTATCCTAATCGATGGAAGCATAAACATATAATGCATTGAGAGGCAGTTAATACAAACGGATATGTATTTATGGATAAAGAGTTAATTATAATAATTTTTGTGGTCCTGTGACTGTAGAACTCTATCAGAGAAGAAAAAAAATGTCAATATACGATCCCGGAAAATACAATTGAGGATAATCCGGCTTTTTTGAAACTTCATTTTCGTCAGTTAAATCATTTGTTTTTCTTTCTTTCTTTCTTTTTTTTTTTTTTTCGAGGAGGGAGAAACAAGGGAATGACGGGGAACAAGATTTGATCGAGCGTAATATTGTTTGAACTGAGCCGCAATGTTGCTCCTTTGACCAAAATTGAATTGGAAGTGTTATTGGAAGAAAATCCATTCTCTCGGTTGTGATTATATAATCTGATACACAACAGGAAAAAAAATAAATAAAAAGAAAACAGAAAATAAATAAGGAGAAGGGACCCGATTTTATTTTTATCAGCTTTATATAATGGCCCTATTCTCCCTTGTTTTGTTTTAAACGAGGAGCATACTAATCTCATTGGACAATAAGATATTTTAATTCCTAGGAACATTCCCATAAAAGATATAATTAATCACTTTTTATCACAAACAATAATATATAGTATATGTTAGTTGATAATGTACGTCCATCTTATCAAAGCCAAGTATCTTAACACTTACAATTACAAGCAGGGATTGAAATTGAGAATAATTTTTTTAAGCTAAAATATCAAATTATGACGAAATTTTTATTTTTATATTTTTAAATTCATTTTTTATTTTCATGAAATAACTCAAATTTATTTGACAACAGATTGAAAATCACCTTATAATCACATAATAACTATTGTTGATTGAAAAAAATGTAATTAAAAATAACTCTTATTTTTGAGCGTTATTTGATCCACTCAAAATAATACTAACAATGCGTTGCTCAAAATAGCAATAAGTTGCTTAAAATTAGAGCTAGCGAATTGAGAGTGATTCCAGTTTATTCAGCGTGAAAAAAAAACTATTAAAAGTCGATGATTTAACCACATCTTTATAAACATGATATGCTGAAAAATAAACTACCGCCAAACCAAATTTTAAATCATAAAGTAAACTATGATACATTTTTTTTAATTATTTGATCTTCCATCCTTAGTTATTGTTTCAAACTATGCTAAAACAACTTGTTTACTTCCGTTCATCCAAATGTTTACATAAACATATATCTTCCTTTATCCAGTCTTACTTAAATACTCTCCTCAATTCCATTTTTTTTCTCCATATTATCTTGATTTATCAGTTAAACGGGGAAGTGAAAAAAATAATGTTTACGCGCCTTCGAATATAGTTGCGAATGCCGCACTAGCAAGTGCAAAAACTGAGAAAATATTTTGATCATTCATATGAATTTGTATCAACATTTCTATGAATAGAAATAAACACCTTGTTTCAATATATTTTGAAACAATAGTGAAGGATTAAATTTCGAATTGATATAAAAAAAATAATTGTACCATGAAGAAATATGGTTTTATATTTGGTTTGTCGGTAGTTCATTTTTCATCATATCGCATTTGTAAAAAAGTGGTTCAATGACTATAATTTAATAATTTCTTTCACGCTGAATAAAATGAACCCACTCTCAATTCGCTAGCTCTAATATTAAGCAAGTTACAGCGTTTTGAGTTTTATTTTAAGCGAAAAAAAATATCGCAAAGAAAAAAGAGTCATTTGTGACCTAAAAAAATGCTCTAAAAGTGATAGTTATTTTTTAACTGAGAAGAACAAGTTAATGACGCTTGAGTTTTATTTCAAGCAAATACAGGCTATAAATTAACAATTAATTTTTAACAGAGTAAAAAATTTTAACGATTAATTTTAACTTTTATTTAAAAACCTTGGGCGATTTTTATATAATTGTTATATTTTGATTTGGCCAAAAAATTAACCCTCAAATTAAATCCCAGATTATAAGGCAATATTTTCTGTATGTGGAAGTGTGTAGGTAAATTTAGCAGTGAACTCCTAACTCCTAGAACCAGGTCAGTGCGTGTAAATGCGACTGTAGTAGAAAATTATTTATATATTATTATATATATATATACTATAATTTTAATATATATTATGAATAATAATAAAATATAGCACATGCTATTATATATATATATATATATAAATATATATATATATATATATATATATATATATATATATATATATATATATACACATATATAATATGTATAATATGTTATATTTTTTTTTCTGTTGGTACTATAGACCATGTTAATCTTTCGCCGCGCAATGTGGACTTCCTACAGACATTTTATCGCTTGCGGGAGCCCAGACAGCCTAGAGGGGGTCACCCAACCTCACCTTGCTGCGAACCATGGTTTTCATGGTGCAGCGGCAGGCTGGCCATTCCTCCATAGCCAGTCCTACAATATGTATGATATATTATGATATATACTATAAAATGTTATAAGTCTTACGTTATATATCATAGTATTATAAAATTATAAATTATAGTTAGTATTATATAATATAATTATATAAATTATTATTTTCTGTTAAATTGGCTGCAAATCCATTCAATGGCATAGTTAAATTAGTATCTCATCCTTCAAAACTTTCTTACGCATACTCATTGAAATTCCCATTATTAATGTTATTTATTTTCATTGAGCTGCTTGATATTGCTACAGCGTTTTGACTTTATTTGAAGTTTTAATTCATAACGCAGCTATTATTAGTATATATGATTATATAATATATATCATATTAGTACTACGTATTATAGTTAGTACTATATTATATATTACAGTATATTATTAGTATATATTATAAATATTTTATTGATACCTTAAACTCCAAGTTTCAAATACATGTTAGGATAACACATAACTATTTATGTGTGGATGTTATTGGCTTTTCAGGTGTAAATTAACCAATAAATGGACTTAAAACATATAGATAATAATAAGAACTTCACAAGGAATAAAATCAAAATTGTACTATGTACTATTGTACATTTTATAATATATATATATATATATATATATATATACAATATTAGTATACATCGTATCGTCACTCTAGCGCAACTGAAATGTTGCGAATATAAAAATCGCGTTTTTCACATTCGATACTTTACAGTTGATGCGACGATATACCAATAACATATTACATTATTTATTAGATATATACATTTGTGAATGTTGTTGATATACTGGATAAAAATTAAGGGATAAATTTATAATTCCTTATTGTTATATTATATTGTTCCACAAAGAACCAATAAAGTTCATTTAAATTAAAATTCGTCCAAGTCTGCAGTATAATAATCCGAGAAGTACTGAAAACTCTTTACTAATCCTCTGAGCCATTTATTCGCCAAATGATCATGTAATTGAAAGCCGTGAGCTCTTATAATCTTAAACAACAAATGAATAACACCTCGCTAATCAAAATATATCTAAATTGCGATACGGGTGGAATGCAACACATTTTACAAGCCGACCGCATAAACCTGAGTGGCAGACAATGGCGTGCGGAATTGTTGGCCACAAATTGCGGATGCTGAGTGTTGCATATTGTCAGAGGGAACGTGGAGGATCCATTGTTTTCCAAAGAGGGCTTGTCGATTCAAAGGCCCTACTCAGCTCCGACTTATGCTTCGCTTAGGATCCAGTTCACAGGTCGAATTCAATCCAATGCGTTATATACTCCCCCCAACCTCCCCTCCGCGTCGAACCGAGAGCCGTTACTTATTTTTTTGTCCTGAGCAGTACCGGACAGTGAATAGCTAGCAGACACAAAGAGCTTCGAAACTCAATTGAAATAGAAATGAAATGAAGAGAAAATCCATGTTAGAGAAATTCTTTTAGTAGAGGCTCAGAAAACCGAATCCTTTAGAAGCTATCCAGAAAATCTTTTTTAAAAAACTTTTTTTTGAGGAATAAAATTTTCAAATGACTTGAAATGAACTCTTTGCATTTTGTCATATTAAAAGAGAGATGAACTGCTTTAATTGTCAAATATGAAAATCTGTCTCAATTAAAGACAATAAGCAACAGCAATTAAGGAATCCATTCGTACCATATTTACAGAAAATATAAACAATAACAAATTAAATAAACTGACAAATTAAAAGAAAATTTGATGGATTTCGAAATCCCAAAGGAGGAATTTGCTTTTAAAATTTTAGAAAAGGGTTTTCGGGCCTAAGAAATCGATTGGTTTAATCCTTTGCACCAGGAGAACTCCTATTTAGTAAAACAGAACTAAAAAACAGGCCGGTGGGGAAAAAACGTGAATAAGGAAGAGAGAAACGCGTGTGGTTAAACCGAACTAATGAACTGCGGTTGTTTGGTCAAATTTCATTTTAACAAATAATTCAGCATTAATTACTTTATTTTCATTGCCCAATTATTTTTACTAAAATATGAATTTCAATATTTTAGCAAACATGAACATTCGGACGGTTAATAAAGCAAAGAAAGTACACACAGTATGACGTATAATTACACCTATGTAATTTAATTATATAAAATCTAATTAATTAAATAATTTCTGAGCTTGAATCGATCCCGGATACTTAATGTAGAAGAGAGAAAAACTGCTTTTATTGTCAAATAAGATTATCTGTCTCAATTAAAGAAAGAAGCAATAGTGAAAGAGGAATCCTTACATTCCGTATTTACAAACACTTACTGTTTTCCCAAGTATTAGTGGCTGAAGCCTGCAATTTTTGTAGTTTCAGCTCAAACTAGAGCCCGTATCCACGCAACTCTTCTTTCTGATCTGATGTTATTTTGACTTCAAGTGCATTTTTTTTTTTTTTTTTTTATGTTGGCATCATAGACCATGAAGATCTTTGGTAACGCGATGTGGTTCGACCTAACCTCACATTGCTCCGAGCCATGATTTCCATGGTGCAGCTACCGGCCATCCATAGCTCCATAACCCTTTGGGCCCGATTCGGCAGTGTCCTTCCCAGAGTCTCACTCGGGCTGAAGGACATTCACAGATCGGTTATGGCTGTTCTGGATCAGCAGGCACACTAGGACCTATATCTCTTTCAACGAAGCAGACCGTCTATGGACCAATCTTCGGACGGCTATTTGATACCGTGGAAGACCACAGCGCAAGCCGCTGTGAGTTGTCTACATTTGGCTGACGAGCCTCACATACCTGAGGGGGGAGGGGAGGTTAATCGCCTAGAGAATTACGGGTTGTGCAGCTTTCCTCAGTGGGTGGTCATCCATCCAAGTACTAACAACGCTGAGGTTTCTTAAATTTGATTACCTATCGCAAGCGCATTAGCCCGCTCGGCCATACAGGTCCCTAAATTTTATATATATATATATATATATATATATATATATATATATATATATACTTTAGATACTTTTTTCATAAATAATTATAGCGTTGGAAGCCCTCTCAAGCATAGATACCAAAAGCAATCTACTGTTTGTAGATTTCCAGGCGGCTACCCTTGCTGTAGTCGCCAACCACAGTCCAATAAAGCCACATTCCGAAATGTCAATACATTATTGAAGGACTGCTTCTTCAGGGTAGAGAGATAATCTGTCAATGTATTCCAAGTCATTGAGACATCCATGCGGCAAATAAACTTGCCAAGGAAGGTTTGACATTGGAGCAACCAGAAAACCGGATTTCGTTTCATAGAGATAAAGGAGCAAAATCAGGCTATGTTGGTGGAATCCATAAAGCTGGATACTGCTGGGAAGTTACAGCTTATTACAGAAGGGCTAATTAATCAAGTTTATTAATCTCTGCAATTCAGAAGCAATTATGGATGCAAGGCATTTAAACCTATGTTCATGCTTACAGGGCATAAGAATTATGACGCTGTCCAATTCCTTATGGCACTGGGCTGCCTGATCTCAAATTGTGGAGGCCAAAAAGAGAAGCATTACTACTAAAAATAAATAAACACAACTTAACAAAAAGGTCACTTGAATGTTTATCAACTCTTTAAACATTATCACGAAAAATATTAAGCAAGGAAAAAAAAAATCAGCTAATAATCATAAAACTTTTATCTAAACGTTTAATACTACTAATTTAAAAAAATAAATAAATATCAATGATAAAAGAAAACTCAAATTACTTACAAATATTGTAGTTAGGTCATTTTGAGAAGATTTTATCAAAAATTCTGTAAGTCTTTGAGGTCTAAGTTAATATTTGAAATAATAACCCGCTAGCATTTAATTTTAAATTTAATCATTGAATATAATTCTAACAAAATATCTCACACGTCCCAAAATGTCAGAATTAAAATGCAATTATATTATAAATCAACTATATAAATTAAATTAATCCTTATCAGTACTAAGATCTTTACTCTTCTACAATCGGAAAATAACTAAATTAAAATTTTTCATACCCAATTCATGTGACGATTTTTTTAACCAGAAACATGCTATTTTAATACAATATCTAAATATTTTGTGAAAAAAAATGCTTATAATTACTTTGTTTTTCTTTTTATCATTATTAATTAACCGAATTGACTGTTAGAAAATTAATTACTTGTTTCATAGTTAATTACTTGTTATATGCCATTGAGGAAATTAAATAATTTCAGTTTGTATTTTTTTAAATTAATTATTGTGTATATGTATATTCGACCATGGGTATAGATTAATTCTAAAGCAAACATAATGTAGTGTGAATAACTTGCTAATTTCATTACTAAATAATACGAGGTTCAATGCACGTTTCTTAGTCGTTATCACCAAATTTAATCATCTGATGAGGGTTCAGGCGCACAATTTTTTAATTAACATTCCAGCCCTTTCCTCCGAGAACCTTCTTTAAAAAAAGAGAGAATAAAATTGTTAATGAAGTAATGGGTCTCAAGAACCCATGATCATTTTTGAGTTCTAAGAGAACATTTACATACGCTATTTATAATTTCTTGACATAATATTGAAAATGAACATCCATTGAAAGCAGAAACGCAAAAAAATCTCTGTTAACAAAATGCTATTTTATTAGTATGAGATTTTGTGAAGGAACATTATGTTTTTTGTGTGTTCAATCCAAATATAACTATATATATATATATATATATATATATATATATATATATATATATATATATATATATATATATATATAACGTAAAGTTCAGCTAAATGATTTAAACAATTAGAAAAAATGCAATATGGAAAATGTGTGATGTCTTTCGCATTAATTGACGCGGCCCTAATGGAATGATTGTCACCCAGATATTCGTGACGTAGCGACAAACGTGTTGGAACAATACGTAATATCATTCGCAAGAAAATTACCCAGAGATTAGATGATAGTGTACATTATCAGTAAAACAGTATTATAAAATAATGAAAAAAAAATTGAAATTCTATAAAAATGTCTCGGAATAAATGGCATAAACCGAAAATGTATAAGGATTGATAATGTAGAATTCATAGCCTTAATATATTATTCATACATATTTCATAAATATCCTTTTACATTGTATACACTTATAAATATCGTTCATTTGGAAGATTCTTTGGGAAAAAAGTCAGACGTTTAGATTCAATATTCACCGCAATAACAGTTTATTGTTAGTGTATATATTAACAATTTACTAGGCAAGCATTATGACTTCCTTCAAATATGTTTCTTTATTATACATGAATTCCATGGAGAGATTACCACTGTTTTTTTTATGAATACCTGCCAGCATTTGATTCATGATTTATGATTTAACAACCAAAGATTGAATATTAATTATTTAAAAAAAAAAAAAAAAAAAAAAAAAAAAAGGTAAGTAGTATTGACTAAGAAATACTCGACTTGATGTTTTATCAATGAGTTGAGAGACAGCGATAAACCTGAATAGTCGAACCCTTCTCTTGTAAAATTCCACATTTTCCTACAGTGGCTCTGGGAATAGGGCTTGAAAAATTCGTACGCAACTTTGATAGTCAACTCAAAGAATATGGTTGAAAATGGTAGTTCAACTAACAGTTTTGTAACAAATAAAATAATACAGCAAAATAAAATATTACAGTATGAGAACTTAAAAAAAACAAATTAGAAGCGAAAAATGGTTTCTGCATTCAAATCACGAAACGATAAAAGACAAAGTAAAACAAAAAAAACTCTCCTGTAAAATTTAATTTTGTGAGTTAAGCTACTTCTGCTCTGACGCAGCAATATATCATTAAAAAAAAGGACCACTAAAATTCCAATATTTATATATATATATATATATATATATATATATATATATATATATATATATATATATATATATATATAAAATTGTACAACAAATTTTATTAAAATCAGAGCAACTTTTGACGTTTGACCCCTTTAATTTAACCTGTTTCAAACAAGTTATTTTGTTAAAATTAAATTTATCAAAAATTATAACTTGGGGGTAGACGTTAACATTTTATTTTTACATATTATTCATGATTAACAACCTCCTAATCACTGAAAAATAAAAAAATATATTTTTACATCACATCTATAAATATATATCTATATATATATATATATATATATATATATATATATATATATATATATATATATATATATATATGTGTGTGTGTATCTTAATATAATATAAAAAATTGAAAATTTCGAAAGCTTAAATGAGTACCGACGTTGATTAAGATAGTAAACAGATGGTAAAATTAAGCCAAATCCAGATCCGGTCCAGGATTATCGGCAAATATAATAGGTGTGTTACATTGGTGAAAAGAGCCCATTTACCTGGAGCCCAGCTGTGTTGTAGCAGGGGACAAGGCCATTCATTCACCAACCATTTACTGTGGCTTTTTATTGCTTTTCAGTGGTTGTTTAGTAGCTCATAACTGTGTAAAGCTTGTTTTAAAGCTGTACTGAATTTATGAGAGTATTGTAAAGTTTTGTAAATATTAATATATCTATTCCATCCAGAAGAATTGATGAAATTGTGCCCAATATTAATTTTTTGAATTAAGTATTAATTAATATTTTAAAATAATGATATAAATATGGATTGACGAACCTATACCGATACCACTTAGAAAATATATAAGCTCTTAAATTATAGCTTTTGGTGTTTTAAAACCTATATTAGAAGAATAAAAATAGTTGTCATTCTTTTCTTTATATAAAAAAAACTATACTGGAATATAAATTATATTAATTATTACAATATATGAGATATGAGCTTGATATATGTAAAAATATTTTTTTTTTATTTTGAAATAATGTTTATTGAAAGCTAACGACTGCATTTTTCAGTCAATTCTAAATAGAGTAATAAAGTAAGTGCTATCCAAATTATTATAACTAGGTGAGGAATTGGCATGAATTACTTAACTTACGGATAAATTACTTACGCATTTATATATGAAACCGAACTTCAAATATGTATATATGTATGCATTTATTTTTTTGATAATTAATGTAAATATAGAGAAAAAATAAAACATGAATATCTACACATTCTCTTTACTTTTCTTGTATAAGGTTGTTGAAAGATGTTGCGCTAACCCAAATCATTGATTTGTTGCCACCATTCTTCTCCAATTATCACAAAATAAAACATCACAGTCTCCGCGAAAAATTCCTTCGGGAAATAAGCGAATGTTTTTCGACATTAGGGCTATAGAGGTTGATTAGATTTTTAGCATTTGAATATATTAAATAAAATAAGTTCACTAGGGCGCGTTTAGGCATGGGGTGTGATAAATTCGGAATATTAAAAAAAAAAATCGGTAGGATAACGATTTTAGATGTTCGCAAAAGATCTAATTAGAATTTCCGGCTCAGTCACGTATCCCAAATTTTCAAAATTAGCACGTATCGTTTACATGTTAAAATATTTAAAATATAATAAACTTTCCTTCTGTTATTTATAATTTTTTTTTTTTTTTTTTTTAGTTTTCAATATGAATGTTCTTCGTTGAATAAATATGGACAAAAATACGTAACATTACCTCCAAATATGCAAAATAAAAAAAATGCATTATATGCTTTTAAATTATTTGAAATATGAAATAAATACATATAAATCCGGTCCCTAATTATGACATGAAAATGTTTTTTTTCGCATTTTAATTTTATAGTAATCTCATAAAAGGACTATTTATTCGATTTCTGAATTTTTAAATACTATCCTTTATCTAAAACTTATAATATAAGATCTAAATTTAATTGGGGCTACAGTTTTAGGCAGGAAGGGATCTTTAATTTTGTCTGCAGTGACTGGGCTCCGAAGTCAGACCACCCAAGGGAAATGAAAACGCTCTTTGCTCATAAATAAATGCGGGGCCTATCAACGTAATTTAACGCCATCACATAACATGCTGAATGTTTTGAGAATATATGTTTATAATCACAAGAAGAATTTTTTGAAGTATTGTATTTATTCAGGAAGTAGATAATGTAATTTAGCCGGCAGTGTTGCCTGTCCGTTTTCTAAAATTATGTTCTTAACCTCGATAACTATTGTAAATTATATATTTTTCTGTGTTTTATCGTTTTAATTGTCTTTTAAATTATTTTTAGTTTTCATATTTTGTAGGTTTGGATATTTTTGTTAAGTTATCTATCTTGTGTTTATGGCACTGGTAAAAATCATCCATCACTATTATCTTTTGTATATAAGAGGAATGCAGTAGTATTTACTCCAGTTAAAATAAAAAAGTAACTTTGTGGGTATATATATATATATATATATAATTCAAAACCGAACTTAAGGAAATCCACAAAGTGGTACTAATGGATGCATACATAACAATAATACATCTCTACGGGAGTAATACTTCCAACTTAATGTTCAAACATTAATAAATTAAAAAAACCTGTACCACTACAACCCGTGATGGGTCTTGGGTTCAGTACTTGGTAAGGACTGTACTGTTTCCAACCCAGCGGTTGTGCAAGGAGGTGATTCGGCCGAGACAAAACAAAACAAAATCATCCGAAACGGACCAGTATTAGCAGATATGGCGTTTTGAACATCGTAAACATGTAATAAAGTATTCTGGAAACCAGTTCACCTTAGTTTAATTTTTTAGATAACTCGAAAACGAAACATCTAGACATTCTACATGCTCATTTGAAAGATAATTTAAATGTCAACAAAGTTGAATACATAGAAAAATCTTAATCGGACTAATATTAGCTAAGATATATCTAACACTTTTTATTTTGGACTTTCGCCCAAAGCGGTTAGGAAAGTCGTGTTAGTGCACGCCAGATATTATAAATTGGTTTTATGATCGCGCATGCGCATTTCGATTTACTGTTATTTCTTAAATTTTCTTTGATATAGCGATCGTTTATTAGTTAATTGAGGGTTCGGAAACCTTTTTATGAATCGGATATTTGATCGCGCATGAACATTTTCAACTATTATATTTTTGTATGTAATTTTCCGAAATATGTCAAAATAAACAATTAAAACATTGAATTTATGTTTCCTTATGTATCCAATAGAAATAATGGTGGGGAAGCTATGCTGACCTACTTGGCAAACGTTTTTAAACTATAAAAGACTGACCGAATTAGTTATGAGGTGTTGAAAAAGAAGGGGCTTGAATGTAACTAAGTAGATACAGATTATTATCAATTACATATATAGCAACAAGTGATAACATGTTTTCACAACGAATAAAAGAACAGAATATTTTAGTTGTAGCATTAATTGGATCTATAGCATAATAATGCATTAAACAAACATCGAATCGTTTCACAAAAACGTGGTTTAAAACCCTAGAATAGGTTTCAGTTTTTTATCTATAAAAAACCCTTCAAATATTTCATCATCCTAATACAGAATTGGCAATGTCGTCAATTTTTTTTTAAATTCAACCAAGGATATTTTCTATCATTATTTTAGATTTTGGAACGAATGCGACACGATAATGGACTATAGAAATTTTCGAAGTAAATGGACGAACTTATAGCGAGCACCGACGAAAGGGGAACATGAAAAGGGCAAAACAATTTCTCTCGGAATTTCCTTCCCCCCTCCTTTTGCACACCCCCTACCAACTGGCGCTGATTAGGTAAATGGTTCTAATTTTACGGTTGGGTCATTGCCTGGGATAATGAAGATTGATTCCTGGTTAATTGAAAATAATTTGGCAGACGGAAGGCCCGTCCCAAACCGGATGACTGGTTGGCCACGTTTTGCAATTGTTCTGTCACACTAATCGTCTACTCCTTCATTATCGCCTTTCTTTTAGGGCAATTAATGCGGCCAATCAATCTAATAGCCGAAGCGTGTGTTCGCAAAGTACATAGGAATAAAAAACAACGCACTTCGATACAAATCGTAACATTCACGGGAAAGGCCGAAAAATAACCTGAGATCGATTCCGTTCGAAACATGTATGCCATTGGAGGTATTCTTCATAATACTCCCGAAAACTTATTCCATTTTCTACTTTTCTACATCCAGTTCTGTAATATCGACGTATATTCTTGTTATCCTTCGGTCTGGTCCGCCATGTTGTTAGGCCCTTATAACATCTCACCAACTACTTTAATGCAAATAGCTATGGAGCGGCTCAGATTTTGTACATTCATGAAACTTTAGTCATAACTTTGTCATGGTGATAAGAATCGATATTTGCTGAGTCCGCCCAAATTTTCGGGCAACGCTCTCTAGGGGGTCCCGAAAAGGGGGCCAAATATTCGCAAAATAACTTGCTGAAATTAAATCGAGTAAGGTATCGGTTCGTATAGGTTTTGTTTCTGAAGCGAATGAGACCATCCCCATGAGGACATAGTCAATAGTTTAAAAGTTATTGCTGATTTTATGTAAAAAATAAAGAAAAATCATATTTTCCTGCTGAACAATATACAGGATGTCCCGTAAATCACGGGAAATATTTAAATACGTTACAATTGACCTCAAGAACAACAGAAAATTCCTTTTATCCTTCATCCGATTCCATAGAGAAAAGCAGGAAATTTATGTTTCGAGTTTTTAGTGTCACGTTTTTTATTGAATAGGAAGCGATCACTCAAAAAACATTCAAGGTAATTAAGTTACGATTGCACCATCGCAAATTAGAGAAAATTTTCTTTCAGAAATATGGTTAAGCTTAATTAGTTTTTTTTGTTTAAATCAGCCATTTGTACGAACCGAGGTGTGGAGAACTAGGACTGATCCGCTATTAATGGGAGGCTCCTTAAAGAATGGGCAAATTGCAGGTGGCAAGGCGTTGGTGTTCGCCATTTCAAAGAGACCACGAAAGCCAACAGATACATATGTGAGAAGCAAGTTCTTTTGGGGTCAGACTGGTCCAATGCCTGAAACTAAATATTAACTATGCAACCCTGCGTGTAATCCCAGGAGCGAGCGGACAGCAGAGAGAAGTTGTGTCCCTCTGTCACAAATGTGGTAGAAAGTCTGCAAAACTAGGGAAAATGACCTCAAAACTCCTCCTTACAACATGCCGGCACTATCGGATCAAGCATGATACAGCCGATACAGTCGCATTTTTCAAGAACGGAAGGACAGCATTGGTCCTAGATCCAACAATGCGCTTAGAAAGCAACGACCTCGATCAGGCGGGTGGAGTGGAAATAGAAAAAAGAAAACATATATATGCGAAAAGTGCATCCCTTACCTGAAAGAGAAATACCGCGATAAGAGAGAGGATTTAAGTCTCACGGAACAATCCCAAACAGAACTAGGAGCTTTTTAGAAGACGTAGGTGTTAAGATTAGGGATGTTGCGGTGTCAGCCGAGACTATTATACTGGATTCCATGGGAATTATCCACCATGGCATGCATGGTAATTAGTGGACGTCCGCAAGATAGTATAGAAGGATCAATCTAATTAGGGATTGATAAATTATTTGTCACTTCTATGATTTCGTTCTTATTGAAAACTAGTTTCAAATGTTATACATTCATCTTCAGTTCCAAAAACACACAAAAATTCAAAAATAAGCAATTCAAAATACAGTTTGGTATTATTATACATATTAAATTAAATATAATATAAATTAGTATTATAAAGCATTTATGAATTATGAATTTAATTAAGACGAGAGATTAAATACATGTTGGTACCCCCCAAGGTTTAAGTAGATTATATCAAACAGAAAAGGTTGCATTAGTTTGTCTTCGCACAGCACTAGTAATGGAAATGACTGTAATGGAAGAAAGGTGAGGTGTTTAAAGGTAAATGGCACGATTTAGGGATCGGGTTTTTCCCAGTAACTCCGGTGAATAATTGTTTTTTCTGTTATGGATGGGAATAAATTTAAGATTGGACTATTGGAGATATTTATTTGGTCATTTAAGCAAAAATCTGGATTGGATTTGAAGAGTTTTATTATTTCAAGTGCTTCGTATAAATTTAATTTGAGACTGTTTTCAACGTGATGTATTAATTTAACTCCTGAGTCTCTGATTTGTTTATGTTTTTTTTTTCTCATTTAAATGAATTGCAAAGTTGGAATTCTCTGTCTTATTATTATATGCACGAACGTGTTCCATTAATCTCTGATTTAGTGATCTCCCAGTTTTTACTGTACTTACACCAATAGCCCGATCTATAAACTTGTCCATTATTTGAACAATTTATTCAAAACAAAAATCTCATTTTCCCCACAACACACGGTAAAGAACTCTATAGCGTTAGTGAACAAAATTAAAAACATAGCAATAACGCGAAATTAATATCATTCGACGTGACAAATCTTTTCACAAGTATCCCACCACCAGAAACAACAGAAATTTTAGAACAGTTAATCTTCCGGTCGAATCTATCACCGCTAGAAAAACTAGATTTTTACGACCCGATGTATATTTGTTTAAACTATAATTACTTTCAATTTGATGGAAAATTCTTTAAACAGGAAGAAGGCACCCCTCTCTCACCCCTTCTGGCAGATTTATTTATGGACAAATAAATATGGTCTAGGACGACAAGAAAAATAAATAATTTCTTAAAGGAAAGAAACGAAATTCATCCTTCGATTAAACTTCCAGTAGAAATGGAATAAAGCAAAACTATAAACTTTTTAGATTTAGAAATATCAATAAAAAACAAACATCATGAATTTGGAATTTACCGGAAACAATGAAGCTAGGAGACTGATAGCACATAAACTCGCTGCCCATTGATAGCACGATTTGCCGTCTTATGAATGCACCATCAAATAAAAAGAACTATAATAAATAAATTGAAATAATATATTCCATAGCAAAAAATAACGGGTAAAATAAAACCACTATTAATCACATTTTAAAAAACAATTACAAAAAAAGACAATTCATGATATCTATTCAACAACCCTCCAAGACAGGCCCATCCCGAAACAATATGTCTTGTTACATATTACGGGCTATATCCACCAAAGTCGGAAATGAATTGCAAAAACTAGGATTAAGCCCTGCATTTAAAATAGAAAAAACTCTATCCACATATTTTCCTCCTTCTAAAGACAAAATAGACCGTTTCCAAAAAAGCGGAGTATAAGAACTAAATTGTAATGATTGTGTAGCCAAATACACGGGAAAAACTGGGATATCACTAAACCAGAGATTAAAGAAATATGTACGAGCATATAATAATAAGACAGAGAATTCCAATTTTGCAATTCATTTAAATGTAAAAAAAACATAAATTCACCAAAGACTCAGGAGTTAAATTAATACATCACGTTGAAAACAGTCTCAAATTAAATTTATACGAAGCACTTGAAATAATAAAACCCTTCAAATCCAATCCAGATTATTGCTTAAATGACCAAATAAATATCTCCAATAGTATAATCTTAAATTTTTTCCCATCCATAACAGAAAAAACAATTACTCACCGGAATTACCATTTACCTACAAACACCTCAACTTTCTTCCATTACAGTCATTTCCATTACTAGTCCAGTGCAAGAACAAACTAATGTAACTTTTTCTGTTTGATATAATCTACGTGAACCTTGGTGAGTTACCAGCATGTATTTGAAATCTTGTCTTAGTTAAAGTCATAATTCATAAATATTTTATAATACTAATTTATATTATATTTAATTTAATATATATAATAATACCAAACTGTTTGAATTTTTGTGTGTTTTTAGAACTGAAGATGAATGTATAACATTTGAAACTAGTTTTCAATAAAAACAAAATCATAGAAGTGGCAATTAATTTAGCAATCCCAAATGTATGATAATTAACGGAGTGGATAATTTTTTTATTTATATATATTATTTCCTGTAGCTGTTTTAGTATGTATGTGTGCGCCCTTAAAATTTTTAACATTAATCAGCTCATTAATGTTTAAAATTGAATAAAGGTTTTATATTAATATAGAAATGGAAAATACTGGAAAAGAAAATTATGAGAGTACAGCAGAAAGATTAAAATAAAAAAAGAAATAAAAAGAACAGATGTAATATAATACAGTTAAGAAAAATAGACAAAATGGCAATACAATTAAAATGTATTTATATTTATTATGTCTAATTATAGATTGCTTAGTACGCTATATCATTTAGCAACCCAATATGTTTGGGCAGCACTACTGCTAAATAAAGCACTTCTCTCTCTCTTCACCAGCACAAGAACAGGGACTGATTTTGAAAATAGAAAATATTCATATTTTTTTTTTTGTTTAAATTCCTTTCATTGAAGGCTACCTCCACAGACTATAATAATATTTCTTATATAACGGATGAGATACAAAAAACGTTGATTATTAAACAACTGTGTTCAAACATTGTTGATATTAATGAAAAACATGTCTATTTGCTATGTCTACTTGTACGTATTCTGCAAAGTATGTACGGAAAGATATATACACATTTACGAACGATAAATATAACGTTATAATCGTTTTTTGTCATCCAATATATTAATCTTAGGTATGTTTTTTTTCGATTATTTATCTCAAATAGACCAAACTGCTCTGCCTCCATCGTATTTTGGTCCACTGTATTCCATATTCTAGTTTGCTAGATTTAGCTCTGTAGTATCTTCGTTTATTCTCTCAATCCATCCAACAGGTCCTCCATGTTGTATCTTGCCAACTACTTTAGTATTAATAGTTGTGAAGTGGCTCCCGAAGGGATACCTTTAAGCTTCTAGTCCGCCCATCATAACTTCCTCCCTTTCGTATAATGATGTACTGGCGGACCGGTTTTCTCAAAGTAATACCTCCATTTAAGCTTGTGCATTGCAATTTTAAATTTTAAATTAAGGATGTAACATGAATAAAAAAAATAGTAACCAACCCATAAAATTCTGAAATTAGAGAAATTACTATTTAAAAAAAACGCAGATCCAGAAACCAAACCGTCTAGCGGTGAAATATCTTGCATTATAACGATTGCCTTTGGGTCATAAAAAATAACCTTCTCCTGTTCGATTATGAAAGAAACATCATAAACGAACAGGAGAGGGAATATTAAAACGAAGAAGAAGAAATGAAGCAACTCAAAGAAAATTAATCATCACGATTTCAGAAAGATATGACTAGTAAAGGACGCGTTAAAATATAAAAAATTGAAAAAAGTTTATTAAAAATTAGCAACAGTGACATTCCATTCAGTTTTATTCTTCTTATCTTACATATATTTTATTATCCAACTGTATCCATGTTTCGGGGTTGTTTTCCCATGTTCTGAATTACTTTCTTTTAGTCTGCATGATTATGTTAGACTTACTCAGTGCTTTAATAGAAAAAGAATAAAATAAAGAATAATAAATGATATATTGACCATAAATTTAATTTTTTCAAACCGAAAAATTTCATACATAATGAATTTTTATTCCGATGAATAACATGAAAAAAAAAATCTTCAGCATGTTACACAAGAATAAACATTATGTATTTTTTTAATATTTTGTATTTTTTAATAAAAAATGTATTTTTATTCTTTTTCAGCCTGTTAGGTGTTTATACACCTAAATGCAGCGTCGCTATTTAAGAACTTGAGACACAGATGGACTCCAGGTAATCGGGATGGGTAGAAAAATGAATAACTACTTGAAAACAGAAGTAGAGAACCGGTATAGAAATCCAAATTAAATTTGGGAGAAATAACAAGTGGCTTATCACCATACACAATACCTCTCATGTGTAACAATATTGGTAAGCGTTTTTTTTTCTTTTTGGAAAAACATGTCTATTTAAAAATATTTTTTAAAAATGCGTATTTAATAAATTTTGACCAAGTTTCCTCCATTTGTTTTCTTAATATTGACTTGACTTTGTTTTCAAGCGGGATACGATGTTTTGGCACGAACGTCAAGAAAAAAAAGAATAAGGTTATAATAATAGTTATAAGAATGAGGCTATACCGCAATAATAGAGTTTTCTTTTTTTAAATGCTATGATAAGTTTGAATTGTTGACGAAAAGAAATTTTGTTTCTTAGGGCCTAATAAAGGCCTTCAGCTTAAATTAAAAAATGTGGGAAAATTAGTACTAACCTTATTTCATGTTTTGACCAATTATTGAGGTACCACAGGTCTAAAAATTCAGAGAGCATTTTTTATATTATACCGTCAATTTGTATGTGAATAAATAAACAAACATCACTATTTGTTATTTCTGGATGAACTATCTTTTAACAAAGCTGTTCAAAAGAAATTTCGAATAAAACATGTGGCATCATGCATCGTAAGATTATTCTAGCAAGTCTTCTTACAATTTCTGAACTAATTGCGACACCACGAGCCATACGGAGTCTTCAAGTTGTCTCAGTAGTAGAATGAAAGGGATATCCCAATTATACAGACATCTAGAGATTAATCTCGTAGCTCTAACTTAAATCTAATAGAACATCTCTGTGATGAACTTAGCAGTCGTGTGAGATGAGGTAGTAACCAACCTATTAACTTACAGGCTCAGCTTAATATAAGTGGAGACATTAGAAGGATATCACGCAATATTCAGTGAACGTAGTGAGAGGGCTTCAGCAATATTCTAAATGGAATGTTTATTTTATAACAAAAAAAAAAAAGTAATAAAAATAACAACGAATAAAATTTGAGATAAAAATGAGTTTATTGTTGTCAATGGAAATTTTTGAATCATTTCTCAAATATATAGGTATATTTTTAAAAATTTACATATCACTACTGTTTTACCCTATTAAAAAAAATACTAATTTATATAAATATAATAAAAACATAAAAGAATTCACAGAAAAATATATGAGTTCATCAAAATATAAATAATTGTTTCTATGTTTATTTTTAATTACTTACTCTTTTTTTTTTTTCTTATTTTCTTGAGGGGAAACCAGTTTAGTTGACAAAAAACGAAAATAATCAAAGTAGGTAAATATTTTGATTGTAGTTTGAACTGCTTATAATATAAACCTGTGTCATTACAACTCATGAAGAGTTCATTAGTTGGTACGGCTTCCCTGCTTTTTTACTAACAGCAATATAAAGAGGTGATGTGGTCAGCATCCACGCTCAACCGCCAGGTTTTTCGCCCAAACCAATGATGGGCCAGATACTCTATTTATAAACGCTGGTTGAGCCCCATATTTACAGAGTCTCCCGACCTCAGAGTTGATCCATTTCTGTTTCCAATTTTTCGAGTGATCTAGAAACGGAATTCTGTCACCACACACGGCGCTTTAACAGGACCTAAACATACTTGATTGGATTAAGGTCTAAATATTGCCAGTGGCTACTCCAGGAATATGATTCAAACTAACTAGAGGTGCTCATTTGTATGGTCAAGTATCGCCATGCTTCAGGAGGAACCTACTTCCAATGCAGAGGCCAAACGGCATTAAAAAATGATTTTCAAGTACCTCTGAGCATTTCAGGACTTCAGACTGCACAACCACTAATTCCGAACGGGCATCATAAGAAATCCCACCCCAGAACATGCTTGAGCCTGTTTTAAAAGCTATCTATTAGTTCATACCACACTAGGCGTCTCCAAATAAAAACGGAACTATCAGATGACCTAAAACCCACTCACTCTCACACCAGTTCTCTAAACTCTAATCGATGTGTTATGAGCAAAATCAAGTCGATTTATTGTCTGAGTTTTGGAGGGAAGAGGGGTGTCACACAAGCAGGATATCTAGTCTTAGTTTTGCTTAAGACAGTTTCCACTCTTTCCGAATGAAAATCGATACATTGGACTGTTAAGTAACTTACTGGCTAAATTAGCTTGACCCTTAGAGCCGGAATACAAATAAAGTTAGTGGATCTCAGTTGCTTTTGATCTTACATTCTACGGTATGAAAATGTCTCCTCAAAGCATCATAGAGTCGAACGAATTTCATTGTTACCAAAATTAAGCCTCCAGGCAACCTCACACCAGCTGTGTAGATTGTAAGAGCCCTTACAGAGTTGTAATAACTAAAATTCCTGTTCAGAGTTATTAGAATGTTTTTAACCAATGCTGCTGTGAGTTTTGATGCTGAATACTGATGCTAAACTTGGTATTATAGTCACTTAAAGGATAAAACAGAGACAAAAAGATAAACCAGAGATTATTCATATTCCGATAAACTAAGCTTACCACTGATTGTTATAGCCTTGCAATCCTCTTTCAAAATCGATAGATATAGGGTAATTATAACAGAAATTAAGAGGTGCGTTAATTTACCAGTGTTTTATAATTTGACAACGCGTTAGGGAGCTGGTAATGGCCCTGTCACAAATCGTCACACGGAGACTAGCCCCACTCTCACATTGAGGCGTGACGAAATACATGGACGATCTCCTATACACCTCTTACTTGACAACAACATGGCATTCGAAGCATTAGTAATTGACTCCCGCCATTCAAGCCTTATTTTTTTTAGCTGCATACACATACATATGCTTCCAGAGAGACTGGAAATATTTCAAAAACTAGCAAAGCATTTTGTAACTGGGCGTAGTTCAAAATCACTTCAGGGACAACTAAATAATCACGTAGAACGTAACGAAGAAAAGAAAAACGTAGGAAAATTATTACAACCATAGTGTGAAGGGCTGACGAGACTGGGGCTTCCCATGGGATAAATAAAATTAAAACTTTAAAAGAAAAAGTTCCAAGTGAAGGCGACCACTCTCATGAAGATTGTTTTAAAGCAATCTTCTGCGGGATAGAGTTGTTCAGTCCCTACTCTCCTTGGTAACTTTATACAGCTCCACTACTCCCATTTATTCAAATTTGTAATAGCTAGGGTTGGTGAGAGTAAGGCATTATTTCATATTTCCACGTAAGAACAAT